>VZRW01001570.1:14067-66386 GCA_013398125.1 Aegotheles bennettii
TGGAACATCTCCCTTATGAGGAGAGGCTGAGGGAGCTGGGTCTCTTTAGCTTGGAGAAAAGGAGACTGAGGGGTGACCTCATCCATGTTTACAAATATGTAAAGGGTGAGTGTCAGGATGATGGAGCCAAGCTTTTTACAGTAATGACCAATGATAGGACAAGGGGCAATGGTTTTAAACTGGAGCATAGGAGGTTCCATGTAAATATCAGGAAAAACTTTTTCACTGTGAGAGTGCCAGAGCACTGGAACAGGCTGCCCAGAGAGGTTGTGGAGTCTCCTTCACTGGAGACATTCAAAACCCGCCTGGATGCGTTCCTGTGTGATGTACTCTAGATGACCCTGCTCTGGCAGGGGGGTTGGACTAGATGATCTTTCGAGGTCCCTTCCAACCCCTTAGATTCTGTGATTCTGTGATTCTGTGAAGTAAAACTGTTTAACACACACTGACAAGTTCTTATTATGTCTGCCTAAAAGATTTCAATTGAAATTCAATAACAAAAGTCTTTGTGCATTTGAATTCTATTGCCATTAATACTAGCGGATTGAGTGAGAACGAATGGGATACAGCAATCATACTGCTAGGAGGAGAAAACAGCAATACAAATTAATGTTGAGTTTGGGGTTCACTTTTATCAAAAAAAAAAAAACCCAACAGTTTTGCTACAATCAAGATAAGCAATGCATTTTGCAGCATAACTAGGTCCTGCAAAGTTTGTCAGAGCTCGTGCCCTGAACCTCCCCAGGAATTCTATTCTTAAGATTACAAAGTGATTTAGCCAAGATTTTATTCAAACTTATTACCTGCTTATTAATAATGAAGGACGAGAATTCGTGCTGGAAATGGTGGCAGTGGGTCTGCAACAGTGGTTCTGTCTGACACTGCCAGAAGTGTCGCCTGTCCTCTCCAACTCTTACCCCTAATGGGGCTTGGGGTTGCTCTTGCACATCTGCTTGCTGCCTTCACCTGCCTACTGGGGAATGGCATGCTGGGAGATGGCCTGTGGGAATTCCTGATACCCACTTGTTCTTGCACACATAGGTGTCATTTTCCTTGCTTACAGGGACTTTCTGTGTTTGCCTATTGAAGTAAGGCCTTCTGGGTTTAGACTTTCAAGTCTCTCATCCCTACAACTCTGGCTAGAAGCTTATTTCTCAGCAGCTAATATATTTAGGAAATTACTATTCACACAATGACTGACCGTAGCCATTTAGTTTCGAAACATTATTTTCAGTGTACACTCTTAGGCCCTTAATTTGCTTGCCAAGTAGGGAACATCGAGAGAAAAATAATCGAGTGTTGGTGTACAGAAAACATATTCCTAATACCATATCTTTAACACCGTGAAATCAAGCATATTAGTCTCAGTTTCAAAGAGCACTGAGGTCTGCTGTCCTTAAAATGAGTGATCTATGGTATAAAGGTTGCAGAGTACACACCTCCTGATCATTATAGAGCTCTCCTTAAGGCCAGGTGGAAATCAGCCAAGAATCAAGGGATGCAGGTAATGAATAAACAGCTCATTGTCATTTAACAGTTGTTTATTCAATGGCATAATGTCATATGAAACTTGCAATGCATCAGAATGAAGGCAACTCTACTCCTCTATAAAATATCCAGAAGGAAAACCGCACTAGTGGGATGACTATGCTTATGCCTCTATGGTGTTTATGCCTCTATGGATTTACCTCCTAATGTAAATCCTTATTCAGAAAGATCTAAGGATTTCTCAATAGATTCCTGAGGGCTGTGGCCTGGAAAAAGGGCTCTGCTCTGCCAGACATGGAAATTTAATGCATGGAAAGATAGTACAGCTGGCTGTAAATCCTGGACACAGGCCTCGCCCTGGTTCGCAGTGTCACCTGCCCCACCCTGCCTCTGACGGCCAGCGTTGACTTGGCATCTTCCCTTCATCTCCTTCTCACTTTTGCACCTCATCTGGAAGACCTGATTCCCCATGTACATGCTCATGGCCATGACTTGTCTTCCCTTCCCCATCCCTGCTCCATCAGGCAAATTCATTAGCGACTAAGCAGTTGATCCTGGAATGTAAAACACCAGATTTAAACAGAAGCCTAAAGGTAGTGAAAGGGCAAATTTGGGCTCCTTCAATCTCAGTGGTCTCTTTTATCGCTGCACACCTGTAAGCACTGGCAGATCCCTGTCCCCACCAGACAACCCCAGTGCAGGATAGACCCCCACAGACCTGTTAAGGTTGGTGGGTCACTATCCCAACTAGGAGGACTTCAACTGCTCCTTAGGGAGAACTTTTGAGTTTGAAGAGAGCTTTGAGCATAGCGGCATTAATAATAGCTTTAATTACAGCACAGACAGACCCACCCAGTGTCATGCAGTGGGTGTGCCACAGCGACGTTCCCCACCATGTTGTGAGGGCAGGAGGTCCTCAGAGGGATGGTGGGATGAAGGCAAAGATGAAAGAAACTGCCTTCTTCTGGACTGATAGGGCTTCTCTACATCTTCATGTCAGGGGAAGGTGAGGAGACGGGGCAGAGAGTCGCCCTGCTTAAATGTAGGGTCAGACAGAGAAGGGTCAGCAGGTACGACTGGCCCTCTACCTCCAGTGACAGAGAGTCCCTCACTCAGTCCTGGGAAAGCCTCTGCTCCCCATGCCCTAGCCTCCCACAGTCCCTCTGCAGGGTCTTGTCACTCAGCCCTGTATCCTGGAGCCCCTGCCCTGTGTTACCGTGACTCCCTGGTAGGAAACCTCACCTTGCTGCCCACCAGCTACAGACTCAACTCCTCACCCTGCATGGGCCATTCCCAGCAGCCATACAGTCTTCTCCTATGGAAAACACTCAGTCATCTTCCTCCCACATCAGCAGTGACCCCATACTTCCCAGGAAGAGGCAGCTGCAGAGCTGCTGCAGTTTCTGTGTCACTGCAGGGATGGGCTGCAGAGATAGATGTCCTTGGCTTGTCCCACTGTGCAGGACTTCACAGTCAGTTCTTCCTCCAAAAGCCAGAGATTTCTAATAGATAGAGTCTGCAAATCAGTCTCTTCTGCTGACCTGGCTCTTGTAACCACAGCAAACACAGGAAATCACCTTTCTATCTCCAATTCATATGAAGACCCTCTTTTAGCATATTGACTGCTTGAAGGTCAAAAGCTGGGGCACAAAAGACAAAGGGAAAAACAAAGTTCATTATCCCACTAGAAAAACAAAAGCTGCAGTGCTCGGCCACTCTTGCAAGGTGCTTATTATGGTCTGGATGTTGCAGTACCACTGCACCTCCACGTCCTTCATACCTTCTCTCACTCCGTGTCACAATCATGCATAAGCTCACCAGCTTCTTGCTCCTGCAGTACACTCTCCCATCGAACACACAACAACCCCTTCTGCTGCAGCACTCAGCCAAGGACTCTTCCAAGCTGGTCTCTGGCCTGATGCCTTTTTAGCTTCACCTTATAGTAGGGGAAAGAAATCCAGTGGAAACTCTACTTGGGGTCTCTGTATTCTCCATTTGTCAAGCTTTTTTCATTTTCAGGTCTTTGAAGAGCTTCTGAGACAATTATACAGGTCTCTCACTCTGTTTCCAATCTGTCTTCTGCATCAGAAGAATTTGCCTTTAAAACAGGCTTAGTAACTGCCAGCTTTCCTGCATTCCTTTATCCCTGAGATTATTTTCCTCAGAGACCTTGCTTACCCGTTCCCCAAGTTTACTGAAGTCTACTTTTTTGGAGTCATTATCCATATTCAGCTGGTCTAGCCTTTTCCCTTGGAATAATGAACTTTATCATTTCATGCTTACTTTCATCCAAATTACCACCCAACCTTTAGATTCTCAGGCTGTTCTTCCCTGTTAGTTAAAAATGAATTTAAAGTAGCTGCTCCCTTGCCCATTTCCTCCCACCTTCACTTCCAGGAAGATAACACCACATCTACATCTGGCCAAGTCTCTTTCGGTGGAGGTATCAAAGTAATTATCCTGCGTTAGTACTAAAAGGAACTGTCCTACTGACATGTCTTCCTGTTGCTCAGGAAAAACTATTCACTACCTGTCCTAATTAGTTGGTCAATAGCAGGTTCAAAGCCCATAATAATCACCCCTGATTTTCTTTCTTTACCAGAAATGTTCAACTAGTCTCTCTTCTGGTCCTTCCTGTACACCAGCACTTTATAGCCAGCACCTCCCTTCTCCTCCCTTGCACCTCTTGGAAAAATAACATCCTTCCATACCTTCCATACCATTCCTCAAGTCCAATGGTGTGCCCCACCAGACCGCCATTAAGGCTTACAGGTCTGTCATTATGTCTTATTTTTTTAAATTTTTTTTATGATTAAAATGGATTAGTGCTTAATAGACCTAAATAATACAAAGAAGTGTATTTTGTAAGACATGAAAGGATATAGGAAAGGCTTGCTCTCCAAAAAACTGCAAGTGAGATAAATGGAAGACCCATACACATACAGAGACTGAAAAAAAAAAAAAAACAGAAAGAGCTTAGGTTTGGCATACAGATTGCTGAAAAGCTGGAAATTCTGAACTGCAATGAACAGACTAAGCCACTACATAATTTCTTGGACAGACCCACATATACAAGCTTCATCCTGAGTTAAATATCAACTGTTTTAACAGCAGCATGACTGTGGAATCCCCTTGTATATTACAGGGAAGGAGTGGGCTGAAGGACAGTAACTCCTCTTTGGCCATATGAGGAAAACCTAATTTTTTCATAACACATTTTTTTCCCATGAAAGGGAAGAATGAAAGCCAACAAATGCTTTCTTCATGAAAACTCTATTTCCTTTAGTGTTTCTGTTCAGAAGTCAAGCGTGCAATTCCTTTTGGCCAGACAGACATTTCATGTGCAGGATAAATCTACTGCATCTCTTGGAAGCCTTAGGAGCAAAGAAACTAGCTACAGCAGTTTCCCACTGGATTGATTCACTCCTGTTCTCCACTTCAATAGATTAAGGTGATCCACACAGCCTGTATGTTCTATAGATTTTCTAGATGCAATTGTTTCCATGGATTTTATGGATGCTCAGTTTTCTTGTGAGCGTTTTTGCCCCTGTGTCTTTAGATGTATTTAATCTGCCTCTCCTGTGCTCCACCCCAGAAATGGCTGCGCTGAATGGGCTGCTGATTGTAGTTATGTGTGAAGTACTTGATCTCTTAGGATAAAAGGTGCAATTTGAATGCAAAACACTATGAAAGCTTCCCACTTCTAATGGTTTTGCTTTCCCACGCTGGAAAATATCTACGAGGTTCATTTTAATTTTTCTTTTTTTTCCACTTCTGTGGTGCATACCAAACTGAGGAATGCATGTCATCTGAGTGAAGGGAAGGGCTATCTGAACCTCAACCTGGACTCCAATGTGGTGCTGACCAAATTCCCAATTCTGAATAAATCTGGCCTTTGAGGGGATGACAATTGACATTCAAACTTTGTAGTGTGTAGAGCTAGAAGGAATATCAGCAAGTTATCTAGGCCAGTCCCTAACCTAAAGCAAAAAATAACCCTCTCTCTGGCTGTTAGTCCCATCTCCTCTTACCTATCAGTCGTCTTTATCTAGGATCTCAGATCATTAGTAGATGCTCCCTTAAAAAAATATCCCAAAGTAAACCAAGTCCATATTCGCAGCACTATGCCTTTTGCAAATATTGCTTGAGTTTGCTACAGACATTTTGCGCTTTGGGATGACTTGCCAAACACCCACCATACCCAGACAAATCACCAACAGCACAGCAAGGCCCATGACAGCCCTCCAGGAGACTTGTGCATCACAGCCGACGCCACTGCCACTTGGAAAGGAGGGACTGTGTCTCAAATTAATACCCGGCAATCGAAACAGCCTGCATGAAACAGGTCTGTTACTGCGAGGGGACTGATACAATCACGCTGTGCAGTGCCAAATAATTTTGGTGTGCGGGCAGAGGCACACCAGCTTCTTGCCAAGTAGGGCCACGCTCAGCACCCTGCTGCCCCAGCACCCCTTCTTGCCTCTGCCCAGAGGCTCCCTCAGCAGCCAGGTTTGGGATTCTGTCTCGGATTGCTTGGTGCATAATGATCTTTAATCAAAACCAGCCAAAGCCACTCTCAGATTATTTAATTTGCCTGCCTGTAGCTCCGCAGTAAAATACATATGTTATCATCGTCGTTTTCCCATTTTGTTCCATTGCAGGAGTCTCAGATGGGGCCGGGTGCTCTGGGCTTTGATGTGTGTTTTTTAAACTGCATGAGAACTATATTTAGTTTCAGTTCACTTGCAGTGTCAGGCTTCCCTGTCGTGGCCCTCTGCCTTTACCTTGGCAGTGTTACAAGATCCAATTATGGCTTCAAAATCTGGCTGCAGAGAAGCGAAACTGCTGGCCTTTTATTCATTACTAAACAAGGACCTTCTGTTGTCCACAACACGTGCCTGACGTGAGACCTTTTAGGGGGCCCTTGAAGAGGCAGTTTTGCTGCTGTCCTGCCTTCATGATCTCTTGAAGTCCTCAAAGTCTTAAAGACTTTCCTGCTATAAAAGACCAGGAAGCCTTTGGTGTAAAAGCGGAGCTGAGTCCCCCTTAGCTGATATCCTTTCACTTCCAGTCTGACCTGTCAGACAGAAATCCTACTTTACTTTAAAAAAATGGATGGAAGTGGGAATACTTGTTTGAAGCATAACCTATTACAGACTCCTCCACTTACCCTGTCTGCTGAATTCTAGTACTCTGTCTTAAAGCCAACATAATGAATCAATATTTCTAAGGGAATATGAAGGGATATTTTTTTCTTGGTTTATCAGTACCATTTACAGTAGCTTTTATGTTACCTTGGTTAAGAGTCAGCTTCTGGCTAACAGGTATCAGATTCATCTGCAAAGCAAAACATTTTCTTTTCTGACAGTGGATGTGAAGATTATGTCTGTTTTGAAGTGACTGTCTCTTTAATATGTTTAATTGAAATATACACCCCATAAAGAAATATTGTTCCATTACTAATATAAACTAAGGTAATATCCAAGAAAACTTCTGGAGGAAATAATACAGTGTAAAGTCAACTCTGTCTGCACTTTGCATCTCTTTTTTTAAGCAATGCTTTATGTTTCCTTAAACATAAAGAAGATACTGTCGGCCCACAATGTTGAGATTGACTTTCCAGATCCAAGAAAAATAAAGGAATTTATGCTGCTTTCTCCTTGAAAACAATAGTTTTGGAGTATTTTAAATAGTGACCATGCTGGTCTGAATGAAATCCACTACCAATGACTTGCAATAAAAACTTTTGTCGTTCACTTGACACATAATCATTGTGGAAGAAGCTCCCAGGTGAAACTGGCCTCTAACGAAATTACAAAGTCACCTGTCAAGAACCTTGTTTAGGGCTGAGAGCAAGTCAAGCTGCTGATGCCATCTTCCTTGAGGTGACCATACCCATGTCACCTTCACCAAGCAGAGGATGGACCAGCACTCCCTGGTCACTGCACTATCAAAGCATATGGGGACACTGGTGATATCCAGATATTCCCCAACTCACCCAGGCCTGGTTTACATGTAGAAATTGCCAGCCCTGAATGTGAATGCTCAAATTGGTTGTCAAGCGCTTTATGCTGATTTAGCTTAATTTGGGAACAAATTCAATTAAGCTGAATCAATGTTAGCTACTAAAGGGGTTGCACTGATTTAACTAAATTAACTTAGAAACCAATTTTGTTAAATTGGAACAATTTCTGTGTGTAGGCAAACGTCCATTTAGCATACACTCACTGACTTCATTTGAAATAATAAAATCCCTTGCAGATCATGCTTCCTTCTACATTTGCATGAAGTACCCTATCTTAAATACAGTGGGAGTGGACAGGTGTGTGCATATATATGGACATATATGTGCACACACATTATTTCTCACAGAGCCTTCCTTCAGTCAATTTTTTCCAGATTTTGCTTAATACCCATCAAAGCTGACTGACCTCAAACCCTTGACATTTTAAAGAAATATATTTGTTTAAATTCATGTTTATGCTCATGAACACCAAGTGTTTTATTTTGGTTCACGCTTCACATGTATGATGTCTTTGCCCTTTTTTTATCATCCTTTCTCCTCCAGCACAGCTGAAGCAATGTGCAGACCAGGCCCATGGACACTTTCCTCTCTGATAGAGGATGCCCCAGCACACACAGTGCAGGGCTGGGGCCTCAGCACTCTCAGCTTCTTAGACAGGAGCCACAGCACTTCAGATATATAGCCAAAGGTGAATGCACTTAGATTAGTTCTTGCCACACCGGCTGGCACTTCTGCTTGTCCGTTTGAGTTGGGATCAGGACCTATTCACCATCTCCTCCTTGGCTCTGGTCAGAGGTGAGGTTGGGCACAGCACTGTGCTCCTCCCTAATCAGTTGAGGCTAGTGGGGAAGAGGAGGGACAGACCTCCTTCTGTTACCCCTAGTAGCATTTCAGGCAGATACCAGGGCAGATCTGAAGGCTGACAAGTTCAGCAAGAGCATTTCTATTGGCATGAAAACACATGAAGTCCAAATCTCTTTCTGCATTGGCCATTCATGCAAAAGCAGCAGATCTCAAGTGCTCTTCTGATGGATGAGTTTGTTCCATCCTGCCATGCCAAATGACAAATACACAGGATATTATAGAGCCCAACTGCCTACATTTTGAAGCCCCAGCAGTTTCATAAGGCAGAAAACTACAGTGGTGGCATAGTGGCCATCACCCCTTCCCCCTTCTCAAAAAAACAAACTTAACACTGTCCATGAGATCTCTCCCTAAGACGTCATAAAAAGTTCTAATCAAATAAGATAAATATAAATCCCAGCCTTTCTTTTTGCTTCCTGTTTTATTGCACTAGGATACTGAAATATAACACTGAAAATATGGCCCCAGGTCTCTTTTTATTCTGCTGAAGCAGAAGCCTGGACGAGCATCCTTCCATCACCCACAGCTGTCTTACCCTGTCGCACCCATGCTTTGATACAGCTGGGTGCTGATAAAATTGCAGTTAGCAGGAGCAATATTCTCGTCCCCTTCTCTGTGATTTCAGTTTCCCAAGGATTAAAGTGGTTTCTCAGAAGGAACCTCAGTACATATCGCAACACCAAAGCTCAGCAGGGACAGAAACTTCTTTTGTTGTGCAAAGTTATGACAGGAAATAACACTGGGTTGAACTGATAAGCTCTTCGCATTCACCTGCTGCGTATCAAATGTTTGGGAAAGGTGTGTAGCAGGACATTCAAAGTCAGCTATTTGCTGCCAAAGCTTTATAACAGCTTTGTAGATGGCAGGCTTCTGGGTGCAAATAAATGTATATCTCTTTCACAAAGAAAGTTCGAAAAGCGTATTGATAATGCCTCGGTAAAATAACTGCCTGCCTGGCATTAGTATTAAAACTGCTTCCATTCATGCCCGAAACAAGCCTATGATGAAACAAACACCACTTTATTTTTAATACCACAGCAGCTCTGTGTTGAAATATTTTTACAGATTATCAGACACCAGCACTTGTCCTCAGATCCTGTTGGATCACAGAGGTTTCTAACCTGCCTGTCAGTATTTACATAGTGTGAGCGTCTGTTGTATTTCACATGAGATTAAGTATAATCAAAATTCATGTTACCCTTTGCAAGCTAGCATCAGAGGAAGGCATGCATATTTCAGCTAATTAATTAGCAGAAGAATGTATGTGTTAACGTGGGCCTCTTGAGACTCAGGTTAATGACCCACTAAGGGTCGTATTTGCAAGTGGCAAAGCTTCTGTGGCTATACAGTGAACCATAAATTATGGGTGAGGCCATTTTCTTTTCCAGTCCTGACTATCTAGATACGGGGGGCTGTTATGGCTCTGCTTTCACAGGAGGGTGAGTGTTGCCTTGTTTCCTTGTTTTGTTCCTAACTCTGTGCAACTCCTTTGAATGTCACTGGTCACGGTGTAAGGAGACATAAGGGTCTCATTTTCACTTACCAGAGGAGGTATGGAGGCCATGTAGCCTTCATTATCTAATGTTTCCCTGGTGTTTTTCAGTCAGGGATTGAAATTAATTTTCAAGCATCACACAAGCTGTGCCTACATCACTGCAAAGAAGCAGCAAAATGTCATGCTGTGGAGAGACATTTGTTTAAGGGAGGCCTGTTGCTGAAGACTGTCCCTGCTGGAGGTCACCTTCCCTTCTCTGCTGCAGTGAGTCAGTGAGCATCTTAACCTGCAGAGACAGGGGAAGCCTGGCCTTTTGCTTGACGAAGCTGAGCTGAGGGAGTGGCAACCAGCTGAGCTGGTGGCACCCACCTGTAACTTCCCTAGACCCACTTCATGCCAAAATTTAGGTTCAGCTACAAAATTAAATTAGAAGCTGAGAGCCTCTGCATCAACTTTCCACACCTCTTATTCTGTAGACCATTTTCTCAAATCTTCAAGCCTTCGTAAAGCCCCTGCAAGCCAAGATTTGAGGTATCTCTAGAGAGAAAATGGTGAAAGCCAAGCATAAGATCAGAGCAGACTCCTCTCAGCTCTCCTACATACAAAACCCAGCATGAACCCATGAAAAAAGCTAAGTCTCCACAGAAAGCAAGGAGATTGCACATCCTTTATAACACATTATAGTTACAAAGGTGACATAAAATAAATCCTGGCGTGCTCGGGGACCGCTTTTCCAGGGGTTGTGTTCACAAGTCCCCTGCAGAGCCACAGAGCCCATGCAAGTGCAGAGGTTGAGGGATGACTATAGCAGCTGGGCAAGGGATGTCAGGACCTTGTTAGGAAATCTGGCTCAGCAGCAATCTGCAAGGGAGAGGAAAGCTCGAAAATTAAGGAAGCAGAAAATTTTGGATGTGAACTGCTCTATTGATGGGCTTTTGCTGTTCCCCTCTCCCAAAACAGCAGAGTAGGCACAGAGCAGAGCCATGAGCTTGAGCCACGTCTCTCTCTGTGTTGTTGGGTTTGGAGTTATGGTTGACTTGGCAGCTTTGTCCTGCGGCAGAGTTGACAGGGCCAAACGTGTTCCCCACCAGGTTGGGTCATTGGTGATGGTCTCCTCAGGCAGGGATCAGCAAAGCCTGGACTCCTTCATAACAGGGCTGAAGGGATTCCACAGACAGACAGCTTCATGCCATCTGGGCTATGAAACAGGACCGCCTTATCACCATCCTGCTGCAGAGATCCTCCAGGCTCTCACACAACCTGGCTGTGTGGGAGATGGGATATTTGGAATGCCAAGTTTCTCAGGCTTCTCACTCCTCCAGCCCAGATCTCTCCACCAGAAAGCTCTTATTATTTGGGAAAATTGAAAATTCCTAGTTCAACGTCTACTATGACAACACAAGGGGAGGGAACAACCTCTAATAAAACAGGAAGCTCCAACATATAATCTGAGGTGTTAATTTCAATTAGGGATGAGCTCCATTACTCCTCGTTTTTTATAGCTACTGTAGCTCTCAGCTCCTATGAAGGGTGGAACTACACAGGAGATGACTGAAAAGTTTGATGGAAAAAGTGGGTGAAAGTGCACAATGCGTTCATCAATGAAGTGCCCAAGGTCAGGGTTTACTTGAACAGGTCATTGGCTACAACCAAGAGGCTTATGGATCTTGCCCTGAGGAACAGAGCAAGTTAAAATACCACTGAACAAATCTTCCCCACAGAATTTAATTCCTGCTTAGTCCTGTTTGGAGTTGGTGAGTTAATAGCCTAATCACTTCTAACAAAATGAACCAGCTTAAGCACCAGGGAGAGTGGGAAATTGTACTATTTATCGTGCTGAGCTGGCATTTATCTGTATAAATAGGAGCAGGCTGGGTTACAAAGACATGCCTGAGCTGAAAATGGAGAGAAATCTGAGCTTAGTCCTCTCATTTACCCACACATCAGAGTTAGAATAGCAAAGGTGTTTATCTGCCCCTCAGTGGCACATAGGTGCCCATCTGCCCTAAGAGATGTGCTCCTCAAGTCACAAACCAGCTCTCTACTCTCCTACAGAGCTTGGGGAGTCTGAAGAGGTAGGGCATAGGTAGGCAAACAAATCCAAATACTGCAGTTAAATCCCATGGTTACTGTTCCTCCTTTTCATGCTCATCACCCCTTGCAGGGCAGTTCATATTTGCAACTCGGTGGATCAGTTGCCTGCCAAATCTGCCACTCTGACCTACTTAAGGGAGAGGACCCAGGAAGGGGTCAACAGTAACTATGTTTCCTCTTCTCACCAGGACCCCACCAGACCCTCAAAGAGGCACTGTTGAAGCATCCCTCCAAATAAGCATGCTCAAGAGCTTTTACCAAATGTCCTTCACGTGCTACAAAAATGCAAATTCTGTTTCCATCTGCAGCCAGAGAAGCCGCCAACTCCTGCCTAGTTTCTCAAAAGGCGACATTGAGACATCTATCTTACTGAACACTTCTAATAAGGAGCTGAGCATCCACCAGCTTTAGTGAGGAGATGGTCAACTCATCACCAGTCTCTTCCCATGTCCTGAAGTTACCAACCCTCTGGATCTAGCAGTGCATCTATTCAAGAGTTTTCCCCTACAGCTTCCAAGGTTGCCTCCTCTGCTCACATTTTTAGTCACGTGCTGTCAGGAAATGATTGTGCTCCTTTCTGTTCCTCCCTGTCCCAACTGTACAGTACAGTCCTTTCCTCTACCAGTTCTGGTACTCACCTAACCCTTGTGGAGAGCCGATTAGGCTCATTCACTTAACCAAAAGTCCAAGCGTGGATGTGGCAAACACCTGAGCCTGGTACAAGAGAAACAAGGGGAGTGTCTGACCACCTGAGTGGCAAAAGTGGGGCTGTCTTCACTTGGTGACAGTAAATTGGTCTTATTCATCTCACCAACTTAGTGCTGTAGCCCAGCCTTAATCTATCTCTTCCAAAAACACCCAGTTCAGAAAATCAATCAATAGATAAAACAATCAAGAAATGCTGTTTACATTATTAAGTTTAAACCTGCATCATTTGGAGATGCGGGAAGCTCAGGGTAGGAAGGGAGTACATATGCAGTTACTTCAGGATGTAAGGGGATGGGAATACCCAGAGCAGTGAGAATGATCATGACAATCAGATGAGGACAATAACCTCGTACCTTGGCTCAGTTCTATCCAGAATAACATGTCTGATCACAGCCTGAGACCACAAATGAAGAGCTAGAGGTATGAGTTTACCTTCCCCACACATCAGTCATCACGCCTGGCCACACTCTGCTGCAGCACACCTCTGAGAAGCAATTCTAACCATGCTGCATCTGTGGTTTCATAGACATGAATTCGTAATTGCAGGCTCAGCATTCACTCTTTGAAAGACGGCCTGTTGTATCTAATTTCAAGCAGTGCCCTACCTAACAGTCATGAGCAAGGTGCCAGCTAAAACTACGCAATGAGGCTATTATTATAGCTAGAGAACAAGAGACGTTGCAAGGAAAAGACCTTGGCAGCCCGGATGGAGGACTACAGAGACGTGCATGGGTCTACACATGCTGCAAATAATTGCTCTCACTACTAATAACCCAGCTTCACTGAACTGCCACTGAAGTGGCAGAGGCTTTGCAAGCCAGTCAGACCTTTGTGAGCCTGCCATGTTTGCAAGTTGGCACAGAAAATATGCTTCTCGTTCCGCTACATATTTCTACTTGTTATCATGATGCAGAAGAAACTCAGATCTCCACCACCAACAGATTGAAGGAGTGTACAGAGGACAGTCCCAACCTCATTTGCCTATCAGTTAATTAACACACAGAAGTTCAGTGCTGTTGATAAAGTTTGTTGTTTGGTTTTTTTTGCCCTTATATTGAGCTCTCAAAATCAGGTCTTGAAGATAGATGTCTTATTCTGAAAGAAATAAGAAAGTACAGCTGCTGATGCTCCCTGCCACAGAGCAGCTCTTTCAGTGGGACTGGGGAATAGAACAGCAGCTTATGCCTTGTTTGAATTTTCAGCCATATGGATATTAAAGAAGAAAAAAAAATGTAACCTTCCATCTATTTCATAGCTGTCTGTGGAAAGCAAGCACCATCCTAATGGCAATTACAGCTTTAATGGTAGAGGGTACCAAAGATCCTGAGCGTGTTTAGAAAGAACCAAACGTGTGATTCAGTGGCTCTGGCAAAATTCCAGGTATGTAATTTCCATCTGTCCCCTTACTATCCTATTCCCATTGGCTCAATAAGAGACTCCAAGTTATCTTGAAGTGCCTCAGTGCAACTCATGAAAACAGCTTCCTTCCAACCTGGAAGCAAAACATTTTTGTGAGTAATGCCCGGGTTTTATATATATATATATATTTGTTTATTTTCTTAATATATATGCTACTACCTTTTAGCTGGGTGCATGTGGGTCCTGCTGCCTGGATGGACTCCTGCTGTTTCATGGATTTCCATGCAAGCATGAAAGACTTCCCTCACAGAATAGAATCCTTGACAAGGGTTTAAATATAGCATAAACACTGTGCAGATATAGGACTCATCATTTGTAAAGAACCCTAAGCTGTCTGAAAGGGCAATGCATCATACTAGTTACTCTAATTTTGGTTGTTGTCTCCAACACTGTACTTTCACCAACATCACTGGAGTCAAATCACTGAAAATAAGGCCAGAATATGTTTGATTATTTTTTTTTTACCTACTTGAAGATGATCAGCAGGTTTGGGTGTCCATCACTGACATTAATGGTAGTGCTTATGATTCTAAAACATGCAAGAGGTACCCAGTTACACATGTGTATGCATGCCATGAAATGCAGGCTTAGTTATTATCAAGATAACATATACAGGTTTTGTGCTCCAGAGTGCTCTTAAGCTGTGCTAGACACAACCAAGAATCAGTTCCCACAGGGAATAGCTGATGTAAAGTAAGTTTCAAATGGATAGAGGACAGATTCATCATATAGACAGAGAAAACACCAAGAGACTATTAAACAAACAGTGGTCTGAGGGACAGGAGACCTATCTCGTCAGCTGCTTAACACTAACATGACACATGAATCTAAAAAATGAATGTCTTCAGAGGGATAACTGTCCCACCCTACACAAGGTGTGTGCCTCCATATACAGTAAATCAAACAACATAGGAGCAATGTTGCTTAATCACAGGTGCCACCTGTTGCAGTGCAAATCCAGGTGGGCATGTCCAGAGCTCCAAGAAGAACTACAGCTGCACAAACAGTTGGCCAGGTGGAGCCTGTGAGATCTCTGTGAATCGCAGGAAGATTATGCAACCCTGCTGCAAATGTTTTGGAAACAGCGTTCATTCTTTTTTCTGTTCACTCAGCAGGGATTACAGGCGTAGTAACTTCATCTACCATTTTCACAAGGAGATAAGGGCAAGGAAGGTGCAGGGCAGATAAAGCATCTCTTCTTTCCCCATCCTCTCACTTCCTCCAGTGCAAACTTAAAAGTCACATGATACAGCTCACATGAGCATCTCTTATCTAGTTAACACAAGGTAGGAGAATGTATAATTCGTTTATTGCTTCCTGCAGCTGTACCACCTGAAGCTCTGATCTATCTCATCAAATATCATAAATGGCTGTAAAGATGGACAGACGTGGTCTTGCCTTGCAGAAAGGAACCTCTAGAGAACATGCAACCAGCATGGGGGCTTTGTAGTCAGAGGCATTTTGCTGCCACCTTTCAGAGGCCACAAGATCCAACAACCAACAAGGACGTAAGCAGACTGTCTGCTATAAAAACATTTTGGTTGGTTTATCCCTTTTCTCACAGACCAAGGAATGGAATGCATTCACTTCATATTTATTCAAGGAACATTTTGCAGAAACACATCCCAGGCCTCTGACGAGCTTCACCTGGTCCGACAAGCGTTTCATTGTTTGCACTGCATAGAGCAAATAGAGACCTTCAATGTACTTTAGGACACTGACTTTACCTATTTTTCAATCCCGTAATTAAACAATTCCTAAACTATTTAGTCAATGAAGAGAAGGGCTCTAGGGGGAGATGCTGCTAATCAGAGTTTCCCACCTGGCTCTGTGCCCAAATGTAATTTGAATAAACTGACATCTTTCCCTGTCTCTCAGAGGGGAGGGTGTTTTTCCTTGGAGAAAGTGACTGTACATCTCAAATTTCTGATTTCTGAGTGTCAATTCTAGAAAAGGTCACTGGTACCCATGATGTTGTTACATGCAATACAAGTGTAAATTATTATAAATACAAAGTCTGATTAGGTCTTTAATTGCTTATTGGAAAACCTCTAAACCTTCCACAGTGCTGATGAAAAGCATGTGGTGAACAGCATTTTTTTTTAAATGGGCTATGTTCTCTTGAACAGGACTTTGTTTATACATGATTTGGTTGCTTCCCGCCCCCATCCCCAGAGGCTCTTCTTTGAGCGTGTTTGAGGAACATGCAGTGTATGAGCTGCTGACAATATTTACTGAGAGAGTCTGGTAGCAATCAAGTAACCTATATGTCTGCTTCTCATTATTAAATATTCCAAACTTTTATTGAGATTATTAGAACCTATTTAATGGCTCATTGAACTTAGAAACCATACAATTTTCCTATTAGCCATTTCCATCTAAATATTTATGATAGCAGTTCATACAAGAAATAACAAAAGACACCAAAAAATGAGGAAAAGGGAGGCATTTCCTCAGCTGCCTGGGAGCAAGATCTCTCCGTAACTCTAGCATAAACCAGTGGTGCAACTTAAAGGAAGCTAACTGAGAGACACAAAGCAAATCTGTGGATGATGAAAGGAAAACTTGGCCATGTCTTTAACGGAGTCTGCATAAATTTGGATACAAGGCTCTTTTCCATGATTAAAGAGAATATTTATAACTACTCATTTCATTTCTTCTGGGTGTGGCAAGGAGTCTTCCAGTTGAATCACTACCTGGTATAAACAAATTTATCTATTTCTAACTAAAATATAAGCCAAAATTCCAACACATTTTCCACCTGAACACTGAGGGTCTCCAAGACTAAAAGCACAGCAGTGGAGGAGGAAAAAGAATCATTATGGTTTCTTCTTTAGATGGAGTATTGATGGAAGGGCAGAAGAGCCCCCCAAGAGGAATACTTATTTTGAGGAAGACATAGTCATGATACAGTGAACGTGTATCTTCAGACATTCTAAAGCCTCTATATTTTCAGATACTCTGGAATCTGAGCTATCAACAGGGCAGAAATGCAGAAGACAGGACCATTCTGTTTATCTGATTATGAGAAAGGATAGTCATGACATCAGAATCCTTCAATTCATGTTATTTGGGCTCAATTCTCTGTACCAGTGCAGGTACCAATGCAGGGCAACACCTTCAGACAAACATGAGAAGACACAGGTTGCCAAGGTGAATGCCCACTATCTCACTTCTGGTCTATGTTTTTCCCGTGAAAACAGACTTGTTTTAGTCCAGTTGCATTAGCATGGCACTAAGCCTGAGTTAAAATGCCTTGGTACTAGACAGGAATTATTGGCCCAGGTTAATGCTACCATGCACAGCTTCTAAACAGGATCTGGCTTGCACCCAGCTGGCTTGCAGTACTGGGAAAAAGGACATGAAAACTTTCTGACCCATCCACAAAGAAACACTGACGTTCAAGGGCATAATGTTTAAAATTGCTGTCTCATTGTACAAACACCTCTAGTTTTCAGTTTAAGGTTATGTTGGCTCTTAATGTTCTGCTTGAGGGCTCTGTAGGAGTGTTGCACAATGCTAAGAAGAGTGAAACTTGGCATTTAGTTCACTCCTAAATCTGACCAGGAATGTCAAAAGCCAGCTGTTTTTCATTTTGGAAAAGAGAAAAGTGATAGAGGTGTGTACAACCTGTCACTGTCAGAAAGGTGAAACAACAACAACCCAAAATGATAGGAGGTTCAGTGTTTTCCAGCTTTTCCTTTGCTCCAATGATGAAAGACTTGAGCAAAATAGGGAGTAATTCCACACAGACTGCTGTGAAAGCTGGTATGGGACTGGTTATGTGCAATATGCATCGGTATGACTGGGAATCTAAATATAGGAGTAACAAATCACTAGGCCTGGGAATTCCCTACTGATGTAGCCATTATGATGCTGAAGAAGAGCACGGCTCCAGCTAAATTAGGTCATGAGATATTAGCACCTTTCTCTTTATGCTCCCTTTTCATAAGGAAATAAAATAACACAGCACCTACAGATAATAAGATTACAAAGCCAGTAATTTGAAAGACATATAATGGAAAAACTGAACTCATATGTGCCTCCTCATACCATCCACATACATGTGAGGGACACTCCTTTTCCAGGAAGTTGAGTCTCCAAAACAAGTTCTGAGGAATCCTGTCATGGCAATGCAAGAAAAAATAAACCTCCACTTGTCTTCTCCTCCCTTCTGATCAAATTTGTGGCTCCCAGAGTAAAACCACCAGAAAATGCACCTGTTTTTATGCAAAGCATAGTGTCCTTGGTGGGAGCTGCTCTCAGTCAAAATGCTACACCTTGCAGAAAAACAGCAGGACATGAGTAGTCATTTACTTCTGCTGACTCTCACTAGGGCAAGAAGGTGTAGAGATGTCTGGTAATAGGCAGCAGAATAAGGAATTCTGGGATAATCAGTGACATATGTGCACTTGTCTGTGAGTGCCTGAAGTGAGTAAAACAGCAGGCATGAGGAAACCTGATCTTTTCAGACAAGAATCTCAGGCAGGGAGTGTGGGCTAGCGACAAAGTTAATGTATGGTGTGTTCCTTACCTACACTCTCCATTAACATTGTCAGCTAAAGGACGTCAGTAATTAGTTGCCTGCAAAACCCAAACTGATATGCTGCATGCATAGAGCAGTTGATGAAAGAAACTCATGCCACTTCCCCACTTGATGCCAGCTGCCTGAGGCAAGGCTCCAGGGTGTGCACTGTAGGAGGTCAGGGGCTTCAAACTTGAGTGTGGAACTTGATCCATGTTCAAAAGGGAGCATATAGGCCTTGAACTGACCTCAGAAGAAGGTCTGCAATGTCAAAAAATGAAGTCCCTCTCTGTGGAACAGACTTTTCTCTTTTACACCCAAATAATCTCAATCACACTATAAAGATGATAACACAGTAACTCAGAATAGGACCTGTTTCCATAAGATTTCCCTCCTTCAGTGCATATGCCGTCTAATTGCCCTTCTTCTCAATCAACTCAGTAATGAAGAATATTTCATCACCTACTTTCTTTTTAAACTACAGCAAAGCCAAGGCAAGAACATGATCTTCCCATTTTTGTCTATGACAAACAACCAGCTTGAATGATAAACTACAGTATAAATAAAAGCAGGGAATCATAAGCAGCATATTGAATAACTACAAAAGAGTATTGGCTTTCAGGCTATCCCTTTATCAGATAGTAAATTAGATATAAAGCCATTCAGTTGAAAGATAATAAGGTTTATGCAGCTAATAAGTCAATCTTGTAAGGAATATTGCTGACTTCATTGTCTGTGTTAAGCCAATCTCTACTTGTTAAACCTCTGACCCTCCCCTGGGTCTCATTCTGTATCCTATGAAGAGTGACTGGACTTTAAAGTACCTCCTCCTCCTCAGTACGTTTTGAAAATAGAGGGAGGTAGCATAATAAAACACAAGAATGTAAGAGCAGCCACACTAGGTCAGACCAAAAGTCCTGGATCCAGTTCCTGACAGAGGCTAAGAACAAGCAGAAAGAGAAAGAACGAAGAACAAGGTGAGCTTATGGGGATACCTTTTATCTCAGAAATTTCCAGACTAAAAATTATCATACATTGTTCAGAACTGGCCTGCTTCAGCACTTGTCTTCACATCTTCATTATGATCGTACCACCCTGCCATGCCCCAGGCTCTCCCTGCACAGTCCTGTACACACATATGACAGAAAACAGAAAACTGAACATCTAGCTGGATGAGAGAATAGAGATGGAAAGGTGGCCAGGATCACTGGGAGACCTGGCAGGAGAACCACATCTCCTGACTCCCAGCCCCATGACAGTCCTGCCCAGCACCCTCAGTCTCTCCATGCTTTCACAGAAGCTGGTCAGCCACCATGTGCTTCCCCTCATTTTCTCTTCTCAAGTCTCTCTGCTACTTGACACCTTCAAAACAAACACAATATATCTTTACTAACACGTTCAGTGAGCAGGGCTTATTTCTCACCCAATTCCACTGAAATCCAGGCAAAGCCTTATCGACGTTGATGCCCCTTCTGCTAGCTGAGTGCAGGTACAGATGGAGCCTAGCTTTGCTACAAGAGATTGATTTCTCCACACCTACGTTTCCTTGCTTTCAGGGAGTAAAAAGAGAAGAGGAAAACTCCACACCTGTCACAAGAGGAGAGACTCAGAGATAAGTTGCAGCACTCTTGTATGAACACCAAAGCTCCCAGTGCTACAGCAGAGAAACAGGGGACAGCAGACAATACAAGTTCCTGAAGCCCACCAAATACCTCGTTCCATGGCATATACCTGCTCAGGTCTGTAGCTGTGTATGTCCAAAAGCAGAACAATGACCACAATGACAATAATGACCACAGCGACCATAATGACCACAGCTTAAACTCTTCCACTGTTGTCTATATCACAGCTTGATGTCCAAGCCATGGTTCTTTCAGCTGCTTTCCCTCTCTGATGGGTTTGGAAACTGTGCCACATCAGTGTTCCTCGGCAACTCTAATCAGTCAGCATCCTGATGTCAAATGTGGCTAAGATTTCAAACAAGATACTGACTTTAAGGGTTTGGGAGTTATACATTACAACTGGAAATCAGGAAGTACCTTCTGTGACCCCTTTTCCATTTTTTTCTCCTGAAAGAAGTGCCAGGTTTTCCCAGGCATCTTATGATTACATGGATTAAAAATGCAATGGTCAGTGCAGCTTCTGCTATTTTCAACTCGTTTTTTTTCTTTTCTAGAGAATGCTATATAGACTCCAATGCAATAAATAAATACATACATACATACATAAATTTAATTTGATAGCATAGCACAACATCATATGAGACAAAACTCTGGAAATCATGGGAGACATAAACACTTGGCAGTGATAGTCATTGCATAATGTTTCAGCATGCACCAGAGAGCACTGTTTGTGCCTCTGTTAGATTCAGTTTCCTTGCTGTCATTGAGGAAAGTTTACTTAATAGTATCAGTTAAGACCTCAGCCTTTGAAATCACCATTTTCATCTGCAGAAGAAGAACAGGAGGCAGATCAGTCTATTTCAGGATACAGCTTAAGTGAGGGACATGTGTATGAGTTCTCTGGGATGTAATTTTTAGTGGAGTCGAAACTGCCAGAAACATAAAGGAACTTAAAGGAAATATATATACATTTGCAAATGAGTTTCATTTTTTTGGTTAACAAGCACTGGAACTAAAAAGAAATACAGGAAAACAAACCAGAAAAGGTTGCCCAACCATCCATTCCTACCTCTTCAGAAAACCAAACGTGATAAAAGAATATCATGCACAGGGGAAAGCTTCTCTCTTGGTACAGGTTGGCTTATGATGAGACAAGCCAGAGTCCCAATCACCTCAGTGCACAAGCCTGACCCGTCTCACAGGGGTCCTTGTTGGTAAAACAGGACCCCACAGTACATTCTGCACCCTGGAATGTCATTATGTTATTACTAACACTTATTTGTATTGGGGTATCTTCCAAAAGTTCTCCCGTTCCAGGTCAAGCACCTAGTTGTATTTGGCATAGCAGAGAGAAAAATCTGTCCCTGAAGAGCTGACCCTTTAAACAGAAAGTACTAACTGTAGTTTGATAACCCAAATTGAAATTCCAGAGATATTTCATTTCTTCATGTCATCAAATCACTTGACTATGAGTAGGATAGAACTGGAGAAAAAAAAACATGCTCAGAGGTTTACTATACATCTTTTATTACAAAATTAAATGTTTGTGTGTCACCTATCCTTAGATGTGGCTCTTCCAACAACCACTAAACACAGGAGTCCACCATAAAGTAAATAGGTTAGTACCTAAAAGCTGTCATTTGCACTAATATGGTCACTTAAATTAGTAACATTTTTCATTTCATTGTGTTGGTTTAGATTCATTTTTTGGAGCTAAATTGGCCATTAATGATGAATATATTGTAATTTGATTTCATGACAGATATAATTGGGCCAACTGAGCATCATTTTGCATGTCACTGTAAACAATACTGCAGAAGTGAAAGCCTAGGAGGAGACTGGGATTTTTAAACTTGAGAAGATGCTGAGCTGAGAAGTACATGTCTATGTTGATACTGGAGCTTGAGAGAGGTTTGTGTTCAGTGTGACATTTCATGCACATCCCTAACACAGGTTCCTTAGTACTCACTGGATAAAATCTATTCAAAAACATTAACTTCCTCAGCATTTTTATTAAAGCTCAGGTATGGACAAACTGAAAGGTTAGCTCTGTCCTCTGGGTGAAGAGGGATGGGGAATAGCATCATCTAATCACACTGCAATTCCTGGGGATCAGGCAGTTCAGCTGCTTGGGAAAATGTAGCATCTCTATGAAAATTCAGAGGGGTTTAAAGGGACAAACTTAAAGATTCAGTGTGCAGTATTCTATATTGAAATACAGTTTGATCCAGCTCAAATAGACTTGGATTATTTGTAATTCCTCCTTTTCTCTACAATTTCCTTATCTGAGTGATTCCTTACTTATGGCAACCATGCCATTACAGCAGTGAACAAGAACATACCACACTAGTAAGAGACTCCAGCATCAAGCAGAAACAAAACCAGATTTGTAGTGAGCCAACAGCTCAGATTTTAAATGAGGTATTGAAGGCTTCATTGTTTATCCTCCTTTGTCTAAAAGCTGAAAAACATCCAGTGGATCCAAATATGGTTCTTTTTCACCAACAAACATAATTGCTGCAGTACAGTTTCCTGGAGCCTGTTCTCCCCTCCCATGGAAATCCTCACCTGCTTTGCCAATTTCACTCCATGAGGGTAACCTCAGCTCCAAGACCTTCTCAGCAGTCAACACCAGCAAGCAAGGACATTTACATCCCGTAAGTCCCATCTAGCATTTTACTTTCCTTCCTTTCTTGCCCACACATCCCATTTCCAGACATCAGAAAAGGCCCTTCATGACAGACGATGTGGTAAATGGCAAGTGACTCACCATGTACCTTCTGCACCAATTTGTTTCAGAAAACAAGCAGGTTTAGCATTAGTAGTGCTGTATTTTAAAGCCAGGTACCTCACATTAGACATCTGAATAAATGGGTTGATTCTCAGCCTTTTTGAGCACAAATTTCTCATCAGTAGGTTATATTTTTGCATTATACTATTCACGGAGTAGATGTCCCAGATAAAATGTAGTCTTTAGTAAACAACAAAGGAACAAAAATAACAAATAAATCCCTTAACAATCTTTTTTAGCTGGCTAGTCACGAACATGCCTCTTTAAAACTAAATTTCTATTTTTGCCTCTCCTTTAGAGTGAAGTCTGGCTGCATTTTTAATTCTTTTCTTTTTAGCAAAATTTTGTCATTCTGTAAACTCTCATTGCCTTGGATGTGGTATGAGTTTGGGAGTCTTGGCCTTCCTTCCCAGTCATGGGTTACAGCAGAGTTAAACTAAAGACTAGACTTAGCAAATTCTCTCCAATAACATCCCAGACATGACTTCAAATTAAAGAGCAGATTTCACAAATGTTCTTAAGAGGAATTTAATTGGGACTATTGGAATTACAATGTTTATTGAAGAACCAGACAGTCTCAGTAGAAACATATTTACTCCTGGTAATATCAAAATTCAGACCTTCTTCAGTCTCTACAGAACCACAGTGTTCCAAATAATTTAAAATATAATTTAGAGTAAGACCACTCTGGGCATTGTGAGAGGGACTTCTGAGGTCCCAGGATCTTCAAGCCCTGTGCAAACCAGTAAAAGGTATGGAATTACGAAGGAAGGATAATGGTAATGCCCTCTTCAACAGACTGTGTTGAGATCTGCTGATGAAAAGCACGAGATAAGAGTGAGGTACTATCTATGCCAACACTCAAATCAGACAGCCTCATGTACAATCTGTTTATTTTTATAGGGAAGTATATTAGACTGCCAAAAGGACACTTCATCATCTATAATAAATATTCATCTACATGTATCATGTACTTGAGCTGCATGAACGATGAGATCAGAGTACAGAAATGAATGAGAATCTCGTAAGATAAATGTCACCTTTCAACATTGTTGTTGCGGATAAATTGCAGACAGATATAAACAAAGTCAATTATTTCATGCAAGTGTTCCTTGACTCAACATAAGCTGTTCCTTATGCCTAGACTAAAATTGTAAACTTCATCATTTACCTTTCATCAGAGAGTGGCAAGAAGAAACACTATGAAATGCCATTAAATGAGAATGATTATGTACAGTAACACAAAAACTTTATCACATATATTTTCCCAGAAACAAAATAACATGCTAAGGTGTAAAACAAATCCTTACCTGTGCTTACTAAATAGCTGAATTAACTGCAAAAGAAATATTTTGATTACTAGCATTAACAGATATCACTAGCAGAGAATGTGGCATATAAATTGAATCTTCACATGTAGCAATGACTCTGAAGCATAGCAAAATACAATTTCTATGACTGAAGTCTAGTAAAAAGGAAAAATAAATTTAAAAGAATCTTTAACTTTGGTGATTTCTTTGAGTATACAGAGTTTGGATTTGCTAGTTTTGAGTATATGAACATATGTCTTATTTTTTTATTGCTATCCTTTTTTCTTAGGGAAAGGAATATTTTTCCTGGAACAGCCTTTTATTTGGTTTTAAACTGTACAACTAAACCATCAATATGCAACAACTTCTTTACATGAGCAACATGGAGTAGATGCAAGAACTGTAATTTGTAATATACCCAAAGAGGCGAAGTTACATGGGCAGGGAAGCCATGTTTCCTAAGATGTGTCATCTGCAAATAAAACAAAACAGAAAGAAATTGTCTTGAAGAAGCAGTTTTAAGATTCAATAATTTGTGAGTTAATTCTGAAAATGTGTTTTATGCTAATAGGAAGTCACACATTGTGGTGTTCCAGCATTGTCCCCTCCATTATAAATCACTGGGTTTAAAAGTTATGTGCAACCATTCCAATCATAATCTGGATTTTTGTTCTCTTTCAACTAGGTGTTCGGTGTAATTTTGACATTAAAACCTGAACAGCATCTGAAGGTTCAGTCACAAGACTGAATGCAATCATGTTGTGGCTGTTTAGCAAGTTAACTGTGACTGCCTTCCTGCCCATGCAGAGATAACTACCTCTACGTCACACTTGGTCCACACAACCCCAGTCATGAGGCTATACACATTAATTCATCTCAGGTAAAGCAGCTCAATGTACTTTGTTTCACAGCCGAGGCAGCATAAAAACAAAGCACAGTCACTTGTTCGATCAACTTCAACACTACACTTAACCATACACCCAAATATTTCTCTCTTGTGCTGTCCAAAAACACAAATCAAAAATTCACCAAGGCCAACTGTATCACTTGCATATACGGCGGGTTGGGCTTTAAATTTTCCTTGCTTTCTAAGTGTGTAAGGAGCCCATTCTGCCAACACTTACTGACTCCAGCAGTAAATGTGTGGCATGTGTTGCCTTGGGGGCTGCAGCTCACCACTCCGTGAATAAGTGTTTGCAAGATCCGACGCTGGGTTTTCCAACTCGTGCCTCAGTTGAGCTGGCCAGCCTCCCCTGCCATTTTATTGAATTGTGGGTTAATGAAATATAGGATAATAAACAGAGATGCTGTTGTCTTGAAAGCCACTACATCTGAAATTTGGCAGGCTGCAGTACATTATACCACCAACCACAGGGTCATAATGTCTAAATACATCGTACACAGAAAATAGTTACCAAAATGTAGGTATAGTCAGCATTTGTAATAAATAATAGCTAATAAATAGTGAAAGCATTACATCTAGGATGTAGGATCCTGTGTCTTCCATTATTTAGTAATTTATTATATGAAATCCATTGACCTTTCCAAGCTTTCCTTTTTCCCTTTCTTTTTTTGGTGAAGAAAGAGCGTTAATTATGCTTTAGCTTTTTTTATTGAGCAACATTAGCATACAAATAGGCCATCAATAACCAATTACAATCTCCATCTAGGAAGGAAGAGAGCTACAATATTAAGTGTGGCTACTCACACATCCACAAAAACCCTTTTAATAAAAAAAAAACACAGAGCAACTCACAATTGAATAAAACAGGAATGCACAGGAAAACCAGACAATGATAGATGGATAAATATCAGGCTAGCTCTCAGGCAGGGAATTCAAAAAAGGTCCTTCTTATTCATCGGCCAAATATAAGTCTATCAAAATAACCCTAGTTTTCCCCAGACTGCCCTGCCAATGACTCCAGAGATTAAAAATCCGTTCAAATCTCATACTAGTAACATTTATGAATTTTACTCAAGTGGAAGCTATCAATTGTGTCAAATGGCACTGACTTATGTCTTAAGCAACATTTGACTTATTGCCAGTGAAATACTAAATCTGCTTGCTTCTTTTTTATAGTTGGGGAACTATATGGGAGAAAGGGTTATTTGTTGCATTTATCACTGTAAGAGTAGGTTTGTGCTAAAGATGAATAATAAAACAATCACCATGATATTTTTTTCTGTGAGTACAATACATTGCTGCTGTGTCTTTCATCTAAGAAATGTTTAAACCTGAACCTGCACTGATTTAACTAGAGATGTTATTTTAAACCATTTTTAGTTGAACCAGTTTCACTTCATAACAATGCCCCGAAACTGACTTCAAATGCAAATAGAGGACATATTAATTTTAAAGTGTCCATGTGATATATTTCCACATGTTTACCTAACATTTAAATCTATTTAATCTTAAAATCAGTTATGTCTAAACATATGGTCAATCAGTCAATGCAGTTATAAAAGTCACTGACCCACAGCTGAAATGCTGTAAATAACCAGATGTTGGTTCATAGACTGTTGTGAAAAATGTAAATAGCTTACTTTAAAACCATCTTTGGTTGAAGGATGACCTCTTACACCATCATGCCTTGATCCACTTCAAGCTTCCTCTCTGAAGCGGTTTATGCCTATTCTGTTGAGGTAGAGCATGATCTATGGAAAAATATTGAGTAAACACCCTGAATTAATGAAGCCAAAGCCTACTGAAGAAAAACCTGTTTACAGCCTCCATTCAAGTTATCTTGACCTCCTGCCCTCTGTTTTTTCCATCATAAATAAATCTTTGAAAACTACATAACACTTATTATCTAGAAGATCTTCTTTTGTTTTAGGGCTTCAGCAGAGAAGTTGTGCCAAATCCTGCCTCGCCAGCTGTGGAGATAACAGAATCACAGAATCACAGAATGTTAGGAGTTGGAAGGGACCTCAAAACATCATCTAGTCCAATCCCCCTGCCAGAGCAGGACAACCTAGAGCAGGTCACACAAGAACGTATCCAGTTGGGTTTTGAATGTCTCCAGAGAAGGAGACTCCACAACCTCTCTGGGCAGCCTGTCCCAGTGCTCTGTCACTCTGACAGTGAAAAAGTTCTTCCTTATGTTCACCCGGAACCTCTTATGATCACTCTAGGCTGCTCACCTTGCCTGCCAGCAGCAAATATCACCTCCAACAAAGATACAGAACCACAAAGGCATTGCCTCAGCAGACACCATAGTTTGCAACTACCATTTCAGTTTAACCAAATACAAAGATAGATTAAGTTGTGAATTTCAGCAGTCAACGTGCCAACATTCAGACCACTTTTCCATCTTCCCTGTGAGGGTGTTATATTCTCAGCTGCCCAGGAGAATACAAGTTCATTAATAACAGCTTCACCTTAACGCAATTTAACCACCCCCTTCCTCCAGGTTTCCTCCAGTGCAGGTAAGATTTGAGCTGTTAAAGTCTTAGCTGCTGTCAGATGATTTCTCTGGTTTTAAAATCCGATGTGACATGTCTAGACAGTGACAATTATGTTTTAACTCCACTATTCTCTTCAGTTCTTGTAAGATCTCGATTCTATCCTCTGGCATTTTATTGCTTTACCACTGAAACTATGCATGACATTTCCTGATGGCTTTTTCTGGTGGTGTTAGTACATGGTTTATGATACTGCCAAGGACCATACAGGAGGAATTTTCCATATCCTGACATCAGCACTGCAAAAGAGATGGGGAAAACTTGAGGGCAAATGTTCAAAGAAGCAAGTTTTAGGGTGCAGACCCATGAGATGGGGTGAGCTGACCTAACAACTCATTGTCAACACCTTGACGTTGACACTGTGGTTCTCCCCATCTTCCCTCTCCTCCCCACGCCACTTACTTGCCCTCCCACTCTTATCCTGGGCTGGCTCCGATGTCCTTTGAGCCACTCCTTTTTGACAATTCACTTCATTAACTCAACACAAACTACATTGTAGGCTGGGAGGTAGAGATCAGATAGTAGTTTCTGCAGTCTTAGTGAGTTGGAAGAGCTAATGGGAAGGAGACTCAAGAACCAAAGTCAATGAGAGGGGGGAATGAAGCTGTATAACCAACATGAGGGGGGTGATACCCACCATTCATGGAAAGAGCAAGCCACCTGAAACCAAACCTTGACCCAGTTTTATCTAACATGGTAGGACATTCGCAGTCATTCTCAAAGAGTTTGCTGAACCATTGACAGGATCCTTGCTCTTTTGATTCTTTGATTATCCAAATGGTACTGTCCAGGGAGTGCTACAGACAGGACAATCTGGTATTGCAAATGAACACTTCATACACAGACTTCCCCCCTGGTTATCTTCATGCTTTTGGAAGATACTTAGAGAATAAGGTTGTAAAAAGACAAAACGATCTCAAACTCTCTACAATGAGAGGCAGCAACAGGGAATTGTTCTTTGATTATACCATTACATTAGATGATTAATAATGTTCTAACACATTATTTTTCCATAATTAATAGCACAAGACTAGTCTTTCAAGGAAGGGGACCCATCTCTCCAACAGCTTATTTTTGATTTCCGCACACTTAATATGAGTATTGCAATCTGAAATGTGAAAATTCACTTTTAAATTGTGTTATTTTTTAGTGTAAAAATAAATGCATTTATTTGCATTGCCTCTATTAAAAATAGAAAACAGAATTAAAATGAACATTTTCCTGAAAAAAGAAAATTTTAAGATTTCTAACTTGGCAGGAAATATTTTCTAGAAATTGTGAGCTCTCACTCTAATTAGATTTTAGCACCCTCTTTATAGCACTGCACAAGCATATGCCAAGGCAAAGCTTTTGATGGTAATTATATTGCAACTCATTTTCAAGATATTTTAAATCAGCAGCCCAGCCCAAAGACATTCATTCCAATTGTTCTCTGACTTTAGGATTGCTGAACGTTCACACTTAATCATAAACACAGACTGTAGAACCGCAGCTGTTATTAAAATGGAGATAAGATAAATCTTAATTAACTGGTTGTACATCTGTAAACAAATAAACTGATCATATCTCCCTGAATTGCAAGGGACAGCTTTGCATCAACCTGAGAAAAGATTTTTTTTTAATTCCTTACTGATTACAAATTACAGTAATAGAAAGTGAAGTGTGTAGTATGAAAACAATAGATTTTTAACAGCTCTTTAAAATTTATCTCCACGATTTAAATTGAGAAAGAGGTCAGTGAATGTGCATTCTTATGCCTGTGTTCCTAGAACTGAGACATTAGTTGGGCTAGTAAGTGACAACTCATTTAGTTACAATGTTCTGTGTGGCAAATCCATCACTGGGGCAACTCCACTAACTTCTTTAATGTTGCTGCCACTCCTCTGAGAAATAAAATAAAATGGAAGACTTGAGTTCACAGCTCTGATGTTATTTTGGCTCTGCTGGTGACCACTTTCAGATATCTCCATCATTATTTTGTTGCAGTTGGGAAATTCTGACATGACCTATGCCAGCTGCTCAAATACTTCTCAGTCTTCAATAAAAGTCTATATATTACACCTCCATAAATACAGAATTCTGCATCAGTATTCCTGTCAGGCTATCCTAGGATTATTTAAATGACATTTTTATGCCTATTATTGCTAAGTCAGTAGGGGGGAAATCTTCTTTTAATTTACTTTTAAGTTGATTAAAACTTACCTGTTCCATGATGTCTCAGCAATTCCACTAAAGTCACCAATTCATTTTACACAAGCCACTGAAAAAAAACAGTTGATGATTCATATTTTTGTGTTTCTCTTGCTTTGGCTGCATTCATTCGACCAAGTTAAGGTAAGAGGTTATGACCTGTTATTGCTCATACTCACACAAGTGAAGTACTAGAAGCGTGGATTTTATCTGATTAATCCAACAGTATTTCTGAAATTACTAATGGCTACTCACCAAACAAAAACTGATATCACCAGATCATTTTTGATGGTGTTATCACCAATGGAGGAAAAAATGTGGCCATTTCTAGATACAATGGAATTTCATTCAGTCTAGAAGCTTTTCCAGTGTGATATAGTTAAACTGCTTTGGTAGCAGAGATCAAATAATTCCCTTGAAAACAGTCTTGAGTGCAAAATTATGTTTTAAAATAATTAATTTCAGTTTCTTATTTCCTTAATAAATGTTGATTTCTTTAAACATAAAACTGCAAAAGAAAATTATTCCTTTGGTTTGGTTTTGAGAGGGGAATAGAGTAAGACATTTCAACAGAAATTTTACAGTCTTTATTTCACCAACATTTTCAAACAGAAAAACTTGCTACCATCTCCATTTTTCATTCCTCATGCTGTGTCTTTGAATGTGCAGTAGAAGTCTACATAAAGATATTCTGATATTCCTTAAAATATCAAAATATTTACATAAATATACTTTTCAAGAAAAAATAAAATTACTGGCCAAACATTAACTAAAATATTGAAGCAAGATTAGAGAGCAGAGAATATTTGTATTTCTCTTAAGATATGAGGTTCTAATCTCACATGGATAATTTCACTCAGGATTTTTAATTGCTGAAGTGAGAGGCTCAGATATAATTTTGGCTTTGTAACTCACTGGCTGTTTAATGACAGCAAGGGAAGAGAAGCTGCCAAGCTTTCCGATGAGATGCAGTTGAAAGTATCTGTCTTTTTTATGTGCTTAATTATAATCTTTGCAAATGTTTTAAAACAGCAAATAGACTAAATAAATTAATAAAATTTAATGGGAGGGGATACATTAGTAGGAAATTCTTAATGTGAAAAATCAGCCACCTATATGTTATATATACATGTCCAGGGTAAAAATATTCCTAGATTAAGTTTGAAAAAGTTACTGTAATAATCCCAAGGATAAAATTATAAAATTAGTCTATTCTAACTAAACCAAGATAAATAATCCTGGACTGAATGTCTTTCCTTCTTTTCTACTAGCAAAATAGATACTAAGATAAAACTGAGATGGGGAAAAATCTTTGAAGTATCAAATAAAATAAAATATATTGCAAAAAATGAAAACATTTCTAAAGTATATATTTTAAAGAGCTATTTGGATGAAAGACTTAAGATAAGGAGGCTACTTATTCCTTCTCAGTTTCTCCCCCTTTTTCCTATTTGGCTTCACTACAAAGCAGTAAGAACCATCTGCCTTTGAATTTTTCTGCTGCTTTGCCCATTTCTATGAAATTTCCCTTGGGCCAGAATTTGCTGAGCAATCTTATCTTCCCAGAAGTCAGTGTTTTTAGGTGGGATTCTGCACCTTGAAATCTCAAATTCCTATCACAGGCTTTCTGCCTATGTGTGTCTGGGTCCCATTGACTCGCTGTCCTCCCAGAGGCTACACAAAGGACCTTCCTTGTTCTGTATTTTAGACCCAGGGTGAGCGTCTCCAGAGCTTGGGTCCACATCCATCATTCATTGCCTTTCTCTCTCCCCCCTTTCTTCTCCCAAATGAGGTAGGTAGGGTTAGGTTTCACAGGTTTTTCCCTTACCATAAGAAGGAGACTTGCTTTTACAGGGTCCTCACAAATCACTGCCCTCAGCCCCTGGCTGAAACACAGACATGGAGTTGAACCTCTGAGGCCAATGTTTCATATCAGGCCAAATCCCCTCTGACCACAGGCTGCCACCTGTCCCCTCCCTCCACAGTGACAATGTGCTCCCACCATTATTCCGTGAAAGATCTAGAGAACCTGAGGCTTCAGGGTGAGACAGTTTGCCTTGCTGATCAGATGAAAAACAATCCCCTGGCTTTCTGAACTGTGAGCTGAGCTTGCTCATCCAGGAGACATAAGCACCCGCCATCAGACACAGGGTGGGCAGAAGGGCAAAGTACAGTTGGAATCACAAGGAGAAGGACTGCTCTTGGCAGGAGTATGTGGTTATGTTGATAATGTGCATTATGAAATTGTGCTGTAGGTAATGTGTCCTCTGCAAAATATTTCCTCAGGGACAACACATCCCAGAAATGTTTTGTAGACTCTCATCTAACTGATGATTTTCTTTCTGTATTAACTTCAATAGAGCATTACCAGAATAAATCAAGCTAGAGCTGCCCTTCCCACAGGGTAACATAGACCCCCCTCAGTCCTGGAATAAATGTTATAGGAGTGTCTGTGTTGCCTTTATCTAATAAATGAATTAACTCAAAAGATCTGGCAATCAGTTAATTTTGGAAGAAAATTTCTCATCTGCACATGCCCTCAGCAAAGATCAGGTTTCTCTTTTTGTCTGATCTCTCTCTCCACTCTTTAAACTCCCCCATTGGAAAGTGTATCACCCTTTAGCTGTTCCCCAGCACACAGTCTTCTGCTGGCATGCAACCAGTGAAAATCCAACCCATAACAACATTAAGAAACAATTGCTGCTCCTGCTATCACAAGAATCCTGTTCAGCTTTGGGTGTGGGCGGCTCAATCACAACCTTCGCAGCAGATCATCCAGGCCAATGAACAATTCACTTTTGGAGCTACAGATTAAGAAATCATAGGGGGATGCAAAATGCCACCCAAACACCTCTAAAGAATTATTTTCATCTTGTGGAGATTTATTTGTCATATTGTTAAAGAGATTACTGTTTACAAGTAGCCTCGTATCTTTAAAATGTTTCTAACTAATATGTTTTGCAGGCTTCCCCACATGCACACTGCCATTATCTCTTGGGTTTAGTACATTATCAGCTGTGGAAAACTGTGGGGATACTTAAAACATCAAGCAAGCTATTAATTTTGTGATTATGGAAATGAGTAAACTGTAGTTTGTTTCCTAGAACAGCTTCTCCTGGGGAAGCTGAACACAGTTCTTGGAAAAGCTTGGGGGTTTTTTTTAAAAAAAAAGAAAAAAGAAAAACAAGAACCCACAAATTGTTATTCACTGAGTGACCAAAGCAACAAATCTCTAAACATCACCCCAGACATTTAAATATGTACAGAACAGGCAAAAATACTTTAAAAATCCACAGACAGAAAAAAAATATTACTCTGGAGGCGGAATTCACTTAACCTGATGATTATCTACCAAAGTATGTGTCTACATGTGGGCAGGTCACCTGAAGATGCCTTTATAGTCAGCAGAGAATTAGACAAACAAATTAATGAAGATGGTGACACAATTAATCTCATTAGTTTCCTACATTCTTAATTGCATCTTACCAGTTCTATTAACTGCTTTGACTAGATCTCCCTTGGCTATAATAGAAGTTCATAATGCAGAGATCTAAAAGCGATGGCCGTCGCCCTAATCTGCAAGGTGTTCTCATCTCTCCAACACCAGAGGACCTTCAGTGTGGACCATACAGAATAAAGCTCACTTTCACATCTATATTTTAACTGAATCTTTCTCCCACTGGAAACCTGTATTAAAGCCCTCAGCTGAGGCCCTTCTAATCCACTTGTAACCATTTGAGAGCCAGTGTGTACAGATCTGCAAACACTTCAGAGGTCACATTGGGTACAATGCCTAAATAAGATTCACATGCCTGAAAATTCTTTATTAAAAATGTGACGTAGGGGTACATGACATATACTGACAGGCCAGTTTGTCCACTGCCAGCCTAACTGCCCATAAATCACCTCTTCAAAAACGAACCAGAAGAACATAGGAAGATTTTACTTGCAAATACCCAAACGTCCAGCATATACAAACTCCACAGTGGCAGAGTATGAATACGGTTAAGAGATAAAATTATTTGCCTCTATCTCATAGGCATAGGATAGCTGGGAAAAAAAAAAAAGGAAACAAACAAAAAAACCCCAAACCATCCTTGTGATGCCATGTGTATATGTTATACACATGATTGGCCAGAAACCTTCCTGTTGCCCTAATCTGTGTGACAGGCAGACAAACAGCCGCACAACACATCCAACAGTCCCTGGAAAAGGGCAGATGCAGGTGACAGGGGCAATGGTCACCCCATCTAGATCTGTCCATGAATGAGCTCCGATGTCCACAGAGAGCCCACATTGGGAACTGCCAGGGTGCTGAGCTGTCTGCACAGGGATTAACTTCCTCCCTTTTGCAATGCCTCTCGCTTTGGGTTTGAATATGAACTTTGTTTCCCTTTGCAAGGCACAAGCCATGCTTTTCTTTATCAGCATGATGTTAGTGGCCCCCGTGAACAACCCCTTGATGGTACACACTAAGCATTGCATAAGAGAGCAATAAATCATGGTGCTGTTGAACAGGGACTGCATGTTTTCACCCATACTTACCAGAAACAATGGTGCAGGAAGTTCAGAGACATAGATAAAACTGAGATTCAGAAGTTGGATCTTCAGGACTTGCTACCTGGGTCAAATCACAGCTTTCCACAGACTTCCTATGCCTGTATGGGTGTGTGGCCAAGCCTCTTTGTGCCTTGCCTTTCTTTCCTCTTCAGCAAAGCAAGGAGAGCAGCACTTCCCTGTCTAAAGCTGGATACATCAAAGATTGTGATGTACCCATGTATTTTGGCAATAAAGTTGCAGCAATATCTCAGATAGATAAAATCTTCTGCAAACAAAATACTGGATTCTTTTAAAAGAATATTTTTTTCAGTTCAATCAAGCTGAAAGAACAATATGTATTATACAAACAGGTTTTCTGATTTAATTACCAGGGTTTCAAAGTCCCCTCCTGTTAAGTAACACTCAGAGTTATGGAACTTGTTGCCAAGCAATTACCCCTTAAATTTGCTTTAATCCATGCCGATCATTTCCCAGAGTTGATCATTACTGCAGACTTTAATTGCTTTTGTTGGCTTGTATGTTGCTGGAGTTCAAACAGAAGAGATTAACAGGAGGCTGCCAGCCGCAAAACTCTTTGAAAAAAAAGGCGGGAAGCAGAGTTGAAAACCTCACAGTGTATTTTATTTCAAGGACTTCCCAGAAATTGTGGTTCACACCTATATTAACCTCAGAAAAGGTCTGCAGGAGTTAGATCCTGATCTCACTGTTATCAGTTTTATAGCGGTACCGGCCATCTGTGTCATATGGAGTTGCAGGCGTGAAAGTAGGTACAGAATTCAAAAAACAATGGCTGAATCACAGCAGAAAGAAGGATAAGAACAGCATCTCCAGATAGACAACCAAGATACTGAGAGCATGCAAATCACAAGCCTATGTCAATAGGACAGACAGTCCTGCACTGTCGCTCCTTGTGTGGTTTGGGTTTGCAGGTCCTTGGGAGAGGAATAAGAGCCCCCCTCATTCCTACCCTGAACATGCAGCCTGGTTCCCATCCCTTCGGATCATGTTGCTTATCTTAAGGAAGCTGCCAGGTGCAGCAGGAAGCTGGATTGCATCTGTGATAAAAGCAATATTTTCCTTCAATAACATGGTTTATCTATTAAGTGAAACTGCTTTTAGAAGAGGCTCAGTATGTTTGCAACATCCCCCCCAGTAATGAGGTTAATGTGCCTGATGCGGCTGATACTGTGGAGCGTTCGTCAGAAGCATCTTCATTTAAACACTAGGTATATTTGCAGCCATTCAGCACTTTCCCATCTAACCCAACCTCTTATGTTTCTCTGTTTTTCAGTTTGTTTCCTGCATGAATGTTGAAAACCCCCACTGTTTCCCTACTCCTAACACAGATCTAGGCTAATATATGAGAGGAAGTTTTGTCCACGCACCACATTTTTCTTCCCTCCCACACTGTCATTATCTCTTTTCTTTTGTAGCTCAGTAACACCTAGAAAACTTTGGCAGACTACCAGGGGTTTCACCAGTGCTTGGCATTGTACAGCTACATGGCAGAATCAGGATCTAATCAGGCTGGTATCACAAAACCGCAGCAAAGGACTGACGAAGTATATACACACAATATGCTTGGAATGGGCAAAATCTGGGAAGAAGAAAGGCAAGGAAACCAAATGAACATTACATACAAATGTGATGAGGGATAACTGGATCTACAATAACTTAGTGGTGACACACCATCCTGATAGAGTGACAAAGTCATGTTTACATAGTTCCCATGGGAAGAACACGTTGGTAGGTGCTACAGCTTCCAAAGGATTATCAACCATATCATGTAATCAATTGTATGTTTACACACAGCTGTGCCATGACAAGAACAGAATTTATAGGAAGGGAAAGAAAAAGAGCTAACTTCAAGGGAAATCGATGTTGAGGTGCCCACTGAGCATAATGGGAGCCCAAAGCAGTCCAAATCTTTAGATCAAGACTCATGAAGAATACCTTCTTACAACTCCCAGTAGAGGTACCCACCACAATTTCAGGACAAAGGTCTGGAGCGAGAGCTGTGTCACATTTGTAAAAGCAGAAGGCTGTATTCTGCATGCAGAGACTAACAGCACTGGTGCTTCAGAGTCCTTCTCTTTCCTCCTTCCTTGTCTCTTAAGTAACTAAACAGATATTCTCTATCTATTCATTCAAACAAGTACGTCCAACAAGGAAGTGCAATTGTGCTATGATACTCTGCAATGTAGTAGGTAACATTCAGCATCTAGCTGTAATTTGGGATTTGCTACATTGAAAATTATTTAAACTGAACAAAATAGGAAATGAAAAATAAGTTTTTGTACACCTTCAAAATTCTTTGGGGAAAAAAACAAGAAACTGTGGTAAATAGGAAATTTGAGAAACACAAAGAAATTAAAGTGGAGATCATCAACCTCAAGACAAACTATTTTAACCAAGACAGTGATGACACAGAGATGGGAGGCACTGTTTACACTGCATGGCACAAGACTATCATGCAAGGAGAACAGGAGAACCATGAATAATAAATATGGACTGGAATGTAAAAATAGTAAATTCAAGGTCCCACATCTGGGAATTAAACACCACTAATGTTTATCTTGAATAGGAAGGGGCTTAGGAAAGAGAGGCAGAGGAAATTATGTATACAGTCAACAGAGAACTATGTGACACCGCTATGTTACAAATGTGAGAATGCAATCCCAAACTGTTATGAGATGCAATACTTCAAGAAAAAAATAAAATAGGATTAAAGCCACTATGCAAAACTGTGAGAATCATGCATACAATTCCAGCCACACATTTTCAAATAAATTTAAAATGGGAATGGATATGATGAAAATTTACTAAAATAATCCATATTTTCAAATGAGAAATATTTTTCTTGCTCAATCCAGCAAAACATTGTCAGGAGTGCAACTTTTTCCCCCTATAACTGTAAGGTCTGAATTAGCAATTGAAAAAATATAATTAAGCTGAAGGACTTTGTTAACTCCAGAGGGAACTGAATACACACCAGCCATGAATACAGCCAGCTTGGATATTGAAAGAAAAATTTTCATTATTAGAGTAATTAATCTTGAGAATTTTCCATAGGAAAAACCCAAAAGCATAAATAAAGTTATGGTGGAACTTGACAAATTTACTGAAGATGTTTTTATGACATATTTAACTCTAACAGGATGGGAACAGATTTAGTGAACCAGGAGATTACTTCCCATTCTATATCTAAAACAAAATTCACCTTTTGTATAAAAAGCAAAGCTCAAATTTTGAATATTTGTGAGCCTATAGTTTGAACACTTACAGAAGTTTTAAATAGTTCTTATTAAATCTTAATTTTATTGTTTCACTTCATAACTTGTAAATCTCACATCTGGCTTTTAGGTTTTTCTATGTAGTTTAGAGAAATATTTTTCCTGTGTTTGTGGGATCTTCCAAACACCAGATTAAAAGCATCTGCATCAAACCCATCTTAGTCATCATTGCCAGTGTTTAGTCCTTCCCTTGCCACATAACAGGGTTTTGTCAGGCTCCCTCAGCTAGGCAGCATTTTTATATCTGAGAACACAAGCTGAGAAAAGCGCAAGGAAAATACAAGAAAAAATAATACTCACTCTGGCTGAAGAAAAGTGCCAGATTTTGCTGCAGAAAATGACTAGTTTAGTGCTTATGTAGGCTTTTGCTGCCCAATTTGAAGGGACAACCCTTAGAAAAGTGTGCTCTGAGAAACAAGGCTAAAAGTCAGTAGAGTAAGAAAGACAGAGATAGTTATTCTGCCAAGCACACGTCAGATTTTCTCTTTTGACAATATACATCAATGAATTGGAACCAAATTGCTGAAACTGCGCTAGCCAGGATGCACACAGCTCTGGTGCTCACCCACATGCAGGGCTTGCCTTGACCTTGTGTCGGTGTGGAGGTACCAGAGACTGTTCCAGTGGACTTAAAGTCAATGTGAACAGACACTGACGGGAAGTGGGGAACTTCACATTTGGATTGGGTCCCTTCAACTCACCTTCATTTGCTATTTTGTTAAACCCAGATCTTCTCAGAAGACCTAACCTTAGGGCCCTGATGTCTATGTGCATATGTAAGGACAGGATAGTGATGTATACATCTTCCTTCGCTTCAAACTGTATCAGCATGAACACTGACACTCGAGAACTGATTTCTGAGGCATCTGCACCTTGTGGCTGGCTGACTCTCACTGCTGTCCACAACAGCCTTTTCCCATATCTGAGGTGCCTATAGGAGCCCTATCCAGGGTGGATTCTCTACTTCCTCTCCACAGTTGAGGGCATGTGCAGAATCAGGTTTTTTTATCTGACTGATAATTTTCACAAAACTTAGAAGAACCTAGTTGTGTTTGCAGTTCTATTCTCTTCCACTAAATATGACCGGAGTCAGCAAACAGGTTCAAAATGTACCAGCATAAGACATATGGACATACTTAAAGGGTGCATTGTAACACAGGACTCTTTTTCTTTGAAAACAAGGTTAAATATCCTGTCCTAAAATCTAGAAATTAAACCAAAACACACAAGAGTATTTATTTTTGTTTTCAAGACTTGGGATACAAAGAGCCTTCCTATCACTCTGTGGACTCCGCCACTAGTTGATGGACCCAGGAATAATTTCTGCACTCATAGAAGTAGCAAGATTTGGATTCATCGTATTTCATGCAGGCTGAAGACTCCCTCTATACTCAGTGGAGATGGGAAAAATCAGAATTGCCTCCCCATGATGCTTTTCTCTATGGTATCAGAGAAAGCCCAGAGTGATCATGGTCCTTGTAGCTTCAAGTGCTGACTCTGGCAAGAGCACTGTGTTCATCCCACCACGGCATTCTGAGCAAAAACTTTATCCAGGGCCCATAATCTCTGCAAAGCACCCTGGCTCTCTGAAATGGAGGGAGATGGTGCAAAGGTTTATGTTTCAGGAACTCTAAATACTGGTGGCAACTATATCATTTATGCTGATGGTACCAGTTTGCCTCCTTTACAGCTCTAACATAAGGAAAACATTTCTTGCCCACTTTTCAGTGACTTGCTATTTTTAACTGTGCCAAGGCAAGGTTTTATAAGTGTTCTCTGTCTTTGCACATTGATTCCAGGGTGTGTAAGGTGAAAAGAATGTGGGGCTGGTGGAAAAACATGCATAGGATTTCTTAAGGAAATTTTTCATTGTGTAGCAAAGACAAGAGAACCAAAGGGTCTTTTATCTGTAAAAGCACAGAATTTGAGAAACAAATTTTAGCCAGGAAAGTCTAATGTTTTTTTCTACTTCCTTTGGCCTCAGGAAATGGAGAAGTACTTTAAAGATGAATTGTGAGAGAGTGCTTGAATTTCTTTTCCCATTTCAGTTCAAATAGGTGCCCACTCTTAGATTTTTCAAATAAAAGCAACACTTTTGAGCAGCACTCAGTCAAAGAAATCAAGGGTTGACTCAAAGATGAAGGTTAATCCAGTAGTTAAGAGTATTAGCACAGAATTTACAAAACCTGTTGCAGAACAGGGAGCTGAATACAAATCTCCTATATGACTTTAAATTATTTTGCCTTACCTTTGCTTTCCACATATATTTTGAGGTGTTCCCATACTGCAGTAAAAGCAGGCACTGGGCAGAGAGATGGATTAAACAAAGTGAATTTCAAAACCAAGTGCGAAACCAACTCAGTTGTCATGTTGAGGATGAATAAAAAAAAAATACTTTCAAGTTTCAGATTCTTTTACAAATATTTTGCACAGTCTCTGACTTAGTACCTTGTCTTGCACATTGCAAACTTTTGGGGGGCTAGCCATTATCTAATGGGAGAAGGTCCTCTTCAATGAGAACAGCTTCTTGGAGAAAATGAATGCAAGGGTATTAAGTGTGAGAAAAAAAAACAATCTAAGGTGCGTTGTCAAACTTCAACTCTGCCAGGTTTGAAGTTAAGTCTCTAAGCAAACACCTGGTGCATATCCAAAGATTTCTGTAGCTCTGTACCATCAAAGCCTACTGAATCAGTTTTGCCACCTTTACATTTCACAAATACACATTAATACAACAAATGTCGTGCTTGACTACATATGCCTGTAACCTTCTCTAGCTAGAAATCTGTGACTTGCTTCCAGCTAATCTACTTATCTTTCCTCCTTCCTTAAATTGGTGTTACCTGGTTGCTAGCTACAAAAGCCCCTTCCTGACACACTTGAATTCCTTTGTGCTTTTAGTCATATGTTCCAGTATGAATGAGATGTTTGAAATGTTAGTCATAAAAGAACTATCCCTCCAGAAAAAGTATCATTATCTGACACTGCATAAAGTGCATGTCAAATTGCTCTTAACTTTCAGTCATTTAAGGCTTTTAATTTCTGCATATAATTGTAAAAATGAAAGCTTTGCTCTCACTTCAAACTTTGTTAATCACACAGTTAAAAATCAGACAAACAAACATCATCAGCAAACCCAGTTCAACCTGGTCATGGTTACCACCTTCACCCAGTGACTGAACAGAGTTCCTCCTTTCCACAGGATGCAAGAATGGGAATTTTTAAAAAATGTAATAAATGGTGTTTCATTGTCTTAATTTTGCTTTGTTTTAGTAATCTATTGTTTATTTCTCCTTGCACTGGCAAATCAGGAAATCAAAATATATGTATTGATTTACATTAACCTTAAATATCTCAGAAAAATCATCTTCCTCCCTTAATATACCTGTAAATACATTTATCCATCAACAACTTCTGCTTTGGCCTTTACTAGGGACACCACCCTCTGATATGATGTAATACCCTGCATTCACACATTCATTTCCAAACCCTGCTCATGCAATGGTAGTGAGTGATTTAGGAAGACAGACAAGCTGATACCTAAATTTGAGTTCGTGCTCAGATTTCTTGCTATCAGTATCCCATAATCCCGCCTTATTCCCTGCGTTTGCAACCCATTGCCATATCACAGCTAAACGCAGGTCCTGACCATAAACCTTCATCTGCTCAGATGGATTCCTGCGCCTCTCTGGAGCCTGCCACCTCAGTTTGGCTCCTTGTTGGGTGTGAAGATTTGTTTACAGTATGCAAAAGCCAGATTAGGGCTGATGTGGATGATCTCCACAAGGTATTCTGTTCAACAGTAAAACCTCAGGCATGTACACAGAGCCAAGCAAGTTCACTAATACTCTGAAACAGCAAGGACTCACTTGCAAATTCATTTTCCAAAATTATAATATGTCAGATCTGCATATTGTACTGATGCCACCAATACTTTCATCACTGGGTATTAAGATTTCGTTTTGTTTCCTTTAATCTTCGAAGATACAACTTTCCACCTGATAAAAATCAGCAAAGTATGTTGATAAGCACATAATCAGCTACGCCTCTAGATTAGGTTAGATTTGATTTAGCGTTATTAATGATTCTGCTTTCCAATGAGTAATTCATCCATGTGATTGCCTACCCAAGCCATAGCAGGACATCCCCACGTGTTGTGTAACCTACAACTGTGTTAACCTGAAGGATTCCCCAAAAACTTGGTGAGCTATGTAGGAATTTCTTCAACAGCCACAGACATTTGAAGGCCAACATCTGGATACCATGTCCACTTTGAAAGTCAGGACTTAAAAGAACCAAAGCAGAAGCAGGAGGACTATATATCCTCAGAACACTTTAACAACAGTAGCCTTCATACCTTCTGGGCAATAAGACAGCTGAGGTTGAAGTGTCAGAGGAGGGCAAAGCAAGCACCTAAATGTGAGTACAAGAAGACAGTTTCCCAGCTAGTATAAAGAGTTTCATCGAAGCAAGAGGGAAAGGAAGTGTGGTCAAAGGAACTGCAAAGATTTATTCCAACCAAGGGTGCATTCAAGATTGTCTTATAAGCACACTGAGAACACCAAATATTTCTTCATGAATTTAAAGGCAGACAAGCCCATTAAAAGATTAAGCCTAACTCTTCTATGGCATACTCCTTCAAACCACATACTACATTCCTGGGCTGAGTGTAGGAGTTTACGTTTGACTAAAACTCATCTTGCAGAAATGCATACAGTCCTGATTTGAAAATGTCAAGAAACTGAAGATCCAGTCCTTTCCTTCAGGCTTCTACCCTAGATTAAAAAAAAAAATAATAATATAATAATGTCTTAGTGACAAAACTTGAATTCAGCTCCCAGCCCTTGTTTCTGACTGCTTTTCTCTGCTAAACTGAAGAACATTACCTTCTTAGTACAGTAATAAACATCCAATAATTCCTTTCCTGGAAGTATTTCTGTTTCATAGTCAGATCATTCCTGTATCTTTCTTGTTAAATTAGGCAGATGAGTATCCTTAGGTTTCTCTCTGTTGCTTCTGCTTAGAAGAAAGAAGTTTGTTAACTAGACTGAAACTTCAGCAGACAATTAAAATTTGCTCCTAAAAAGGAGGAAACTAAGCAAGTTAATCAGTAAAACCAAAAATTTTTTTAAGGTGAAAAGTGGTAAAGAATAGAGAAAACAAATTCTGATAAAAACATCAACCCAGGCATACAATGCAGTTTCCTTGTGGTCTGGTACTCAATTATTGGATACTCTCATGTGCCATCGAGATAAGGCACTGGCACAACAAACAAAAGGGACCAAGCATCAACTCAAACTGAGTGGAAGTCTGTGGCTTTGTTGCTGCCACTATGTGTGTTTCCTGGTCCACACTTACTGCTTGAGAGCAATGATGATTTACTGAACTATGACAATAACTGAATGATTCCAGAGGAAAGATTCCAAAGCTGAAGCTATTATGAAAAAACTTACTCAGGCTCATATTTAAACAGCAACAGGTTGATCCCTAGTTATTAATGTCAGTGGTCCTTGTACAAAGAAGCAAGGTTGGAGTAGACAACAGAGGTGAAGTTATTGATAGATATTTGTTTACATACAGATCAGATCTAATGATTTGGTTCTCTTGTACTAGTGGTCAAATTGCTTTACCCACCAGAGCTATACATGACTTTAGAAATCAAATAAGGCAAGACCACATCTTCAGCTGCTGTAAATTAAGCTCAATCAATTACCATGTTAGTCTCAAACACAAGGGAGATGGCCGGAGCAGTTACTGCTGACAGAGGTTGCTACCCCTGCCACTGGGGCAGCCCAACAAAATGCCCTGAAACCACTGCCATTTGCAGCAAGACATGAAAGTAAACCTTGGTTTGGGGTTTCAGCCATGGTAGTTCAAGATCATCTTCAGAGGTATTTAAACAGAATGACGACCACCAGGAGAGAAATGAGGAGGGCAGCTAGAAGCAGTAACTGCCTCAGTTATCTCAGCTCAATCTGCCTGTGTTCACAAGTGACCTTCACCCTTCAGTGACAAGCATAAATAACTTCAATTTTTAGTTGACATTTTTAGTTGAACTGCAGATGCTTGAGAGTAATTGTTTCACTTTTATTTATCTATTATATTAGTTAGCTGAATGCTGAACTTGCAACCCTAGTTCATCTACTGAACGATGCCACTTTTTTGCTTGCTATGAGCAAAACATTGTAGTGTTCTAACCAGTATTTACTCTTCTGTCCACAAAATCCTTTCATTTATTAAAACTAGCACAAGTAGACCGTCCTCCTTAGCTCTGCTAATTATCACTGTTTTCTATGCTTCAATGGATTACCCCCCCCCAAAAAAAAAAAATCATTAAGGAATGCAGTGATAGATGAAGGATCATTTCTAGATTTACTTAGTCAACACACTGGAACACAGAGACACTCCCCTTTTCATTAACCTAGGAGCCAGCTTGGAGATGGCACAGGGAGTTTCACAACACTTCCTTTCTGCACAGATGAAAGGCTGCAGATTATTCAGCAGTGAAGGTGAGCCAGGGAAGACAGGAACATCCAGGATGACAAGGCTGTCCACACCCATTGGCAAATTTTAACCAGAGGACTGAGCCACAAGCAAATATGTGCCAGCTATCTCTGTAAAACTGTTTCTTTGAGATGGTTCAAGGACAACACTGCAAAGGCTTCAGAGCAGAATTTGTCAGAAGCCCACTTGAAAAGCTGCCACCAACAGGCTGGCACTTCAATACAGATGTTGATGGGGTTTCCCCGGATATCTTCAGCTGAAATTGAGTCAAGACCCTGCAGACTTAAGGAAAAGTTTCTTGAGGCATTTGAGGACATTGTGGTTTTTTATGTCTCCAATGCTGTGCAAGACATTAGTGGCACTATACACTTTACTTGGAAAAAAAACATTGATTTCCTGGCAATAATGAATATACATTCAAAAATGCACTCACTCCACCACACACATGTCTCTCCCTCCCTCATACTAACCAACAGAACTACAAGCAGGAATACATGTTCATCCTTTCTTCCCATCCATCTTTCTCTCCTCTCGAGACAGCAGGTACTTAGTCTGGCAGCTCTGGAGCAGGCAGTTTCACAGACATACTTGGCTCATCCCACAAGTGGTTAACCAAGCCATCAGTAAACTACTCAGCAGAGTACTCCAGAGATTTACCTCCACTGAGTTCTCCCTTGAGGCTGGATTCCAGCAATGTGAAACCAACTTCTGGCTCTGGGTCCACTAGGAGACGACCAGAGCCCTGGACCCAGGTCTCTGGCTCCCTGCAGGCTGCACGCAGAGGTTTTGGCTCTGGGTCTCCAGAACAAGTTGCCTTCTCCTCGTTTGCTTTGGCTGCTCTGTGATGACCAGCCTGAATCTTCCCTTCTCGCTGTTGCAATAATGGTTTGAGGAGTGCAGGGTCAAGGCAGGCCAGGAGACCTGGAGGGCTCTGGATGGAATAATAAGTGATTTGTTCAGCCAAAAGCAGGCAGCAGGTTTGACTCTTTTCCAAGACCAGGGCCATGATAGAAAAGGTCTGAGGTTTTAACTCCAGGGCTACAACTGGCAATTCAAAACCTCCTCGTGTCAATGCACTTTTTATGGGCCAAAACAAGCCCATATAAAAGAAGTTCCTGCGAGGAAAGTTTCTACTAGGTCCCCAAGCAGAATAAACAGAGCACTTCAGTGAGGGGATAAGGGCATGTTCACAACAGTTTGGGTGAGTCCAGAAGCATTGCTTAAGACCCCAGAGTGAAACCTGGTGTTTGGTACACCAGCAGAAGCTTCTCATGTGGGCCCAGCTGCCAGCTATCCAAAAGGAGTGAGGCAGGGGCTGTGCAGTGGTGGGGTCAGTGCCATGGCACGTTGCCAGGGAAGCCCAAATCCCCTTGGTTGCGCTCTGATGTAAATCCAGTCCCTATAATTAATGTGATTTTTCCTTTGGAGACCAATGAGCAAGTATGATTGATACACCAGACCAGAGCACACTGAGCTAGCTGGGAGCGTTAAACCTACCACTCCACCCCTTGTAAGCATGACTACTAACTCCCAGAAGTGGAGGAACTCTCTCTGCTCCCTCCTGGCTGGTTCCCCCCCTCCTCCCAGCTGTGCCCCTCCTGTCAGTTTAGACCAATCCAGAGGTCTCTTCAGTGATCAGAGGTGAGAGAACACTACCCATCACTTTTTGCTGGGCAGCTTAGGGAGGGAGTTAAATCAGTCCTCAGGGGAGCCCACCTCCTAGAAAGTCATGAAGAGTTCCAGTAGCTGGAGTGGAAATGTGATAAAATTGACCTTGAAACAAGATGCATTTTCCTGGGGGCAAAGATGATTAAACACTGCAACAGTTTGCCAAGTGAGAGGAGGATTCACTTTGCTTAGATCCTTTAAAACAAGATTAGATCTCTTTGTCAAACCCATGACTTAATCCCATTTCTGTGGAGAAGTTCTACAGTCTAAGTAAGCCAGAGGGGTGAGGGGGTGATGTTTGCTAATCACTGCCTCCTTCTTGACCTGGAGTCCATCTGTCTCTGAACATACCATAAATAATGACAGTTGTGGTGCAACAAGATCAGAAATTTACTCCTTCCTCCAGCACACCCTGCTTCCCAAGTCAGACAGTTCAATAAGCAGCATTGGAAGAGTGTCTCTTCCACCAAGTCTCCTATGCATGTGAGGTCATCCTTGAGTGCACGTACTCTCTACTGCATCTCCTAATCCTGATACAAGTGGTATCTTTTCCCAGTAAACTACACTGGCCCTCGAGGTCCCACAACAAGAATGAGGTCAGGTCACCTTGCTACCAGTGTCTGGAATGAGGCATGAGGTGAGCAATTGACAGACTCTCCCAGATAATACATAAGACTTGACAAGTCTGAATGTAGTCAAGTAGGTTTTAGACCTTCCAGGGATTCTCTCCAAGCAAGTTGATTTCCATCAAAGGTGACACAGCTAATCTCTTCTTCCTTGTGCCCTTCAGGGAAAAGGAGAGGAGCAGAAGCAGAACCTGGCCTACAGAGTAGTTCATATCATGGCTAACAGCACATTCCTACTGCATTTGGCCTCTCTGTCCTGTGCTTGGGCTTCACATTCTTCTTTGCCAGAAGCATATCAGCTCATCCTCCAAACAGGATAGAAAATGAAGGAGAAAAGAGAAACTAGAAATATCCTAGCCAGCAGTCCCTGCAAGAATTATTCTCTTTCAGTCAGTGTAAAATATTCTGAAACTCTAAGACATGTAAGATATGGGACTAATAAACAATTATCCTTGTGGGATTTTTACAGCATCTGTACCAGCACTAATCTCACTATGTATAGTTCACAGATTTTAAGGTCAGATATTTAGGATCATCCAGGCAATATAACCGAAATGGCTGAATTTCAGCCAGAATTTCACCCACATCAATCCTGTACATTCAGTTCAGCAGATTGCTTGGGCAACACCTTCCTTCCACTCAGTGAGGTTTTTGATTTGTATACAGACAGTTCCTTTCTATTTCCTTTGAAAATGGTGGCTCAGGTTAGAGGAAAACAGGAGACAATAACAATAACAAAACCATCTCCCTCAACGCGCCTCCCTCCCCACCCCAGAAAGTCAGCAAAGAATTTGCAACAGAGGCACTCACATTTTATGCAAACTGCTGTAAGGTGGAAAATACCAGGTGACAGCTCCATACTGGAGATGCTGCAGCCCTCTGTGGGCTTATATAAAAAGCCATAATACACATAAAAGTCTAATGTGCTTTCAAAATTACCTCATCTTTTATTTAGAGGTTATTTCACCCTTGTCTTCCTTTATCACTCTTTATATGAGTGAAGTGGGGAAGCTGGACAAAATTGAGGCAATTTAGGTTACTAAGCGGAACTAGAGTTTACGGTCAAAGTTAAGCTCTGGAGGAAGAATTCCCCATCGCCACCCCCATAGCCAACCCACCTCTGCTTTGCAGTCAGCTTTATTTAGGTGTTCCCAGCCTCTGCCTTCTGCCTGGTGATAAGGCTGTCTACTAAAAGAGGAAAATACAAACAAACCTATAGAGGGCAGCTGGATGAGGGATAAAAATAGCAGAGGGGCTTTTTGTAGTGGTGTCCTTTGTGCTATTAGAGTGAAAATTCTGGTGGCATTTCTATTTCATGGGGTCAGTATCTCCAAGGAGGAGAAGCACACATACACGTCCTGTGCTACCCTGCACAAAAAAAAAATAAAAAAAAATAAAATAAAAAAAATACTAAAAAAGAGGCTATAGACCGAGTTTTGGACATGTCAGTGACACAAGTTAAAAATCAGCTTCAACTACACAAAGGCAACACCCAGGAAAACAATGGAAAAACCCTCCTGGAACACAACGTGATGGAGGACACAGGAGAAAAGTCAATTCTTCTGCTCCCATTTATGACCTACTTGGCAGCCTGGACTCACACTGATTTCTCCTGTCTTTCTGTTGTCTCCCCTCCAACCCTTACCTATTCGAGGCTATATTTGGAGCAGGCTGTCTCTCTCTGCACAGTACCTGGAACACTGATTATGATCTCTAGGCTCTACTGTAACATAAATAATGAGACTCCAGTTGGCTCCAAGGTCCACATATCTCACCAACTACTAAGAAGTTAAAAGTTCCTATTTGGAAAAAAAAAAAAAAGCTAAAAATTATATTAATTTTAAAATTAGTAGTAGTAGCAGATCCACAGCTAATATTTTCCCATTTAAAACAGAAATGGTGTTGAAGAGCAAGATGGAGTAATTTAGTAAAATTGCCAGTATTATTTTTCCTTCCTCTCCAGAAAATTCTTCATATTCCCAGCTAACTCTCCTATGCTTGTTGGTATAAAATATCCCTAAGTCTTTGGTGATTAAGACAACATTTGCACAGAGATTGATTGTCTCCTAACGGTCTGCTGTAGCCTTCCAGTGAAGCAGCTAATACTGGGTATCTTCCAAGACCAGATCCCAGACCTTTGTCTGCAGTTCTCACTCTGCTCCAGCATCTCTGTTGTATTATGTTCCTCCAAAAGCCTTTTCCAACAACTGTTATAAGGTAATCTGCCAGTGATATCACTGATACACCCCCCTCATCTGGCCAGATTTGGAAAACTTTCTGCAAGCTGCTGAGCAAGCAGGCTTTGCTGGCTCCTGGCTATTAAACCACCAAGAAAAAAAAAAGAAAAAGACAAGCTCCAGATCCAACCTCTGATTTTCAGGAGAATTGAATTATGCACTGAATACAAACTCTGAAATTTCAGTTCAGATGTAATTTAAATGCAATCCCGTGGCTTTAGGGCTTACAATACACCTAAGTGGCACCAAATCAAATGTTTTCTGAAGTTGACTGAGAATTGAATTAGTCCCTTCAGGTAGATGTTCTTCTATCTGCTTTAGAGGATGACACAGATGTAACTTAACTCTGTAGCTAATCAATAATTTAATTTTGATCCCTAACTAAATGAAGCTTGATAAATATCAGACAGTTTTAAATTGGGTGTAATTAGTATTTATGCATGTATTTGAGGCTTCTGATTCACAAACTGTGGTAACTCCACACTGAAGCAACCTAGCCTTCTCCTTCTGCTAGAAGCTACTGCCCCATGCTCATTTCAGAGGCAGCAGATGGTCCTCAGACATTCAGGGCTGGGGTGCCCTCATCCTAACGGGAAGTAATCTCATAAACCTTATCACGATGTCCGTGTTCAAAGGGACCGATGCTGATGATGTGGGGGGGGAGAAAGGGACATGAAAGAGGCGGCCAGGGAGAGGCCCAGCTTTGAATTGCCAACTGTGGGTATAGGAGGTGGTTCAGGAACAGCTGATGAGAGTGATGAGTAACGCAGAAAGACGTCAGCATGGGGAAAGAGGGAAGAGATTGCATCTGTTTCCTTTAGAGAGTATGCAAACAAGGAGTGACATAATGAAAGCACGTAAAACAATTAATAGTCTAGAGAAGTTATGGTTATATACTACGCCTCCCGACACACAAGAACTTCTAGTAAACCAGAGGGAATTGCGCTTCAACAAATGGATATTTTAAGGGTAAAAACATCTGCAGACCCCATTCTCTTCATCAGTGAACACCAGAAAAACACCGAAAATGAAGCACAGCCACAGGGATGGCTCCCAGTTGACCTTATAGAGAAGACTATCCTGCTCTGGGAAGAACGAAGGCTTAATTCCCTGAGCGCAAGCCATGCCATGCCTCTCACCCTCCAGGCTGGAGCAGGCCCTGGCCTGCTTTGTGTGCCAGCACAGACATGGCCAGTCAGGCAGAGGAATTGGCTGGAATCCAAAAGGTGTGAGATCCTTATTGGGACCCAACGTTGCACTCAATGGGGAAGGAAAACACGAAGGCAGAAGCCAACCATGTGTTGGTGGAGAATACAAAGAAACGCTCTCTAGGGACATATAATTCCTGACACTTTCCTACTTCTCTTCAGAAGTCACCAGTATTGAGGTTTGATGAGTTGTTTGGCTGACACTGCAGTTCTCATGCTTCGGTATTCCCAAATTGAAGCTAACAACCACTACCTCCCCATGGAAATGATCACAATCCCACCAGTTAGCTAGCTCTGTCACCTTGCGTCTTTCCTAGATGTAGTACACACACACATGGCACATACTGGCCTGATGTGGGAAAGCCACATCCCATGGGCAAAGGAAGATACGTTCCTAAACATGCAGTTTTGCCAGCATAACCACATTGGCCCTTAGGACCTCTGCCTGGAAAGCTGTGAAGCTAGAGGTCCATGCCTCCTCATGCCCTGCCATAATGAGGGTGTGTGTTTATCTATCATAATCCATTTTAAATAAATATCAATATTTTTTTCCTCTGGGCTCTCCTTTCTCATTTTGTCAAGAGCAATGATTGTATCATAGCCAACATTATGATGCAAAATTAGAGGCAAGTAAATACATTAGAAAAGTGGCATAACCTGAAGAGGTGTGATGGCTGCTCACATTAGCTCAAACATCTTCCTCCCTGAAGTCTGACCCTAGGTGAAAATTGGAGAAGCCTGATGGGACATAAAAAGAAGTACTGTCCTGTTGACCCAGTTTTTCATAGAGAGCAGTGTGTATAATTATTATGGCCACCTGCAGTTGATAAACCAATCCCATGTGAGGTTAAAAATTATCCAGGCATTTACTGGTGACACAGCAGTATGCGAGAAACCTGCACGGCAAACCTGCTCAGCCACAGCTATGCTGGAGGGAGGTGTGGTGAGGCGTGATCCGGGAGCAAGATAGTTCTGCTGGCAGATGTCCTGAGCACAGAGAAAGCTCTACAGGCTTCTGCCTAGGTGGTTTATTTTGTTTAGGAATGGTAAAGTAAGTGATATGAAGAATATCTTCTTTTGAGATAAGGTAGGAGCTGCAAAAGGGCTGCACGTACCGTGCTCCAGCCTGCAGGAATATCAGTATTTTTCAGCAGTAAGTAAAGCCCTCCTGAAACTGCTGCAAACCACTCCCTATGGGAAAAGTTTACTAATAAAAGTGGGGTTTTTTTTCTGTAAGTAGCATCAGTGCAAATTATTTCTGCCAGAAAAGCTGTGACACAGGGTGCCCCTTCTTCATGCCCCAGCAGATGCCGTTGTGCCTGCAGAAGTCCACAGCAGAGACTAGGAGGAATTTGCTGAGATAGCATCCTCCATGCCTGTGCTGATGACGCCACTCCTGCACATTACCAGGCTACAATCATCCACACCATGGATTGCAGTGCTGAGCTCCAGTAGCTTAGGTTCACACAACATGTTTTCCCCATGAATGAGTCTGGTGCTTCCCAGGCAGCGGAACAGTGCAGGTTAGGCAGCCAGGTGTGAACATGACCTCCAGATGTTCAGTGGGTTCTGCAGCATTGGGAAAATTGCTTCTGAAAGAAATCTAGCATGGTGCAAATGCAGGCCCTCACAAATCACTGCATTGTCACCCCCTTTTGTCATCCCCCACAAAACCTCACCACTCCTTCCCTCATTTCTCAGATTTTCACTTTATTTCTTCACAGGTTGAAAAGGACTAGAAGAAGGCAATTTATATACCTGCATAATTTTGGTTTTATGTAGAGTTTAGAACATTCTTAGACCACCCAACTGGGGGGCAAGAGATAAGGATTTATATGTTTTCATTTTTTCTCAACTAAAACATATTTCTTTTCTGTATTTGATGTGTTGCAGAGACTCAATGAATCCTCAGAAATAAATAGCGATAAAGCTGTTACTAATTCTCCTAAAATTAAGCAAACTACTTGTGAAAGCATTTTCCTTGTAACTTAAGGCAAGAGCACAAATGGATATAATTATATAGGCATAACTTTCTATTCTGTCTTGGTTTGTTTATGTCATTTGGGAAGGGATTTAAGTGCAGCCAAAACATTCCAATTTATATTGGGGAAAAAAGGTGAGATTCTTAAGATAAATGATAGTTATACTACACACTCAAATATATTAGTATTAATGGTAATGGCATAGCACACTATATAAAAAAATATAATTCCTCGCAACTTCAGGCCTTGGT
>VZRW01001571.1:0-46846 GCA_013398125.1 Aegotheles bennettii
TGATTCTATGATTCTATTTTATATCTTAGAGAGGGAAAAAAATGCAATGTATGTTACTGAATACAGTGATCTGCCAAAACATGACAAAAGTTGTCTAGGCACATTTGCAAAAGTACAGTTGTAGACAGTTTGCTACGGGCTTGACTCAGAGTGAAAAGAACAGCCTTTATTACATTGCACTTGTTCCAGTAACTCATTAAACTCTTACATGAAAAGGTCAAAAAATCTGCTACAAATTGTAGTTATCTAAAAAAAAAAAAGAATCTAGGGATAGAATATTCAGAGATAACAGTAAATATTTGGCAGAAAAATGTACTGAATTCATGATACAGATGAGATTTTTAAACCACGCTAATCGTCTAGTCAATACTAGCGTCCTCCAAAGCAAGAGCAATGGGGACTATGCTGATGTGAAACTCCAGCATTCATATATCTATTGTTCTACTAATTGGCACATCACTCCCTCGCCTCCCCTCCCTGAAATGTCTGTAAATATGTGTGCAAGCTGTGATTTTAATTCCAGTTATAAGATATTAGGGTTGAAGCTCAGTTATTTTGATAAAAATAATCTAGTCAGAAATTAAATAAAATTTAACTATGTTTCAAAAATTATGCACAACTAAAAGAAGAGAGTGATAAAGTAAACTGTCCTGGATGTCCCCCATCTATCTAATAAAATATAACAAAAACACACATACACATGCCCACATGTGAAAAGAAAAAATATTTCTTTGAAAAATTTTATTTAATCATTCAAATTGTTTGATGAAGTCAAATTTGGCAAAAAATATCATCACCTAGTAAAAAATCTAACAAATGGGAGACAGAGTGCATTTGAGTAATACAAGTGGCAGAATAAGAAAAAAAAAAGCATTAGAATCCTCTCTCTTCCTTTAAGTAACACAGAGAGGCCATAAACCCAGGATTTTTAAGGACTATTGGCACAGGTCAAACAATGCAGGAAATAAACAAAACTGATAAACAAAACCATTTTTTAATCAGTTCAGTGCATACAGATATTAATTAGTGAACTATGTGTTCCTGTTAGCAATGATGTATGAATCACTGCCAAAGGATAAACTGAATTTTATTTCATATACTTTCCTGCTTTACCTTAATTCTTCCAGAGTTTCCTCCACCAATAACAGGCATGCGAGTAACTAAAACAGTCTAGAATTAATAAAGTTAGAGAACAAACAAAAGAAGAATCATAATGTCCAGGCTGCCTGAAAAACATTCACTTTTCCCTCTACTTTGAAATTTACACTGGCCTGAAGCCCAGAAATGGCAATATGCAATCCAACACCTGTGACAAGTGTAAGACTGATATCTTTTGACCTGTCAGTGTAGAAATGGAGAATAGAAAAGGAAGATCAAGAGCTTTCAGATAGAAATAGGCCAAATTTTATCTGTTCAAAATAGTAGCTTTTAATGGTACTATAATTATGAAAACAGAATTTTATAGTTTTAAAGGGGGTTTTTTGGTACTAATAATAAACTTTATTTCTCTGTGGCTTGTACATCACAACTGAGAACGTGCCTACAAACAGCAGAGAGATGAAAAAAATGAAACTTAGAATATTTTAACAAATTCTAGGGCCCAGGTCTGCACTTTTTAAGCTTAATGGCATAAACTCCATTCATTGTGCCAAATCAGACCGTACAGTGTTTCTACACTAACTGCAGACTGATTTATTTATTTATTTGCCTTTCAATAAATGTGACACAGTAAGTCATGGTATAGTGTTTGTTGGCTTCTGCTTGTAATGACACACACAACTCACTTCTAGCTGAGCAATCTGAGGATTTAGCTCTTTGCTTAGTGTCAAAGTTGACAAACACAAAGCTAAATCCCAAGGGGGACACAGTACAGAAAATCATATGTTATAAGCATGCATGCAGGGGAGCAAAAGCAGGGTTCAGAGACACTGAATATTAGGTAATCCATGGAATAAACCAGTGTTTGCATCTAACTTCATACCTCATCTCTTTGACCAGGAGCCATGCAGTACAATGAAGATAAGCATTAACTTGTTCCTGCTTTTACATTAGAAGCAGAAGTTAACAACCAGGATGAAGAACAGTGGTTTTGATTGAAATGCAAATCAAACATTTTAAGAGTGCTGCTTGCCATTACTTCTGCAATACAAAATTTCAGAAACATCCAGGACCTAATGTATTAATCATTGAATAGGTGGAGTTCATCCTACTGGTTTGTTTTCAAAAGTCTCTTTTCAAGGACTCCTGCTATAACTTCAATGAAAAAAACCCCTCTGTTTCAGATAAGGCACTCCAATATAAATGCAAAAAAAATCACGAAGGAGTGTTATTTACTCAGAAACGAGAACAACAGAGTTCTGGCATCATCTGTGAATAATTATTATATGCTTAATAAAATCAAAGAACTATCCATAAGAATTTCAAATATTTTCATAATTAAACAGCAGTCAGTGATGCCCCATAATATTAAGAACAAAACTGGACAGAAATAGTCAACTTACTATAAAACTCTCTAACATGCAAACATAAGTTATCTTCCAGTCTATAAAACATTTGAAAGAAAAGTTCTGAGATTTATAAAAAAACCCCCTGTTTGAATCCAGATCATATGCTGAAATGTCAGCTCTCTCTTCAGAAAAGTAAGATTAGAAACATAAAAATAATAAAGAAAATGTCTGTTCACTTCCAAACACATACCTGACACATACTGATTCACATGTAGGTTATCTGATTCACATGTAGGTTATAGTAACTACTAAGCAACACGAACATGACAGACAAGCACAGCATGTAAGAATTTAAATGAATGTTCACATAGTAATTTAATTTTCCAGGTAAATTTACAGATCAAAACATGGATTAGGATGTGAATATGTATGTAGCAAATGTTATTGTTCAGGATATTTTTGTGGGGAGGAGGTGTTAATGCTACTTAATTGATTGTCAAAAATAGCCAAAGAATGTTAGTTGTCATATGGTCATGGTTCTATTCCCAAATTTTTCTTTTTCTTTTTCTGTGCCTCTTTGTAAACAATCTAGTGTTCACTCTCTTTGTTTCACTTTACTGCCTGGCAAATTTTTTGCAATACTGTCTTTACAAGATAGATTTTTTTGTAAACCTTAATTCATTATTTATACACTATGAGGTGTTCAGAACAACAACACAAGCAAACAAAAAGGAAGTGGAAATTATCCAGAGATAGAAGTCCTTTGAAGGACTACAGCCTTTTAAAGGGTTGCAAAGAACTCTTAATAGAAGGCAACATTTTATTTACAAGGATTCTGAAGTTATAGTCCATATATTGATCTAGAAATGTTAGTGATCTAGATGTGGTCATGTCTCCTGATCCCTTGGCATCTGTTTAACTCAAGTTTTACTAAACATTTAAGACTAGGTGTTTCAGACCATAATCTTAAAATAAAGCATTTGTAATACAATATTTGTATGCTCAATGCCAATTGCAGTAGATAATCAGGTCAGAACATCCCTCCCACACCACCTCTCTTATTGTGAAAACAGCTATTTAAAATTCCTAGCATTTTTCCAATTTCTTATAAAACATTGTTTACTTCCTGTGATTTAGTGACATTTCTGAAGTTGTAAACCATTTTTATATCATTATGTAAAGAGACAGAATTGAGATACTAAGTAATTCATGAAAACAAAAGGAGTTCACTTTCATCAATCCATTCCAAAAACTGTCAACAGTAATGAGAAATTGTAAGAAGAAACTAGGAGAAAAATAGAGCTGAATTAGAGATGATCACCAAGATGAAAACAGTTTCTTTTTGATTCTCAGTATCTATAAATGAGTTGTATAAAGTTTCATGAATATTACTTGTTAGTTGTTTTTGAAATGGAACCTAGACAAATGACACTTGTATTATAAATGTTTTCAGTCTCTCCGTCCTTCTCTGCTATTACCTTCAAGTGATACTCAGTACACATATATAAAAAACCCCCAAACCTTAGGCAAAGTATTTCATGATAATACAGTTCCAATCTTATTTCTAAGCTGATTTCGGCTTCTACTAACTTGCTAGATCGGGGATGCAGATCTGTGCAGTTAATTTCCAGTTCCAATCCACAATTCCTAAGACACTGCAATGCTGTATCTTTAAAAGGTAATTATTTGCATGATCTAAAAAAACTGCAAACAAGATACAAAGTAATGTGACTTTTTTTTCTTTTTGAGATGGCAAGTGTTTGCAGCAATCGGTTGCCAATACCTTGATTGTGTCCAATTCTTTTGCAAGTAAAAGACATTTTTAATAAAGTCTGAGGAAGGAAAGAACAAGTGATTTTATACCAATCAGTTGTCAAAACTTAATATTTTCTTTTTATTTCATTATATATATATAAACTAAACTTGAATGTTATTAAGGCATAAAGCAAAAGTGATTTCTTATAGCAATCACCTGTCAGTGTTTTCATTATTTTTAGCACTACAAGGCTTCCCTGTTTTCCTTGTTTTGCAGCTTGACGTCTAAAAGAAACCTTTAAGGACAGAGCTGGCTAGTGCCAGAACGTTACATGGCTTCACACAAGAAGAAGCAGTGCTTTACCTTTGTTCACAAGCAGCGAGGCCAGGCACAACCACCATTCTCCCAAGCTGAGGGGCTGCTCACTCTTTGTTCCCACAAGCGAGCCCTAGGTTTTGTTTCCTCCCAGCATACTACACTACTTTGTTGTTTGGATAAAAATGAGAGCCTGAAAGCAAGGAGGTAAATTGTTGCAAGAAGGTGAAAGACCTTGGAGGAAGAAAGATTTTCTCCCCTTCTCTAGGAGCAACTGATCATGACGGCTGAGAAAGCCTGTGGGGGGCCCAAGAAAGCTTGCAAAGCAGGGAGCTAATGACAGAGATGGAAAGTAGATGTCTACAGAGAGGAGCTTGGAATAGACCTCAGAGCTAAGGGAAGGAAAAAACCTTCTTTTAAGGGCCTGGAGAAGGATGCCATAGCTCTGAGCTACTAAAAATTACTGCTGGTCTGAGAGTAAAATGCCTCAGTCCTACAGGAAGGCAGTGGGCAGGCACAGATAAAAACAAAATAGCTTCCAAACAGGTCTGTCTCCATCCAAATTTTCTTCATATAAAACATTACCATGTCACAGTTCATTTTCTATTAAAAGCATTACAGAGTCAAAGCCCTCATGGTGTTCTGGGGATTCTCACTGTAAGGACAAAGAGTAAGCAGATCTACCTCAGAGCTCTGGTTATTGAATTATTCCTCCAAAAGGGAGTGCAAAAGAGTCAGGGACTGTTATGCACTCATTCACCAGCTCCAGCAATGCCACCTCCAGTTCAATGGGTTTGGCAATTTGAAAGTCTGAAGAGCAAACAGATACTTTGAAACACTTTGAAAGAGAAAAGACACAGGAAAGTGCAAAAGCTAAAACCAGCACGTGATTTTCAACAATATAAACTATATTTCCAAGCTTTTGGTGCTTCATGTCTGTTGAAACAGAAAAAGGGCAAAAGCCCTTTGAAAATTTGAAAAAAAAAAAAACATAAAGGTAGTATTTTGGGGGTTTTTTTTGGAGTTTGTTTCTGTTTTTGAACAAGCTTGCTACCCTAAGTTCAGCTCTCATCCTATTTCTCTTATTCTCATTTGGCTTTCATACTGCATAGGAAAAAGCTGTGTACAGTCACTAACTTTAAGATGCTATAGAAGTAATGTGCTAAAAAAAATGTCACTTGAATTTAATGGTTTTGCAAACCATCAAACACCTCATTAAAAAAAAAAGAAAAACAAAACTAAATTAAAAACATCTCACTAGTTCTAGCAGTGTTTTCTATGTATGAATATATTAAGAGCAAGAATCTCAGCGCAAATTCCCAAATGAAAAAGTTTTCAGTGCACTAGCAGTCTTTAGTATGTGTCCTAGAAATAGGAGACTAAGGAAAGATCCATTTCTGTAAATGTCCATATCAATGTCTGATTTTGCATGCTCCAGAACAGTTAATTTTTAGTGAGTTACATATTTACTTTTGCATTTTTCAGCTTTACTATATCTTTGGAGAAGCACGACTGTAACAGGATGTCCAAAAATGTATAGACTTGTACCCTCTGACAAATAATAGAAATGAATGGGCCAGACAATACTGTGTACAGAAATGGTTTGTATAACATTAATTTGCAAATGACTAAATTTTCTACTTTCCCCATCAACCCCATGATGGAATTTTGGCCAATATTTTAAATGTATCCAAAAGTAACACATCTACTGTTGTGATCAGAATTTTAAATAAAACTTGACAGTTTCTTTCTTCTATTTGTTGGAAATCAACCAACCCTTCCTAAATGTTTCAGTTGCTGTCTACTTATGTCAGTACAGTATGAACTAGTTCATTACTGCTTACTGCATAGACCTACTTTTAGACATTATTTTGAAATATTTGCATTGATCACCTTTAAAACTAACATAAAAGTCATATAAGTCATGTAGTATTAGTCTCTAATGATAATGTTCACTTACTGGTCTTTCCCCCCACCACATCTGAGCAAAAGATGATGTGTTGGATGTGAAGCCAGTCATATTTAAGAACTGAGGGCAATTTAAAAAAATCTCAGAAACTGCCTAATAACAATGCAGAAATGAAGAGCAAAACTCATAACAAAATGGTAAGGATGAAAACTTCCATGGCTATGAATGGAAAGCAGCAAAAGTGTGCATCTTATTAAGCATAAGTGTAATCTTATTAAGCATTTTTTTTAGTAGGTCAGTGCAATAAAGTTTCGAGTTTCGGAATCAACCTGGATGGAATGGACAGTAGCTGGACAAAGCCTTTAATTTTAAGTAATTGCTGTGTGTTTGGTATTTTCTCTACAAAAATTGTCAACAGATTAAGATTTGTATTTGTTTCCCTCACATCTGGGATATAGAAAGGTCTTTTTGTCCTTTGATCCCTCACTCTTAACTTTGAGATTGTTGGCTAATTTTAACCAAATCTGAGACAGCAGGACAGATCTCCCAGGCGTGCTGTTTTCACTGAAATAGTGAAGGAAAATTACTTAATTAGTGCCTTCTGATAAGCAAAAGACTGCAGAATATACTAATTTCTGAGTTAATATAAAGAACCAAGATCTGAGTGCAACATTAAGAATACTTTTGCCTACACAAAACACTGTCCTAACAATTTCTTTAACTCTCTTACTTTACAGTGTCTCAGAAATCTCTACATTTCTATCAAGCACTTTCAGTAGCTGTTCACACTGCCCCAAGGTTATCAAAATGCCAGTTCATTACACTAGAGCTTCTGTTTTCCTTGTGTAATTTGCTAGGAGCAGCAGTTGTTGCATCCACCTGAAATTCCAGTTGGTAATTAATATGAACAATTGTAATAAATGTAAGGCAGAAGACAGACATGGGATTATGGACCACATTACTCCAAGGTCATAGTGTATTTCCACCTCACTGTGATGAATATGAAATTAATATGGGAAACAGAAAGTGAAAAATTCTCTCCTTGAATATATTCAGGATGCATCAATTTAATATTCTAACACTGGACACTATTGTAATGACTAAAATTTCCCTTGCCATTTTCTACCACATCACTCTCATATGTGGCAGAATATACGTTCACTGAAGGACTCTGAAAGAGAAGTGACATTTAGCACACTACCTGTGTCAGATTATACCCTTAAAAGAAAAAGAATGGCCCCAAATGATGGACTGCAACACAGGTTACAGCCAGCTGCTCACTATAATGGCCAGTAACAGACTACTGTGATCATGAAGCTGTTCCTTAGGTAACAGAGGTTGCATGTTTTTCTGGAAGAAATGTCTCTTTGAATTAATTGTATTGTTCAGCCATCCTTCACCTGCCCCTCATCCCCTCCCTACCCTCCCCCATGGCCCCAGTCCCAGACATCTACCACCAGCAGTTCATTAGTGATAGTAACCAGAAGTCACACCAATTTCTTCAATGCTTAACTGAACAATTGAACCTCACTTTGTAAAACTGAAGCACTGTGGGGTGCGACTTACTTCACATTGAGTGAAACGACATTTCAAAAATCTCTACAGAGATGAGCAGTAACTTACACCATTGAATGTACAATTTTTTTAGCTTGATTTCCTAAGAAAACAAGATTTGTTTGATGATGTTTGTATTTGTTTCCCTCACATCTGGGATATAGAAAGGTCTGTTTGTCCTTTGATCCCTCACTCTTAACTTTGAGATTGTTGGCTAATTTTAACCAAATCTGAGACAGCAGGACAGATCTCCCAGGCGTGCTGTTTTCACTGAAATAGTGAAGGAAAATTACTTAGTTAGTGCCTCCTGATAAGCAAAAGACTGCAGAATATACTAATTTCTGAGTTAATATAAAGAACCAAGATCTGAGTGCAACATTAAGAATACTTTTGCCTACACAAAAAACCCCAACCCTAGCTGGAATTCCCATTTTTCCAAGCAGAAGAGAATACAATCACGAGACTAAATACATAGGAAATCAAGACATCATTTGTTTTATATGTTGACTGCAGACGATCCTGTGAGACCACAATTAGGTTTTCTGTAAAAAAAAGTAGGTTATTGACAAAATGATAAGTGATATAAGTGAAAAAAGATATTTACCACTCTTCTTTCACACAGATTACTTTCACATAAGCATAAAAAAAAACTGCTCTAAAATTTGCAAACAGTATTTTTATGCATATACATATTTAATTTCATTATTTTTTGCTCATGTGGTAATCATATGGAAGAAAGGATAGCAGAGAGGTTAGAGGGGAAACATAACCTGCTACATTCTTATTCAAAGGGACAAAATACATGTCAAGAGGACAATGACTAGCTGGAAGAACCGTCACTGGAGCATGACGCACTGGTCCCAAATTGTTAACTCAGAGTAACATAAGGCAAAGCTCCTATGACAGACCACAGAAGATCTGTGACTGGGATTTAGGGTGCTATAGCAATCTAAAGAACACACAATGCTGCCTGCATAGTCATTTCACAACATCCTTTCTTCTCCAGATGCAATTCCACTTAAAACAAATAATCAGAGTGACTTAAGTAATAATCTTTTATCTTAATCTGTTGACAATTTTTGTAGAGGAAATACCAAACGCACAGCAATTACTTAAAATTAAAGGCTTTGTCCAGCTACTGTCTGTTCCACCCAGGTATGAATCTTGATTCCAAAACTAGAAACTTCATTGCACCGGCCTACTAAATAAATGCTTAATAAGATTGCATTGCACACTTTTGCTGCTTTCCATTCATAGCCATGGAAGTTTTCATCCCTATCATTTTGTTATGAGTTTTGCTCTTAATTTCTGCGTTGTTATTAGGCAGTTTCTGAGATTTTTTTAAATTGCCCTCAGTTCTTAAATATGACTGGCTTCACATCTAACACGTCTTCTCTTCCTGTTTGCATTCCTTAGTGTACAATTCTTAACAATTCAGAAATTTCAATAATTTCTATTTGTAAATTGCTACATGACTGTTTACCATGTTGTACAAGTTTATTGTCATGACAATGACATAAGCTGAGCACTTTATAATATATCTTTATTTTCACCTCTCTCTTCAAATTGTTTGCTGACGTACACACGTCAGTGGCTATATAAGCATTATTAATTTTTTATACAAATGACCCATTTGTGCACAGAGGACACCACTGGACTGCACATTTTATATTTGAAACTGAATATCTAAAATACTTGTAGATTCTGTTCTTCATGTGTAAATATGTGTTTATGATTCATTCATACATTGTATACCTTTTGAATTTCAGAAAAATATTCTGATGTACAAATCCTAAAGTTCACTGTTACAACTGTAATTATAAAAAGCTGAACACAAGCCTTGAACTCTCAAAGAATGAAAAGACATTTTCAAAGGCAAATTAAAATCTGTATGCCTTTAGGACTAATAACATCTTCAGAACTGCAATCACTTTTTCCAGTGCATGTGTCACAGTACTGTGAAGTCCCAATCCTACATGCTGATTATTCAGCCCACTCAGATAATGTTTCACTTTGTAAAGGATTGGCAATCAAACAGAAACTGTTCTATATTCTGTGTCTTATGAAGAAAACTATTAAAATAAATTTCATTAAAAATATATTATTTATAAAGCCAAGCAGTATTATTCACTGAAATGAATATGAACACTTTTAAAAAGAATGTTCCAGATCATGGAAATAAAAACAAGGTAAACAAATTATATAGCTGTGTATTGGTTTATGATTGCTGTATACCTTTCAGTGATGACTAAATTATTTTCTATTTACCTCAACAGAAACCAGTGGTGAAATATAGACAATTTTAATTAATTCTTATTATATATATACAGAAACTTCATCCTACCAGTTCAAGCTGAGTAATAACATCCATTTTCTAGTAATTTAATATTTTTTCCTAAAGATGTAATTTTACCTTTCTTTTTTACATTTTATTTAAAAAAATACATTTATCTGCAATCATAATACAAACTGCATTATCACAACAGAAGCATTTCTAATATGGGCAAGCAGAATATACTTAGCAGTACTGTGAAACAACATTACTTCAAAGAGTGGTTTTGGGATGCATTTCTCTCTATTTAAAAATGTTTCCACAATATAAGTTGTCTTTCCTATAGAGAGAGTTACGGAGGATCTGCACCTTCAACTCATGCTATTTAGTATCACCTCCACGATTAGTTTTAAAAGAATGTTTTCTAAAATAATTTTGATTTGATTCAGTCCTTTGCTGACTGGTTTCAAAATTGTTTAAAATTCTACTGCCCACACAGCATCTCCATCTTGGACTTACTTAACCCTCTCACTTTCTTTTTTGTCCAATTCTTACTTTCATTTCACCCTTTTCATTTCCCATTTTCTTTCTTTCCCAATTTCTGCTCTCTGAATTACTACACTATGCATGCAGTACATCCTTCTCCTTTACATTACATATGCCATGTGTTTTCATTGTAAAATTGCCAGGGCAGATACTATCTATGTCTTTCTATGTGCAAGAATATTTCTCTTGTTGATCAGTCTCCATGCCTAAATATAAGTAAGCTTGATAAAAAAACTCCACAAAAACATGCTAAAATGAGGCCTATTGACAACTATGTCTCTTAAATTGGTCAGTAAGCAGCAAGCAAACAGATAGGTTTTTTAACCATCTCTCACAAAGATTTCATCATATTTGATGCATGAGTAATATCAAGACTTACTTGACTGAATGAGGCAAGGCCACGAAGGAGGCAGATGCTGAATGCACCAGTTTTTGTTATCCTAAATTATCTGAGTGTAGTTGATCATGGGTTAGGAGGGGGGAATGGATGACAGGACCTCTTGAGATGTCTACCAGCTATATTCTCTATTATTTTAGGCAGGTGGTTTTTCTTATTTAATTATAGGCAATCTTTTTTTTTCTGAAGAAAGGCCTTAGTAAACATAAATCTTTATTACCGAAGTAATACTTTGAATATCGTTTTGGTTATTCATCACCTGTTTGGAGTTTAGAAAAATTGTAAGGTGGTAGTTTGTTTGTTTTTCAATCACCTAGTCCTGAATAAGTTTGTATCTCTCAGATGACTTGGTCCCTGTATTCATTACCCCAGTACAGGAAAAACATTATAGATCTAACCTGGTCCAAATGCACTGTAAATCAACACTTTAATACATCTAAAATTATAGCAAATGGACATATTAAGTTGTACAGCACCTCACTTCTTTGCTTTTTAGAAGCTTGCTGGTGCATGTCATAATCACTATATGAGAATTGTGTGCCTTCCCTTTATAGGAAAAATACGCAGAATGGTCCAAAACCTTCAACAATGCATTACAAAATTTTGCTGCATAAGTAAATTCATATTATACTATCATATTAATTAATTAATTAATAATATTAATTAATAATATTATACTATCTGGCCATAAGAAAAAAAAATGACATGATAAGTCATTGAAATGACTACAAATATCTACTGACAAGAACAATATTAACACTGGCTGCTTTATAAAGGAAAGTTAGAACATTAATATACATCAAAGTTAACTGTGAAGCAGCAGTATTTTAATTTCTGATTATAAAGTATGTTGCTTTTTAATAAAATTGACAACCAAACAATTTCTTCTGAAAAAAAAAATCACATTCTCACTAAAAAACAGAAGCAATATTACAACACCGAAAATTCACATAGTGAAAACAAATATGCAAAAACTTATGGCTGCTGATAAAGCTTTCTGATAGGTATGGACCAGCAATCACACCAATTTCTGGTTATTGATTGCTGTGTAAAGGGTAAGTGAAGGCTAGAGGTCCATAGCTTCCTCTGCAATGGCAGCCTCCACGTTGCCAGCTACCCACCTTCCCACTGCATATTCAACCTCCACAAAACCAGCACTACATGCTTTTTTTATACTGGAGTCTTTCACTGCTCTTCTTAAAGCCCAGCACATAAACTCATTTCCTCATCTACATGAAGCACACACCCTGTATGTTCGGTCTTCTCCCATGGTTTGTTCCCAATTTATCCTAAGCTAGAATGGAAGGTATGTTTTCAGGTTTCACTCAAACCTACCACCACTAACCCAATTCAGGAGAGTCACATCATTTTGTATCTGTTCATGTGTCAGCAATGGTTATGACAGTTTGGGAGCCCAATGTCTTGACTGCCACTGATGGTTGATGATGTGGGCAGGAAGTTAAATACCTACAGGACAGCATGGATTAACTGTAAAAAGCTAATTTGAAAATAAAATAATACTCCATGAACTTTGAACCCAAAGAAAAGCAAAAAGAAATGTTTGGAATGAAAAGAAATTTCCAGTCAGAAAATAAATGTTGGCCAGAGAAGGATCGTTAACATCCAAATAAGACCTAGTATTACTCATATACTAGTAGCAAATGATAGCAGGATACTGAAACCATAAGGGTCTAAATTTCCATTTATATGTGATTATAAATGAGGAAGCATACAGCATCATGATCTAAGTTTAGAGTCCAGCCTTTGCCAAGGATACATTCCCCCGCATGCTTCACCTGGAATAACACATTTTCCTCCCTTCAGCTTCCACTCTTCTCCCATTCTCTCTGGGATGCTAGATTTATTTTATAGGCTATTAATAGCATCTGGACTTAGTTGCTCTCCATACCTCTTTAGGGTGACTTGTAATTTCAAGTAAAACCAATGGTGAATGAGGCCATAGCAGAACTCTCTTATCCCACCCACCTTCTCCTTTCCCCGCACACTGATGTGATCCCACATCATGGCCAAGCACAATCTAACTGAAATACCTGAGAGTCTCACAGTGCATCAGCAGTGCCAGGCAGGAACTAACCAATATTTTTGCACCTCTTTAAAGAGGAACCAAATCTCCCCCAAACTGAAGACAGTAACTAATCACAGAAAACCTCTACTTATACAGAAAAACAGTTACACGCTTTTCTCCCCCATCTCCATGAAAATTGAAAGAAACATTAGTTATGTTCAAGTAATTAATGTTATTGCATACAAAAATAACATTTACATATAAAAGAGAAATATAGGCACAGGAGCCAAGACTGCCCCACAGCTGCATGACCCTGACAACATCTCCAGATGCACCTCTGTTGCCTGCCAGTAGTGAAACTGAAAAAGGAGCCAGCAGAGGTGACACCAAGGAGTTAGCAACAGACCCGCATGCTGCTGCTAGAACAAGCATTGCAGAGTTTGGCATCTGGTCCCTACTTTTGCCAAGTATGCCCTGTTTGTTTCCACAGCTGTTAAATGTGTTTGCTCAAAAAGGAAAAAGGAAAAAGGAAAAAGCAGAAAGAAGAAAGAGCATCTAGAGATATACTAGTGACTGAGGGAAAAAGTATGAAACCAACATGCAATTTATTCCCAGACAACAATTTGCTTTAGAAAATGTATTGCTAGTTATTGGACAAGTCTGAGATATTCTTAGATGAAATTAATGCATAAATTCATATGGCATATTTATGTTTATATCTTCAAAACACTGCAGGCAATTATCACAGGGTTAACAAATACATTTACTGTAAACAACTTTTTCCTACTTTCTATATATATTTTAAATTACCTTGTAATAATCTGCTCCATCCAGTAGAGAAAATTATTTTAGGCAAACTGAAATCCGCACTAGTTGTTCCAATTTACCTGAAAGTAAAAGAATACAATATTAAACAATAATGTTATGTTAGGTAAGCTGTTACAAACGCTGGTGATCCAATGAGCATAAATATATTGCATAAAACAAAACAGCAATTAAAAACAGTATAATCACAATTAACACCCTTGAATAAATTAAAAATAATCTGATTTTGAAATAGCATTTCCTTTTTTTAAGTTCATCTCAAAAAAGTTAAGTTTAAGAAAATAAATTGCATTTGAGTGAATTAAAGAACTCTAAATATTTAGGAAAGGTAAACACATCATTTCAGGATGCAACAAACATGCCATATTCAGTTCTTGGCTGAATCTTATCAATGTCTTTGCTTTTAGCAATGTTTTGGTCTTCACAGGGGAGTAATTTCTGGTCTTATTAGCATAACTGAGCTTGGTTTACACCTGTGAAAGCAAGCCTTGTTAATACAGCTTAACTTAATGCATATTCAGTTAAAATGTGGCCTCTAGATAAATGTGAACCATTAATTTACTCCAATTCTGTTACTCTTTCATAGGTAAGATATACAGATCCTTTAAAAATACAGATACAAGGTAAAACAGTCTTTCGTGCTATGACATTAATTTAGAGCTTAAACAAAATCAACTACATAGGTTTTTTTTTAAAAAAAAACCCAGTACTTGCTAACCTGAAGTCTATTAAAAGAAGTATCAGGGGTTGAAAGTCACATTGGGTATTTTAGCTTTACTGGAGTTCCCTTCACAGTTCTATCCATTCTATATTTTTCATGTTTTGTATTAAAAATCTTTCCTTTCTTGCAACAGTAATAAAATTTCTGTAAAGTCAGTTTCACTGACTTTCACTAGTTGTTAGGAAGAAACTAGAAATAAATCAGGGATCTTTTTATTTCACATTTTTTTCCACCTGAAAAAAAATGGAAATGGAATATTCTATATTATTCAATTTTTCTCTTCCTCCCACCCCCTGTTTTTAACACCATTTCTGTTACCTAATTTCTCAGTTACACTGAAAAACCTCTGACAAGATAGCTGGCAACATATGTATAGGCTACCTTGTCCTTGTGCATATCTAGGTCTTAGCATAGATGCAGTATAAACATTTTATGAAGCAACTAAACTTCTCTGTTAACTTCAAGGCAGTGGGTAGGATTCCCCATTACCCCTCTTAAGTCAAACATAGGCCTGCTACAGTGTCAGTGTAAACTGGCAGTTAATGCCATTATATTTTATGATTTATTGTACCAGCCAGTTCTGACCAGCAACCTAGCCCTGCTTTCATTAGCGTGCCTGAAGCTGCTCTCCCTTGACAGAGCTGAACCAGTGGAGACAAATATGAGAGCTCCCAGAAGGTGGTGGTTGAAAACCAACCCTTTCCACCAGAAGTACTGTCAGAACTGATTACCAAAAGTTCCATATTATAAACCCTAATGGAGGAATCCAGGCTATTAGAAGTGTAATGATGAATCACATGTTGTCGCTATTGAACAAGAGAATAAGTTTCTTGTTTTCTTCTCTTCCAACTCCAGTGGTGCAGCCAGTAATTCTGTACACCTAAGACCGAAACACACATAAGGAGATCTGGTTGTCCACAACTCAATCTATATAAAGTAGAGTTGATATTGTGAAATGGTGATTGTTCATCAGGCAATATAACTTAACTGTTCCTGTGAGACAGTATATCTACTTATGAACTGTCACCCAGATTCATATTAATTAATGGGAAATTAAACAAAACCAGATTTCCATGATGAGGAATAGGCACTGGTACGCAAAACTCGAACTGTGAAAGGAAGTATTCTGTGCCTGGTATATTACAGGGATGCTTTGTGTTATTGTGGAGGATTCTAGATTAAATGGATCATTTAGGTACTGAAGACAGCACAAAATCATGGATCTCTGTTCTCCTCACGTAACAAGGATTTGGAACAGTTATCATGATTAGATTCTTATTGTTAAATGAGGGACTGACTTGCCTAATCAGCTGCTTGGACTACCTGGCCAGCCCTGGCCAAAAACTTAAAGACTCAGGACAGTTAGGCATTCCTCCTTTAAGGGGAGTAATCTTGGTCTGATGCTGTTAAAATTTAGGCAATGTAGCAATCTGATTTATTTTTTAAATCATCCAGAACCGAAGAAAGACTGAAGTGCTTTGAAAAAATACAGAGGAATTGGTGAGCTTTTACAGATATGTTCCTGGCTATTGCCTCTCACTTTTCTGATTGTTGCAAAAAGTTTAAAGTACATCTTGCTTTTGTTTTCCATTCAGCTGATGCTAAAAAAGACATCAAGTGTCATCAGATGATCTATACTGAACAGGTTTTTGGTCAATGGGGGACAGAGCATCAGCAACATCAGCAAAATACATTTAGGGAAATAAGACTGATTTTGATGTGAATCATCTAAGGGAGACCCCTGCCACCATTTGATATTGAGTCGTGGTTACTTACATTATAAATCTGGGCATCTAATATTAAGGACAGGGTAGAACTATCATTTTTGAAGCATATAGAGTCTTACCTGCCACAGACAATATCAATGCAAAATATTATTTGCATTCCAGCATAGATTATAGGACAAGAGAACATAACTGGAAATTAAAAAAAAAAAAACAAAAAATAAATTCAGCACTTATATCAGAAAACACATTTTAATGTAGAGAATAATAAATACTTAGAATAACCTGCAGGCAAAGTTGTCGAGGCAAAAAACACCAGTGTCATTCAAGAAAAAATTAGGTATCATCCTTCGGGAAACAGACTACTAAAAAGAATATGTCTTGATGGACCAAATGACCTTTATTCATTCTCCCAAATTCTCTCATGTTCTTATAATTCTATTGAAGAATATTTCAGCATTTTGGCCTCAAGCAATGTCAATTCTTCCTTGAATTACCCTGTTCATCAGGTCACCGCTGAGGTTGATCCTTTCTTATATTATAATAATGAACGATCAGCATTCCTGTAACATGGCAATGCTTTGAGTGTATATTCAAAACTTTTCAGTCCCATAATTTTACTCAGTCTTGTACCCAGACTGACTACAGAAACTTATTCAGGCATTTGGTAAATAAATAAACAATGACAACAACAACACAAAACTCTCAAGGTTTTAAAATTAACCTTAAGAAATACAGCTATTCTCCACTCCTGGTACAGAGCATGCACCTTTTAAATGAAACACATATAGGAAAATGAGAGGTAATTTTCCTTTAGAAAGCTAAGCAGACTCAGAAATATCCTTGTGGCTTTCCAGTGGTCGCTAGAATAAATCTTGTAATCTTTTAAGTTATTGCTGGGATTTTTCAAATGTTTACTTTTTTTTCATATGATACAGATAAAAATTGATATTAAATTAAGCATCCACAATTATTGTCTTTGTATATTGGAAAGGTATAGCCCACTTTAAACATTTTAAGGGAATACTGGAAAAATGTAATCACTACTGTAAGCTTGGAAAAATATAGTTAATCTCTACTGACATACTGAGGTAAGCAGAAACAATATATTTGGACAAAAGGAGCTTTGACAACTTAGGCAACTGGGGAAAACCTAGTGGTATCTGTAAAGCTGTGTATTTTTCTTTGCTTTTGATATCCTTGACTCATACATACAGGTCACAGGCGCTCTGGACTAGTTCAGTGTTCTCTTCCCACATCCATGTTCTTAGGAGATACTTTTGAATCTGCTAGCACTCTGAAACACACTGTGAATTCCTACTAAAATTAAGACTCACACAGGATTTCATAGCACTAGTTCTATGTAATTAATGCAATAGCAAAGGAAAAGGTGCATCTGGAAATATGTCCCCAAAGAGTTCTCTCTATAGTTCTCTCTATAGTTCTCTCTACACGACACAAATTGAAGCTCAAGAGGAACTATGTGGCAGGAGTGTAAGCTAAAAAAGCTGCAAAATTGTTGAGAAACGTGGGTGTTCATTAAAATACAGAAAACCAAGCTAGACTAAGTTACACAAGTATTTATTATCAAAACAGAAATATACTGATTTTTTGCAGAGTTTTGTTGAACAGTACAGACTATCAAGAAAAAGCATTAATTTAGTCTAGGCTAAGAAATGTATCAATACTTCTGTGTTATAAAAATTAATTCCTGAATCTACAAAATATTAAATATAACAGATTATATGAGTAACTTAAAATGCAAGAAAATTAACTGCTCCAAGTTCTCCACATTTCATTGAATTAGATTAAAGGATCTAACACACTAATGCTGTTCAGTAACTAGGTATTGTTTTAAGTGTTAAAGCTTTTAAATATCTGGAGAATTTTAATATTTTATAATTTTGATGAACTAAATTGAAGTTTAATAACAAGGAAACATCAAACCATTACTTTCATTGTGACATTGCTACATATTAATAGTACATTGAAAAAATCAGATTCTGTCACAAAGACTATTTATTTTATAAAGGTAACGTGTAAGTATTATCAACAAGACAGAAATACTACATAAAATTTTAGACAATTCCTTCTGAAGACATTTTTTTCTGCATATAGGAATATAACATTTATATCTGTTACCAGGAGTGTGAGAGTTCTGAAAACAAGACAAACACCACTTGGCATATTTGTAGCTTGCAACTGCTAAATTTCCATGTGTCCACTATAGTTTCATTTCTCTTGGTATTAGAATTTGTGACGCAGGCTTTTCTGCAATAAAATGGTTCTGTTCCTTTTGAGTTTCACACTGGGTCCTATCACAAGTTATTTGTGCTACACTTCTTGTTCATTATATTTACTTATGTTATTATCATTTTCATGAACTTTCCACAGATGGACTCTTATCCATGTTGTTAAATTACTGAAGCAGTCCTATTAATTGACAGAATCACTGACACAGATACATGTTGTCAGGTTTTAGCCCTTGACAGAATCTTTATGCCAGAACATTTACCTGCTGGTGAAGTTGTTTGTCACTAGTTACATACAGGGTCAACCCTAAGAGCCAAGGTTTGAAGTCAGATTCCTGAGAAAATACAGTTTTCCTCATCAATTTTAGCACTACAATCATTATTCTGTAGTCATCTACAGCAAATTGTATATGCATAATATTAGTTGAGATACTTACTGGTGAAGTCATTATGAAATCTGCATAATGCAACTTCTTTGCTCAGCACTTTTTTTCCATTTCACCCAAATTATTTACATACATATTTTAAAAGCTCCATTTTAGACACTGGATTTTGTAGTAATCTAGTAGTAAAACTGTGCAGGGCAAACCGGTGTCATTCATAGTTTTTAGTCATTGTTCCTCCCATTTTACACAGTGTCAGACAAATTTCTACCTCATATATTAAAAACTATTTTTTTCTCCAAAATAGATATTCCTGTTTAGAGAAACACAAATAATCTCTTAATTAAGTAAAAAAGAGAGTGTGGAACTGAGTATATTTCACTTCTTATCTTCTGGAAGATCATTCCCATTTTTCTTTGCTATTTGCATCTTGAATTTGCATATTCCTGCCCTTTCTAGATGGCTATCTAAAAGAAAAAGTTTAAAGTTTTCAGAAAAGACAACCCTTTTCGTTTGCTTACATTTCAGATATTTGAATACCATCCATTTGTGTACTTAAAAAAAATAATTTAAAATACTACAGCTAGTCAAAAATGTTCAAAAGACATTTCAAAGGACAGGAGATTTCAACCTTAACTAAATCCTAGCTACACCTTTATATCTATTAAAACCAGCTTTAAAAGTTACAGAATGTAATAGTGTGCCTTCTCAGTGTAACACTGCATAACTCCCTATCTTACAGTTGCCAGTACACTGTTCAATCCAAGGTATTTGTTCAAGAGGAAAAAGATAGTTAAGAGGTTTTATAAATTAACCCTCTTGCTGCCTCTGTGCATCTTGTTGAGTTAGCTAGATGAAACAGGACCCCACTGGCCATTTCTATAGTGAAATATCTACGACACACAATGGATTTTTCCAACAGTGATTTGGATTTCAAAAACCCCACTTGCTTCTGTGGATTTCCACCAAAATATCTATTGGCTTATGCTGAAAAATGTAATTTCTAGTGAGAAACACAGGGGACGAAACCATTACCACTATTTCATTGACAATTCCCCTTTCTCACAAAGAATTTAAAGTTATTTATGATTTTGGTCAGTTGGTTTTCACAGATTGCTAATTTTGTGAAAACAAAGAATTATCTTGCTATTCAAGGGCTGATGCCTTCAAAGGCTGAAGCACTCTCAGTTGGAATCATCCTCAACAAATATAATTCCTGAAATCTCTGGGGAGTGGTGCAGGAGATGGAAGGACAAGTGAGTGAAAGAAGAAAAAGAAGATGACCACCATATTTATTTCTTCTTGCCAAATTTCATGGTTTTCCATAATCTCCTCCACAACATTACTCTTAACGACTATTTAATTCTACTGGAGTTAACAGTTAGACCAGCAAAGTGCTCAACAGAATGCAGTTTCCCTCTACATGTTTAGAGGTGTGCTTATTGTCTTAAACTGCAAGATCAGTGCAATGATTCTACTTCACAACAATGCAGGAAAGGGCTAGAAATTTCCATTTTTAAATCTCTACCCCTCATCTTCTGTAGCTCAATACTCAAATTTAAAAAGCAATAGGAAATAAAACATGGATTCAGGCAACGTTGAAAAATTGGGTAGGTCTTCCATTTCAGCACATGAAAAGTCTGTTTCAGAAGTGTGGCCTCATGAACACAGAACAAAGGGAGCTATTTAACCTAGCTGAATCTGTCTCACAATATATGGCAAGATCTTCAGATCTTGAATTTAACAGCTGCCAGCAAATAATAGATAAAACTCCCCAAACCTTTGGAAACTGAAAATCAAAGCCGACAGAATCTCATTTTTAGATTGAATTAAGGAAGACCTTCCAGTTAGTCTAAGGAAGATATCTAAATCAGCAGTTATAACTAATATCTCATAAACAAGTATTTTTGTGTCTAATTTCATCTGTGCAGTTTCTCCCTTGAAAAACTGACAACAGTGACAAAGGCAAAGCCTTGGAGTACAGTCATCCTTCTTGTTGGGTACCTAGAGGAAAGGTCCCTGCAGGCATTGTGATCCTCTGCTAAGCTATCTTATTTTTTTCTAAAATGCATCCCAAAGCAGAATATTTGTATTTTATATCCCCAATATTTTGCCATAGGTTTACATGTGCTTGCTGCATTCAGGCGTCAGACATACCTGAAAGGAGCCTATGGGCTACAATAGAGCAGTGGCCTAAAAATTTCTATACCACATAATTTTATCCTAGAACTTAGACCCTGAAATCAATGGATTGTTTATTTCACACGTTTATAAAAATTAAGGAAAGCAAAACTGCTGATGTGCTTTATAGGACCCTGGACCTATGAAATGTTAGTCAATATTATGAGCATTAGGTCATGCATTTTAGCTTGTAAAGAGGATTTTGTACCATCATTCCAATGGATTAGAAACATTAACATCATGACTTACATAAAAATGTAGCTGAAGTAACTCGCTTCATTCTTTTACCCTTTATTGTTCTGAGAAACTATGAATTATGGGCTTCATTAAATACTGGTTATATACCAATTTACCTCTTCAACATTAAGCAGTTTTTCTAAAAGATATTGTTTCTAATTCTATCACTTCTTTAGTTATGAAAGTTTCTGATAATCTTGAAAGAACAAAATCACTGTGTTTTGTTTTCTCTCAATGCCAAGAACTTACAGACTTACATTTTCATTTGGAAAAGCTGATTAACATAGTTAAATCATATTTTCAAACTTGCCTATTTGAAAAAGGCTTAAGAAATGTAACAGGCATTGAGCAGGGGCTCTATAGATAAATTTCAAAAACAACTAAATTTATGGAAAAGCTATAATGTTCCACTGTTAAAGCCATCTTACATCCTACATGGTAACAGCATCACTTTTCACTACATTGTGTATCATGGCCAAAAACATTTAACTTCTTTTTCATTTATTTAATTTACCCAGTGTTTTTCTCTGTAAAGTAAAATTGCCACTTACAAGTAGCTACATATAAACCCTACAATATAAACTCCAGCCAAAGGGTTTTGGGGACAAAAAGAAGCATCATCCCCACTCTTCTTTCTGGAAAAATTATACGTTTTGATACAAATTGCTAACACATGTTTAGAATTACATAACATAAATATGATTTTGCATTGAATATAGAGCACAAAATTCTATTTCAGATCTAGTAGTTACAAAATTCAGTGTTGTGAAGCATAGTTTATCATAATTTCTTCTGCTTTTATCAACTTTAAATATACAATTCTTCTTCAGTTTTAGAATAATAATTTATTGATTACTCTAGGGAACTTAGCACTGTATATGGAGATGCATTGTTGACTTTATTTCTCTATCTTGGAAATTCTTAAGTTCTTTGAAAATGTCAGGTTTACTGAGTTATTCAGATCAAAAATCTATCCAAGAAACTGTGGTTACATTTTGCCAAAATTTCAGAAGTAACATCTAATTTCTCATAAATTGTTTTTATCATCCCAACCATGAATGCACATATTGGTCTTGCAGTCCAAATTTGGCAAGTTCAGTTATTCTTTCAAAGTACAAGAAGGATCCTCTGGTGATTACAGTGACTGCCCAGTATCTTATCATCTTATTCACAGAACACCTATGTGTATTTTCCCAGTAAATCCTATAAAAACAAATTAGCCCCAAATAGTAAAATTCATGTGTACTAAGGTTTTCCCCAACAAATAACAAGATAAAAATCAAATTAAGATTTTACTGTATGTAAATGAGCATTCACTCTCAAAACTTTGATAATAGATGGCATTCAGAAGCTGAGTAACTTATGTCTTATATTTCAATAAAGTCAAGTGATAAGATGACAAAGAGGGAGGTTAGATTCAGGTAAGCAAAAGGGAATTGTTTTGTAAAGTATATTTAATGATGGATGACTTCAGAGTGTTAACAGAAATCTCTATCATTGGCTCACAATTAAAAATTCATTAGTTCTTGCAAGGCCTGGATAACATTTTGTACACAGAAGCAGCATGCGAAAAATTCAAATGAATGCAAGGTCTTAACAGAATAATCATGGCTTGAACTAGTGCTCCTCAAAATAACAATACATAAATATGTATGTGTAAAGAACTAAATCGTGCTCACTCTACCTACAGTAGCAACCCTATTAACTTTGGTTTTTCTGGAATCAACCAAACTACTTACAGTAATAAAACTAGTAACATGCCAATAATTTTGGTGGCCATTCCACAACCCCTATTTCTACTGGTAATAACTTGTTATGTAAGCATAACTCATAAAATGCATGAGACCACACAGATAATTTCCCACTGAAGGAACCATTTTTCTCAATAGTAGTTTGTTCATGTTTCCACTCACATTAATTCCAATTCAGTTCAGTGAGAGATAGTTTAAGTCAATGTCAGTTTAATGTTTAGTTAAGATAATAAAATATCATTATGGAACTGTTTCCATTGGAGATTATTAGACTGCTGCCACTGAATTCAATAGATCCAGGATTTTAGCCTATGGGTTACATAAAAATCCATCTTTTACACTTACTTCTTTGTCAACACCTGCTAATTTGTTAATCAATGATACTCATATTCCAAATACTCTAAAGGAAATGAAAAAACATGCATTGCCCTAGATAAAGCAAAGAATAGACTTTTAGAGAAAGCCAGCATCTAAAAACATTTTTTACTGAAGTCAGAATTCACCAATATGTTACCATCACTGGCACAACAAAACTCTCACCTCTGTTCTGAGTAACAGAGTAGCAAATGAATCTACCTATTAAAATAGTGGAATGAGCAATCAACACATCAAGAACTGCTTTCAAACACTGATTTGAAATACCATGGAATGATTTCAAATTACTTGAATAATTATGGATAGCCCTGCTTGACTTTGAGTCCAAATGGAAGCATTCATGTGCCTGACACTAACATCTACTGGGTTTAAGGAAACAGAATCACCTCCTCTTTTAACCCATTCACATTATTTGTGTACTTTGCCCCTTCAGCAGCTGTTGTGGTGGACATCAAGAACCTAGGAACAATTAGCTTAACTTAGATGTTGGAGATTAATAATGTGAACTATAAGGGTGCTAGGGAACAAACCTGAGCTCAACTTTCAGTGTAGATGTACTACCTGCCAGATACTGCTCTTGCAGTTGGACTGTTGGGCTGCGATGACTCCTCAGTCTGTCATCTTCTCCTCCTTCACAAAACTAAGGTTTTGACTTTTTCCCCTGGTAACAGCACATATTTAAATAATCAGGAAAATTTTGTTTCAACATTTCAACATTTGATTTAGGATCAAATGTTCAGCTTTCTTCCTCTCCTGATAATTTGCCATCTCTACACAAATGCATAATAGAGAATGAAACATGCTATTATTTTATTGTATATTTGAAAGTTTTCCTTACAGGACAGGTGAAAAAGAATTGGCTGTTTATTGTTCAAATCCTTTAGTCCTTCCACTAACTTGATGAGAGTATTTTTCAAATTTGAAGTGCTCAGTCAGGATTCACCTTTAAGAGAGTGAAATGGTTTCAAGAGTTACGAAAACATCTCTGTGGTTCAAAGAGAATCTCTCTCTACATGACCTTCTCATTTGAATTATGCAGATTTACTATTCTGGTCTCAATTCACCTGTCAGAAATATTAAAGGGGAAATAAAACACCCAGAAAACATGCATTGTCGAAGAAAGCTATTATTATCTTGTAATACCATGGCAAATGCTTTGTTACAGGAAACATTTGAGAAAAAATGTAATATTTCATAGTAGAAAATGACATACAAGTAGATGAAAATAAATACAAATGGAAATCTTAAAAGATAAATTGTGTTGTTAAAATTTATATAGATGCTACTGCACCTTAACGTTCTCTCAGAAGCAATTAAAATACCTATTTTCATCCATCTTCTTATCTTTTTCAACTCTACGCATTTTTAATTTATTGCCTTTTGCATAAATGCCCTTTTTACTCCTTAATAAACTATTTTGAACCCTACTTTTTCATTATGCAAGTCTTCCTTTCATATATTTTTTTTCTATATCCAAGCTGCAGCTAGACGTCTCACAGTGCCTGCAAACATAATTGACCCTCATCATTATATGACAATAATCACTTTAATGATTCCTTGCCTAGTCAAGATAGTGACACAGTGTTACAGCTTTTTAGTTACCAAATACAAAACTCTGAAACAGGACTTCAGTTATACAGTTTTTGATCACCATGTCTTTTCAAGGAGGTGATCAGTTAGGTCTCCAGTGAATGCACTGACAGTCCAGGCAGAAGACACTGCCAGCCACTGCTCTGAGTCCAGCTGACACTAATTTCTGCAGAAGGCAAGAATCCCAGACTTTCAATCCTAACAAAAGAGAGGCAGATAGTTTCCAGTTAAAGGTGAAGGCAACAGAACCTACAGCACCGATGCTTTTGCAGTTGATATATTGCGCTGCACTCATGCCAGTAATCAACTTTGCCACATATTTTCTTTCCAGTCTTGGCTAAGTCATCTGTTCTCCTCGCAAATCAGTACCACACTGGCACAGTGGGGAGGACAGTACAATCTCCTGCTTGTCACTTGTCTGACTTGTAAAATTAGTTTCAGTCTTTCATGGAGAAGCACACAGAGTAGCTTTGTCAAACAAGCAGAACCCTGCTGGTGTTGAGACCTTCCCCACAGCTGCAAGGCTCCAGATGCACAAGCTACACCTGCCTCAGCAATTGTAGAGGAGCATACCTACACAGGCTCTCTAAGTGATAGGATCATGAAAATACTAACAATAGAGAGAATGATGAACCTTAGAATGAACAAATGTCCTCAATAAATCAGTGAAAAGAGTTCATTAAATCAATTTACTCTAGAATTTTAAACACTCCTCAACCTGCCTTGGTATTATCACTATTTAGAAGCAAATGCATGATGACAGATATTAAACATTTGTTAACATTTAACTTAAACCTGGCTTTTTTTGGACATATGATTTACAATTTGAAGTTTTTAATTCAGAGTTAAACCCAGAAGCAATTCATATAGTCTTTTCCAAAGTTCAGGTGGATATTTTCATTTATCTTTTAATTTTTTCCCAGTATTTAAAGTGTGGGACAGAGAAACCAAAACACCACCTGTGGTTCTATTTTATTCTTAACACATCATTCACTTATAATTTTAAATACTGAATCAAAGGGAGCCTCTTAAGGTGATCATGTTCATTGTCATTCCAGAAAAATATTATAGTATTATCTTCTAGTGATGTGATTCACATCTATAATAAAGCTAAACTCTACTTTCTATTTTATTCTTCCCTCCCAAAGTTTTAATAATACCTGGAAGAAAACTAGAGAAAGGAAGTCATATCTGATCTGTATATCCTTGGTTATATCCAAGATTTGTTTCAAGTAAAAATTGTTGTTTTAATTAAAAGTAGCATATAGCTTATTCAGACTATGCACACCGTTGTTCATACTTGAAGGAATGCTATGGAGACGTAGGGGGATTAGTATTCCATATATGAAAGGGAGGAAATAATCAACACTGAAGGCTTGGAATGTACATTCATAGAAACATAGAACTGTTTTGGTTGGAAAAGACCTTTAAGATCATTAAGTCCAACCACTGACCCAGCACTGCCTTGTCTACCACTAACCCATGTCCCTAAGCACCACATCCACATGTCTTTACCTCCAAGGATGGTGACTTGACCACTTTCCTGGGCAGCCTGTTCCTGTACCTGACAACTGTTTTGGTGAAGAAATTTTTCCTGATATCCAATCTAAACCTCCACTGGAGCAACTTGAGGCCATTTTCTTTTCTTCTATTGCTTGTTACTTGAAAGAAGGGACCAACGCCCACCTCACTACAACTTCCTTTCAGGTAGTTGTAGAGAGCGACAAGGTCTCCCCTCAGCCTCCTTTTCTCCAGACTAACCAACCCCAGTTCCCTCACCCACCCCTCATAGGACTTGTGCTCCAGGCCCTTCACCAGCTTCACTGCCCTTCTTTGGACAAACTCCAGCACCTCAATGTCCTTCTTGTAGTGAGGGGCCCAGAACTGAGCACACTATTCCAGGTGTGGCCTCACCAGTGCCTAATACAGGGGGACAATCACTTCCCTAATGCTGCTGGCCACACTATTTCTGATACCAGGATGCTGTTGGCTCTCTTGGCCACATGAGCACACTGCTGGCTCATATGCAGCCAGCTGCCAATCAGTACCCCCACGTCTCTTTCCGCTGGGCAGTTTTCTAGCCTCTCTTCTCCAAGCCTGTAGCATTGTATGCAGTTGTTGTGACCCAAGTGCAGGAACCAGCACTTGGCCTTGTTGAACATCATACAACTGGCCTCAGCCCATTGATACAGCCTGTCCAGTCTAGGTAGACAACATCCACAGCCTTTCCCTCACGCACTTAGCTGGTCACATCGTCATAGAAGATCAGGTTAGACAAGCAGGAGCCATAACCATAAACCCATGCTGACTAGGCCTGATTGCCTTGTTTTCCTGCATGTGCCACATGATGGCACTCAAGATGATCTGCTCCATAACCTTCCCTGGCACCCTCTTCCAAAGGCCATAAACACTCCTTTTTTTCCCCGAGTTCCAACCAAAGCTCTCTGTTCAGCCAAGTTGGTCTTCTTCCCTGCTGGCTTGTCTTTTGGCACATATGGTTGGCCTGCTCCTGTGCCTTTAAGATTTTCTATAATTCATGTTATGCAATGTTAAAACCATTAATCAGATGATTATTCTGTTCTCTGGGAATGGTAAGAAAATACTTGACAGTCAATTTAAAACATATACCTTCATGTCCTCCCTGTAGCAAAAAACTACATTTACACATAAACTAAACACAAAGCACCAACTGTAACTTTATAGCTTTTAGTTCTTTAACATGTAGACAGTTACATTTTACAAAAATGAAAGAAACTTAGGTTAACTTTAAAATACTGGTTTTGATAAATGAATATATTAGTCATAAAAGGTAACAACTGAGAATTTTATCTACCATTAACTTTCAAAACTTTCCCCAACAGGTTTGATAAGCAGAATAGCCTAACACCAAGTTATTGTAATATCTCTTTAGAAATCAATTCATTCCCTGGGACAGGCTGAGGAAGCCAATGTCTCAAGAGCTATGTCTTTGCCTTATTAGAGGATGACAAGGTTGCTGATTTATTTATAAGTTAGCTAGGATATCCTAATTTCTGTTTCAATGGTAAGGATTTTTTTTTTTTGCATCTTTCTGTAGAAATATACATAAACTACTTTTGCTTCTCAGTTCTAATTTCTTGTTTTTCCACCAGAACTATTACTACAAGCTTGCAATATCTGTCCTGGACTATATCCAGTACCTCTTACAAAGACTTTTTGAGAACTTACAAAGGCCTGGAGTATATCCCCCTACTTCATCTCTCACAAATAACCAGAACTATAATGTTCTGTTACAAAAACCAAAGGCATTTCTCTTAAAAAGTGAGCTCCCTATTTCATGTCTTATCATTCGTGATCTACCAGTGCTATTATGAAACACTGCATAGATAAAAGTATGCATTTCTTTTCTAATACCTGTTCTAATACCTTGTCATTAAACCAATATGAAATACAATAAGCCCCAGCCATATAATGAGATGGAAAGCCTTTTCTAATACAGAGTTCCATCACTATAACCCACCATCCTTTACTTCTGGTTTCTTCCCTACCTGCTTGACAACTCAGTATTGATACTGTCAGTATTACAAAACTTCTGTATAATCTTGGAAACTGGAAATTAGGATGTAGTAAACTGCAGTTCAAATAACCCTTAATTAATATTTTTCCAGGCATACCAGCCACAGCATGGGTATATGTACACTATTTTTCAATACAGTTGGTGTCTTCAGTAAGGATTTTAATGCATATGCTACAAGAAACAACACATTCTGAAATGTATTGTGAATATAAGCACCCAGACCATAGGCTTCATCTGGTGTATGTCGAGAGACCACAAATTATTAGCATGTGGTTTTGCAATTATCCATGCTTTACTCCTGTTTTTCTGCTCTCAGTAGATTCCAGACAGTGATAGTAACTACTTTGAACATTGCAGCACAGTGTTAAGTCTTTAAGTTCATGAGATATTTGTCAAGAACATCCTTTCTCAGCTTTTGGCCATTAAAGGGTTTTTTGCTGTGAGATTGACCTCATTTAACTTTTGCTGTTGAAAAGAGTTATGTATGCTCCTGTGGTAATCAATGAAGAGAGAGGGGTACCTCCAAACAGTGATTTTACCCCATTTATCTTAGATCTTTTTCTAAGGATAAAATTTCCCCTGTGGAGGGTTTCAGCATAGGTGATGGGAATCCAACTTACACTTTCCAAAAAGAGGATGTTTTTGTGTGTCATGTTTTTCCCTCTTTATTTTATTTTTATATCAATGGAAAAAAAATGCCTGTGAAGAAATTAAGACTAAATGTTTTTCTGTAGTTTCTCTGAATTTTTGGTAGTAAATTATATACTTGCTACAGACTGTAGGATATACTCTGAAAATGGACTCACCCAGTCTAGTCTAACAATAGTGACATTTCAAAGGGATCTGATGAAGAGCACCTTGGTGATAGGTAGCACAAGTTCAATGTCTCTTAATAATTTATATTTAAAATCTACAGACTTACCTGTAAGATTTCCCATATATCCAAGTGATTACTGGTCATTCCTTTTTTAACTGTGCATGTTATTTTCATGTCTCCATGAGACTATAAAGACATTATGATGTGACTATAGGCAACTAAAATAATGCACTGCTAAGATCATAGATATTAAAATAAACACTAATGCTACTTATTTTCTATATAGTATTTGGTGGTGCAGTCATTCTTCCTGGTCTGGGCATTTCTTTAAAGGCTTTCAGCTTTTCAGCATCCAATAGAAATCCCTGAGACCAGAATCCTGCCTTGAAATGCTTTGAGTGTTCCATCTTTCTCAAGGCTGCAACTAGAAAGCTGGGTACATAGTTGGACAATATGAACTGTAATAAAAGTACAGAATTGAATAAGGGAAATCAGAGGAAAAGAGCAGTCAAACTTTACTTTTTCCTATCAGATGAGGAGAGTGAAAAATCATCCTTTCTTGAAACTGTGTCCTATCACCAACAGCACATCTTTCAGCTTTCTAGAGGATACTGGTGCTCAGGACAGCTGCCAATATCTGTAAATCTTCAGCTCTCCAGAATCAAGACATCCTTTTAGCCCTTAGATCTATTCTGAACCTAAACAGGTTTGCTACTGTCCCGTGTGTGGCTGAATTTGGCCAAGAAATGCTTTCCACAGTTAGAAAGATATATTTTCTCCTCTCCATCAATTCATGTTTTTTTTGAGATTCTCACATCTGGGTTTCCGCATGCTTCTTCCCAACGTGACAGCAGATGATGACATACTTCAACACAAAATATCCCTATTACATTTTTTAAGTCTTCTGACACGTCAGTGTCTGATCATACAAGATGCTAGATGTAGCTGGTCCAATCCTGTGTTAGAAACAATTTGACAAGTGCTAAACACAAAATTTTGTGAAGCTTATAGTTTCAATGTCAGAAACAGTGACAGTGTATACAGAACATATAAAAGAGTCCAATATACCCTCTTCCAATTATTCTTTCATTTCTTTCATCAGGAAAGTGCTAAGTGTCCTAATGAAGAAAAATACCAGTTTAAAGTCTTCTAAGCACAAGTATTAAAGCTACAGCTTTTGATGTTTATGTTTCCACTGCCTCTAGGATTATTTGGAGTAGCAACAGCTGGTTCAGCTGTGAGAGGAGTGAAAGTCTTTTCTGATACGGCCGTTACATCTTGCACCTGAGTCTGCTTTAAAATTGACAATCTTCCCACAAACATTCAGTTCCACTCTTCAGGCTGGCTCTGCATCATTTCTTGTGAAAAGGCACACTTGACCCAGGTGCTTGCTTTCCATGCTGCCTTTGTGTGACATAAATCTACATTTTTGTATGTCAGTGTCATTTGGCTGCTGTAGCTGAGCAATTACCTGCAGACATTGGATTCTCCACCTCAGCTATACTATGGGGAAAAGGTGCAAATCTGGCCTGAAATATCCCACGTAACCCATTAAGGTTCACTGTAAAAGCAGTCGGTATGGAGAGACCTGGTACAGTTGCAATTCTATAACACAAGACACATCCTAGGAGTCAGAGCTCCACTTTTACAAAAGAAAGGTCGAGCTATTCTACCATTTTTATGACCACCTCAGAATCCTTCATACTTCATCTTCTTGTCTCTGATTGCTTGTGAGGAAGAAGTTAATTATAATTTGTAAGTTAAATACATTAATATCACTCTCAAAGGACAGCCTCAATGGTGAACATCAACATCTTGAACCTTCTTATTGGAACCTAACAATAGACTGTGCTTTTTTCCTTGAGACTTGTCTTGGTTTAAATGGTCAGGGTGAGCCACAACCCAGAGAACAGATTTGCTCTCTGTTACTCTCTTCTACCTTCACAGGGGAAGATAAAAAGGGAATAAGGAGGAGAGACTTAAAGATCGAAAGTTAAAACCAGAACAGGTTTAATAGAATGGGGAAGGGAGAGTAACACATAGGAGAAGGAACAAAGTATACAAGTATGTACAAAACCTGATTCTGATGATCACTGATATGAGTGCTCAAAAGTCACAGCAAAGCCAATGCAGGGAAAAGGGTCTAAAGCTCTTCCCAGCACCCAATGGATTCAGATTCTGCAGAGCACGTAGTGAGCTGATGGCAAAGGGCAGGATCCTTTCTTCTGGGATGTTTCCACGTGGTGAGTAAGCAAGGAAGGGGGAGAGCAGGAAGAAAGGGATGGAATTTGTGCCCTCCTGGTTTTTATGGAGTCTGGCAGGAAGTGGGAATGAATACAGATCCCTTCCGGTTTTGCCTACCCTGAACTCTCCCCTCAGGGTCCTAAATTCCACCCCGTCTCTAGGTTCTCACACTAATTACCATAAAATTTCAGCCATGCACCCTCAAACCATAACAAGACTCAATAGAATAGTTGAAGAAAATCCTGTAATTAAGGATAAATCCATTAATTTAATTAAGAAATTATATTCTACCAGTTTAAAATTTTTATGTCATAATCCACTACCTCTCCATTTCACCACTGATTTTATGATACTAAAGGAGTGCTATCACAGCCTTATAATGCAGAAAGTAAAGAAAGGATGAAACTTGGAAATAAACATAAACCACATCACAGAAGATTATTTGATACTATGTAGGTGAGTCCTAAATTTCTTGGTTTACATTTGAACTTCTTGTTTCCCTATAAATAGCTTGTAGTTACAATAATAAATAGAGGCAAAGTAGGAAATATCTAGGCTTAGGTAGCTTAAGCGTTGTATTTGTGATAACCATATACATACAGAAATATTGAATGGAAAAGAAAGAATACTTAAAGGCTTTTGTCTGTTTGGCAAGTTAGGGATATCTTTGATTCACTTGGCCATTTTATTTGGGTTTTTTTTTTGCTATTTGGGTGAAAGGAAGTATCTTCAGTAATCCTAACATATGTTCTTTGTACCTCAAGATAAAGAACATCTGATAAAATATACTTGAAAAACCTCACCATTTGCAACAACCTAGTTATACTTACCAGCTTTTTCCTACAGTACTGATAATGTTATATACAGAAAGAGGATCTATGCACAATACAGTGATTTGCTTACTCTTACAGAGCCTTAGATTTCTGTTTTGATGTCCCAAATTGTCTGTTGAATAGCAATGATGCTGGCAATGAACACTGCAAAATGGTAACTCTTACAAGTTTAGAGTTCCCATGAAAAACAGCCACACTAAGACAAGATTTCTTTTTACTTGACAAAGAAATGTGTTTTCAAATATGTCTCTTTTAGATATCTGGGGAATCCAGTGGACAACATGACAGACTACTCTGATTTCTGAAGTCTTACACAGAAAGTCCTCTAGGAAAGCAATACTCTCCCTCCCTAGTGATGAAGGAAAAGAAATGAGACTGCACTGCTATACTGCCAATGTGCTTGGGACACAGGCATCATAAATGAGGAAGTGCTTCAGGTCTCATTTACAAACTGAGACTCAAAAGTTTTCGGCATCATTTCTTGTATGTTGTCTTTCTATACTGAGCGACTTAAAATATGTTACTGTATAAAGGGTTAGATTATAGAACTTAAGTGATTTATTTATCCCTTATAGGATTTAAATGTGATAAAAGAAACATCCAAAATTCACCGGGGTGTGCAAATGTTGAAACACAAAGTTCTCCACTCAAAGCAAGTGAGAATGCAGTTTACAAAATCTCTGGCATTTTTAAGTTAATGGGAAGGAAGAAACGGTAAGTTTTTTTTGGTTTGTGTTTATAGAATATAAATAGATAAAAGTCAGTCTATCTCTTCCTATTAATCTAGATGCTCACACAGTCCTTACAAACAGTTCGAGAGCTACAAAATCATGAATGGATTTTATCCTTGCACTCTTCAACCAGCACAGGAAGTATTCACCTTTTACTGAGTCACAAACGAAATGATTTTTCAAATCAGGAATTAACCTATATTTGAGAGCTCTTGTCTGATAAGCCACTTTTCCCATCCTTGTATGGGTCACAGAATATTAATCTGTATTGTTGAAGCAATGTAACCCAAAGTCATCCCAATGCATCATCTGCCTATGTACAAAATTGTACAAAAGCACTGGGTTCTTTTTAAGACAGTATCATATTATGCACAGATGCGTTAAGTTTATTAAATGCTCTCTGACTCATGGTATAAAACTCGACAGAGTACAGTAAGAGGATTAAACATGGAAGTAATAGTTTTATAGGTTTTTTGGCTATTCCTCAAAGGGCAGGTATCCAGGAGTGTGAGGGACTGTCCACTGGGAATCATAGAAACACAAATACCACTTTCAGACAAAAAAGAAAGAAGTGTACTTCCTAGACAAGTTACATTCTCCAAGACACAAAGATTTGACCATCTGAATGTGAAAGACAACAGGTTTTCATGTTTGAAATAGTAACAGTCATGATGGCTGCTAGCAGCTTCTGTTGTTTCTTGATTGTTATCATGAACAAGGTTTATTACTGTCCAGTCTTGTAATTTGAGATTGCTTCTCTTGCAATTTTAATATTGATTTTCATTATCAAAATAAAATGGTATTTTTTTATGGTTTCTAACTCTTTGCACTAGCTGGCAAAAATCATGACACATTAAGTAAATATTTATGTTAATGGGCTTACAAGCAGTTCTCACCTCAATAAATCAGGACATTCCAAATCTGCACAGTTTATTCAACTTGCAATCAATGGTAATTTCCTTTTGGTTCAGCAACTTCATTTACTACTGTATTGAAAGTCCAATTATTTCTGATTACAATTTTAAAGTATTAAAATCAATGTGATATACCATCTATATTGTAATTAATTGTAATTTAAATTTTATTACATTGTGATATTTGAACTTATTTTGAAACTAATCTCACAGAATAAATACTACTGTTATTATCCCAAATTTTACTTTTGATTTTAATACAATTCAGCTGACATTTAGCTGTGTTCTCTACCTGGTTTATTAACACCGTGAAGTTTATTTCTGGTCATACAACATGTGACAAAAGAAAATGAACATGCAAAAGTTATGGTTACGTGTGCAATTATTAAAGTTTATTTGGCAGAGCTTGTGGGCTTTTATAAAATTATTATAGTCATGTGTTCTCTATTTAATGAGTTGTTTCTCTGCTTTTTCGGATCCCTTACAAAACTCTGTGAAGCTTTTAAGATGTTACCTCACTTGCCTCTCTTTACATTCTTGCTTTTTTTTAACTAAATAATTCTTTTAGTAGTCTTTAATGATGTTTTGTTCTTCAGTTGAACATCACTCTGAAGTAATGAGTAAGGAATTCCTAGTATTTCTTCTTAAGGCAGATTATATAATGAGGACAATTTCTTGAAGAAGATTGTTTAGCATGGGAACCTATTAAAAATTCTGTGGAAAGGAGTTTCTATGAAGCTTTTTGAAATCTATTAGGATTTTCTTCTGAATTTGCATGCATTTGCCATGTTGCTATATCCATTTTATAGTAAATCTTTTATAGGAAAAAGCTTTTATAGTAAATGATGACTAATAGTAAAATCTTAGTCTTGAAACTGATTGCCTTATTTATGTCCTACTCCCTCCTTTGTGAGTTCTCTTTGCTACCTTTGTGACTTCTTTTATGGTCAGAATCCACATTTGGTCTTGCCTGTCAAAGCACTGCGATCTGCTTCTTCTAATTAGCAACTTAGACATTACTATATGCATCAAGATAAGTAGCTGGAAAAATGATGAGAGATTTGAAGCACTCCTGTGGTTAAATGAATAAAAGTTATATGCAATACTGTAAATGAGAGACCATTTGAAACCTTTTGACACTTCATTAAGCAAATAGGTTGGAGTTCCTGGATATATTGCATAGCACTTCCTTAGGTCAATCAGTTTAGCTAATTCACCTACATTATGTTAATATGGCCAAGAGGAAGGCAGAGGTAGTATTTGCTACCTTCTAACTGCAGAAACAGTTAGGAAACATTGTGTTCAGATTACTCTTGCACTTGCTCTGATTAAGTGTTGAAGGAAGATGCCTTTCACTTTCACTCTGATCTCTAGACCTTTATAAATCAGACATAAACCTCTAAGGAATCCTGGCCCTAAGGCAATGAATATTTCCCAACTGATTTCAGTAGCTCCAAAATTTCTTGAGGTTTTCATTTCTGGATATAATCCACCAAAAGTACTGGGTAACTTCAAGCACAAGTTGTTTTTTCCACAATATGTTAGTTCACCACCCAGAAAGAAATGATTGTGATATCAAACAGGCTACTGTAAAACACTTGTAAGAGCTGGTCTCCAGCATAGACTGGCTAAGGATTAGCTGTACATTGTACATCCAATGAGAAGCTGAGTCAAAAGAGGAAAAGCTAAAAATCAAAAGAAGCTAGTAGAACCCAAGTTAAAATCCAAAGATTAATAAATAAATTCTGGGTTAGGGTCGGGGCTTTATTTCCCCTGTGTAAAGCTACTACAGTTTGTATGTGTTCAAGGGCTGAAGAAACTCTTGGAAGAAAAAGCCACTGAGATTTGTTAAATACACAGAAACATATCTAGCTTAGAAAAAACTTTTCTGATATTAAAAATAAATCTGGAAAATATACAGGAAGAAGTCACATATCTGACTGTCTAATTCTTACTCTTGCCTTGGTGTTTGCTTAGGAACATTCTTTGAGGCAGGATACAGGACTGGGTGGTCGTTTAGGCTGATCCAGTGTAAGATTTCTTGAGTAGTCAGTTCATATAGTGAATTGTGATATTTTTATGGAAATAACCTGTCTGAATATGTCTGGGAGGTGGTTTTGGCAGGGAATGTTTTTCTCAGGTAACAAAGCTTTTTCTTAGTAACAGTACAACAATTCATCTAACAAGCAGCAGATTTAAAACAAAGAGCAAAAAAAAAACCAAACACCAAAAAACAAACAAAAAGCACTATTGCAGATACATGAATGTTTAGCTTATGCTCTTAGAATGGGTCACAGGAATAACCAAGTCATTCATACAATTTTTATATAGCTTGAGCTTTTCAGCAAGGCTTATAAGCATTAAGCATTTGAATAATTACTCTCTAAATGATAGTTTTCTGTTCATAATCATCTTAAATAATTTCTCTTTCCTTCTCCCTTGCATATAAAGGTATTTCTCTTTGTAACAAATGCAGAACAAAGTTGGTACACAAAATATGTAAGTTAAACTTGAGCTCTTATGAACATTAAAACCTGTATCCCTCAACCCTCAAGGAAGAAAAAACATCAGGCAAGTAGCTGTTTTCCTCATTCTTTATACATCCCCTATTACTTCTTAAATAAAGCAAGTCTATTTATGACTTGATTAGAATTCAGCAATTTTGATTATTTCTTACTGAAAATTAATGATTTAATGTATGAAAAATATTTTCACGTTTGTTTTTTTCCCCCTCACACAGTTCAGTCTCACAATGCAAATGCAAGTATTGAGAACAAGTTACAATCAATCATTCTTCTTGGAATTTTAAATATAATGCTAAACATAAAATTAAAATAATAATAATTTTTTTAAAAAATAAATAAAATCGACCTGAATTGTAAGACTGTGATCCCAATAGTAGACAGAGACTCAGACCTCAGGACACTCAGTACTCTGCGTTTCAGCACTAGGCATTCAGTTGTTGAAAAAAAAAAAAGCAAACAAAATTATTTAAGCAAACTTGCTGCTTATTTGAGTAGACATTTAGCAAAGGGTTGCATTGTTAGTTTAATGGTTAAAATTATGCAGCTCAAGCAAATTCATTGAAGTCTGGCCTTAGTGAAATTAACTGCTTCTGACAAAACCTCCATTAGAGTCATTGCAGCTAATGGCCATGTAAAAATGGGATTTACAAAAAGTAAATCCTACATAGCTATCTACAGAAGTTAGGTTAACAATTGCTACTTAGCACAACAATTGATATTTTCCAATTTTCAGTAGCTAGCTTTAACTCCTACCTGCAAGTAAAACATTTAGTGCCAGAATATTTTCCCAAACAGATGCAAATTATGGGGTTTGGAGCACTTACCCAGCCTCTCTCTTGTGCAGTCAGAAAAAACTGCCAGGAGCACACAGTACAGCTAACAATCCCATCCATGTTTTCAAGTCAGCTTTGCAGCTAAATGCTAATTTGCAAAACCTGTTATGTTTCAAACACAAATAAAAGAAGAAACCCACTGATTTCTTTATGTCCAAATGCAGAGGACACTGCTATTTAACCTATAACTGCTGTTCTACCTGTGTAACCAACAGGTGCAGAATCAAGGTCAGCTTTTTAAAAGTAACAGCTGTATGTGTTTTTTACTGTGACACATGCTTAAAATTTTGAGTCCATGCTTTCAGAGCCACCCTACTGCATGCAAACAAATGAAGCATCTTCAGTGCAGCCTCTCCTTCCCAAAGCTGTCAGCAGACAGGTGGAAAAAGTACAGACAGACTTGTCTCTCTCTTCCTCCTCTGAGATCATTTACAAAGCAAGTGTGGAGAAATGCCTGCACGCACACTGCAAAGGATTACAACTATGCCTTTTGCCTGAAAGATCTGGTTTAGTTTGGTCTGATGGAAAGCAAAGAAACAAGGCTCAGAGATTCTGATTCATCCAGAATCTGGTCTGACCACACATCCAGGTCAGCAGGATGACACTAGAAACAGTCACTGGCACACCTGATTATAACATACTCCCTGAGCTGTAAACCCTTTGGTAGCATACCTAAGTGCTATCCTATGGCTACATCACTGTTCCAGAAAATAACAACTGCAACATAATTTTCTTCTTTTTACATAGCATTCCCTGCCCCTTGCAGGCAGCATCCACTAAAGATTAACCATACTGCTGAATAAGCCTGACTAGATAAACATCACATAAAATAATAAATGCTGAAGTAGCATGCTATGACAAAACCTATTTCATCAAACACTACAATGAAAATCTCTTACTACTTTTATCTCAATATTACTGATTTTGTAAGGGGACATTAAGCTGCATCTTGCACACTTCTAAAGCTCATGGACAAAGCATTACAGACAAAACACCTCTGTCAGCCATCAGTAAACTGCTTTCCAGGAACCAAGAGCCACTTCCACATTGGCTTGCAAGAGCCACTCTGGATTTCATCATTGAACAGAAATCAGGGATATGAAGCCCTGGACATGAGCACTGCCAGCACGGGATGATCGCCCCATGCAGGGGCCTGTGCGGCAACTGGGAGCACCAAAGAGGGAGCACAGTGGGGAGAGAAAGAGCCCCCAGCACATCAAACCAGAGAGGCAAAAGTCTGGCCTAACAGCAAGGACAAACACTACCTATTCCTGCTGGCCACACTATTCTTGATGCAGGCCAAGATGCCATTGGCCTTCTTGGACACCTGGACACACAAGTTTAAAACAGATTTAGTAATTCAGCAATCTAAAAAAAAAAATCTTTCTTCTGAGTATTGATAAACTCAACAGAAGCTAAAACAGGGATTTCAGCAGATATGATATAGAGGACTGGGAGTTGGAAGACCTGACTTTGACTTAATTTTAAATGCTGATTTTCTGCTGAATGACCTCAGTCTACCTCTGTTGTCCTTCCCACTCTCTTTCTGTCTTCTATATTTATACAACATATTTTATGCTTTTGGTATTTATAGAATACATATCCTAAAGCAAAGGCCCCTGTATCAGTAGTAAATATTACCACTACTAACAGTCACTAACTGGATTCCATAAAAAAAATGCCTAACCGAGATATTCCTAGCCAATTTTTATTCCTTCATTGCCTTCATCTCTCATGTATTCTTCTGCACAAACATCTTAAACCACTTCCTCCTTGGTGTTCAAGAAAGGCATTTTGATTGAAAACTATGCCCTTTGCCTGTGTATGTACTATCACAGAGCTACAGGACTATAAAATGGAGTAGATTAGGAGAGGGGGGCAGACAAGGGGATCAATAAAACTGCACTGATTACACATTCTGTGTGAAAATCAGTAGCTCAATCCATAGATATTTTGTTTTCTCTTTTAGTCTGTAGAAGTCTAATTTAGGTCTGTGTAGGTCATTTGTAAGTCTAGTCTGGACTTATGCAAGATAACAAAGCTGCAACCTAGCTTTGTATGGGTCAGTAAATATCTAGTGATGGTCTGTCCATGTTAGTAATAATTTTAAGCTGGCACTTAATAGAGGTAGAGATATTCTACAGTGCTGCTGTTTACATTTATGACCAGTTTGTGAGCAGTGATATTTTAATTGCTTTTCCTCAAACAGTTCCTTTGCCAGATGAAAGAAACAAAGTGTAAGCTGTATGGTCAGTATTACATTACTAGCAAATATTTGCCAGGATGAGTTGAGGTTTTTTTCCAAAAGTAAAGACTCTGGAGCCCAACTGAAGGCTTACATTGAATTCACTGTACTTTGGTCCAAGATACTTGCAAGTAAATACATGAACTCTAATGATTAAACCAATAAGAAATTACAGTAAAGAAGATTCAGGATTAACAAAAATACTACTTATTCCACAGAAGTCCAATTAATAATATACTTTCTCCATGACTGACAAATATTAAACACAGAAGTATAATGTACATGTAAAGATATTAAAGAATATTCAAGAACATATTATATGTGGTTGTGACAGGGTTGTAGTATCGTTACTAAGATTTCATTTATCCTGAATGGTAGCTCACGTATGCCATGACAGTACCCTTTTTGCATCTACGCTTCTACAGATCTCCAGTAAAATGAATGCTTAGTTGCACATGTTTTTGTACCAGAGAAAATGTGTATGTATGGAGGAATTAAATAGAAAAATACAGGGGGATGAGCAATAGGTTCTAAAAAAAAAAAAAAAGACACAAAAATGTTAGAAAAGGACAGGAGTCACTGGGAAAGAGCTTATAATAATTCATTTAGCTTTGAGGTTTGCTGTTTAACTTAGCCTTCTTAATTTTGATCATCTACCAAAATCTACTTTGCCATGCTGCTACTAACAATAACTGTCAGTTTAATTCTGTTGGAGATTCATTTATATGTAGATGTTCAGCATCAGATGCATAAACCAAACGAAGGAGAGTCACTAAACATCTGCCATGGAAATTTAACAGAATCAGGTCTGTTTAATGCGTAGCGTCATACAACTACTTGTTCTTTCCATCAGATATCATTTAATTTACCTTTTTTTCCCCAATAAAAGTAAAAACAGAAGGGTGAAAATATTTTTCCTTCTCCTTTTTACGATGATTACATAACCATTTGTAACGATGATAATAAAATATAAAAGATTCCCTAGATAAAAAGAGAGCTGAGGGCAATACATTGTAAATAAACTCCCATGTTGTTGATTTGGAACTAGAAATGAAACATTGAATCTAAGGGAGTTATTTACGTACTTAAACACAAGCATCAAGTGCCATTTTAAATGCCCAAGTGTATACAAAACAGTTGCAACACACAGCCTGGTTTCCTGCTCTTCTGCAGCAGATGGAGGTGTGGGATATCCTTGGGCATCTAAATGGCCATTAGATTTGTTATTTTAGACACCATTACAATTTCTGAAGTGACTTGCCTATAAAAAGTAACTGCCTTAGCGGTAGCAGGATCATTCTCAATAACATATTATCTGCATTCAGAGGTACACTGAGAAGATATCTTTGGTCAAGCTTTTGTCTTATTTTAACTTGTGTCACTTCAGGGAAGGATAGTTTTATTTGCATTTTCACTTTCTTCATTCATCAATAGAGTATGAATGAAGAAATACCATTTTTAAATGAAGAGGAATTAAATCACCCATACAAATAAATATAATAGCTTTAGCTAGCACCAATAACAGCATTGAAAATTTCAAGCTTTCTGTGAATAGGCTGATTAAGTGGGTGCCAGAAAATATACCTCTTATAGCCTGAAAAATATGACTTTGATAATTTGTTGACACCAGTCTTTTTTTTTTCCCCCAAACTCTACAGCATATGTTGCAGCAGCGATGGATACAATAGAAAGTGACAGTGTTGTCCAGTTGGTGAGCCACTCATCACTATGGAATCATTCCCTCCAGCAAGCCATATGATGGGCAACACATCTAAAACAGGTCAGATAACACAGGTGGTGCTGCAGTGCAAGGCTCTGACAGGAGAGGGGTACACATTCCTTGGCACCTGCTAAATGCAGCTCTTGTACTCTGGATGTCAGCTGTGCCTGGCACGTGCAACCAAGAAGCAAGAGAGAAGCTGTTGCACTTAAAGTCATCATCTGTCCTCCCAGGCTACTTCTGCCACATGTTGGTTTTCACATAATTTCTGTTGCTTCCCAACACCTGTAAATGTAGTGTCTGTTTTACTGCATATATGCAACCAAAGCAGTATCTTTTATGTATGCTATAATGTTTAGAATCTCAGGAAGATCCCCCTGGAGCTCAAGATCCCCCTGGAGCTCATGATGATCTGTGTAGTTCCTTACTGATTACATAGGTGAGTGAGTGGATGTGTCTTCATAAAAAAAGTCATCTTGCTCCTTCACTATTATCCCCTTATTTTTATCAGGTGGTAAAAATGTTACTCTGTAATTGCAGTTCTTTCCTCCTTTCTTACGTACCAGCACAGGTTTTTATTGTTCTTAAACCACATAACTCAAGAACAAAATTATAGGATGTTGAAAAGTAAGATGCAGCTAAGAAAAAGCATTATCATGAGACCAATCAAAATTAGTTAACTGAGAGCTCAGTAAGGAAAGATGGAATTCAGTTGTGAAACAAAACAGAAACTTTAAGTATTTTTTCTGGGAAAGCAAGAACACTCTTTGAACAATAAGGAAGGAAGCTACCATAATCCAGGGAAAATATTACATGCCAAAACAGACAGACTTATCCAGCTTCTGTGAGCTTTTCTTATTTTTTTTTTTTACATTTTGCTGAAAAGCTCTGTACAATACAACAGCCAACCCAAAGTAACCTATTTTATGCTGTTTTTGAAAGTTCTTTGAATGGCAACATTTGGCAATCAAACTTGAGTTGACAACCAAACTAGGGTTGCAAGATTATTCCATTTTACTATACAGTTCATTTTGTTTTTAAAATACATGTCCCACATAACTGTTGTTGAAGCTTATTTACTCTGAAAAAATAAGAAAAAGATAAATAAAACATTTACCTATATCTTTTGACAAATGTCTTACAAATTATTTGCTTCCTTTTTATTTATAAATACATTCTTTCCTTCTTTCTTTCAATCAAATAAAAAAAAATCCTCTTATTTTAAGAGAACTGCTTGTGAGAACACAGAAAAATAAAACAGAGTCTATGAAATACAAAACATGAAAAATGGTGCCAGAGTTTCTGTCATACACTTGCAGTCTCAGAGTCTCAAGCATTCTGAAATTCAGAGTTCAAAGCATTTCAAATGGTAGTTAGCTTCTTAGAGACTCAGGACTGTGACCCACTTACAGCTCAACTTTGAACATGGAAGTAGAGAACAGACAAATGAGGGATGTGAACAGTGACTTTTGCTTATTGTTGTTGACATCAGAAACCCTTATCCACCTACACTCATAAAATCATAGAATCGTAGAAAGTGGTGAGTTGGAAGGTACCCATCAGGATCATCAAGTCCAACTCCTGTCCCTGTGCAGGACACCCAAAGAGTCACACCATGTGCCTGAGAGCATTGTCCAAATGCTTCTTGAACTCAGTCAGCTTCCTGCTGTTACCCCAATTCCTATCATTTGTCACAAGAGTGAAGAGATCAGTACTTGTCCCTTCTCTTCCCCTCAGGAGGAAGTTGTAGACCACAATGAGGTCTCCTCTCAGCCTCCTCTTCTCCAAGCTGAACAAGCCAAGTGACCTCAGCTGCTCCTCACAAGTCATCCCTTCTAGGCCCTTCATCATACTCATGGCCCTCCTTTGGATGCTCTCTGGTCTCTGATGTCTCTTTTATATTGCGGTGCCCAAAACGGCACACAGTACTTAAGGTGAGGCCACACCAGTGCAGAGTGGTGTGCAGCCCTTGACCAGCTGGTAACACCATGCTTAATGCACCCCAGGACACACGTAGGCCCTGGTGGCTGCCAGGGCACACTGCTGGCTCATATTCAGTTTGCCGTCAACCAGAACCCCCAGGTCCCTGTCCACCGCACTGCTCTCCAGCCACTCATTCCCCAGTCTGTCCATACTACCAGGGTTGCCCCTTCCCAGGTGCAGAATCTGGCGCTTGCCCTTGTTAAACTTCATGTGGTTGGAGATTGCCCATCTCTCTAATCTGTTGAGGTCTCTCTGCAAAGCCTGTGTGATCCCACTAGTGACTGGTCACCAGCCTGATGTTACTCCATTCACCATCACTCTTTGTGCCCAACCTCTGAGCCACTGGCTCTCCCATTGTGTAACATGGTTGTCCAGCTGTGTGCTGGACAATTTGTCCAGAAGAATACTGTGAGAGACAGTATCAAAAGCTTTGCTGAAGTCCAAAAAGATTATGTCCACTGGTTTTCCTTCATCAACTAGGTGGGTTACCTTGTCATAAAAGAAATTTAAGTTTGACAAGCAGGACTTTCACCTCATGAAACTGTTCTGGCTGTGACTGATGTCCTCCAGGTATTTTTCAATACCTCTCAGAATAATCTTTTCCATAATTTTACTGAGCACTGGACTGGCCTGTAGTTTCCAGTATCCTCCTTCCTGCCCTTCTTGAAAGCTGGAACAATATTAGCCAGCTTTGAGTCAGTTGAGACCTCTCCAGATTCCCAAGATCTCTCAAAAATCATCAAGAGAGGCTTAGCAATGACATCAGCTAGCTCTTTGAGGATTCTCGGATGNCTGTTCTGGCTGTGACTGATGTCCTCCAGGTATTTTTCAATACCTCTCAGAATAATCTTTTCCATAATTTTACTGAGCACTGGACTGGCCTGTAGTTTCCAGTATCCTCCTTCCTGCCCTTCTTGAAAGCTGGAACAATATTAGCCAGCTTTGAGTCAGTTGAGACCTCTCCAGATTCCCAAGATCTCTCAAAAATCATCAAGAGAGGCTTAGCAATGACATCAGCTAGCTCTTTGAGGATTCTCGGATGAATCCCATCAGATTCCATGAACTTGTAGGGATCTAACCATAGCAGCAGATCCTGAACAGGTTCAGGGTCAACTGGGAGTTGATCATTGTTGCAGTCATAGTCCGCCAGTTCCAGGCACTGAGACCCCCTTGGTCCATCATCAGTGTTGAAGCTGGAGGTAAAAAATGCATGAAACACCTCTGCCTTGTCTATATCCTTGTTGGTGAGATGACCATCCTTATGCTGTAACAGGCCAATGTTATTTCTACACTGCCTTTTGCCATTAATATATTTGAAAAAATTCTTTTTATTGTCCTTGACAGCTCTGGCCAGCTTCAGTTCCAATTGAGCTTTGACCGCCTGAATTGTCTCCCTACAGTGGTTAGCAGGTCTCTGTATTCTTTCCAAGTGTTCTTTCCGTGTGCTCCTGATCCTTCAACCAAACGTCCCAAAGCCCTTGGAATTCTCTGTTATATCATTGCTGCTAGTTTGAACAACTAGTAATGGATAGTAGTCTGAGGGCCCTACTAGACTGGGGAGCTTAACAGTAATATCCCTAATATCCTTTATCCGAGCCCCTGGGACACAACAGACTTGTTGACCTCAGAAAATCCTATCCACCTACATTCATAAAATACATCATCTCAGGTTGTCATCAGTCCTGTGAAGCAGTTACCTCTGTCTATCCCTTTGAGCTAAGTATCTGCTACACCTGCATTCCTCTGCTACAGCCTCCTGAGAAAGTGTCTCAGATATCAGTGATGTGTGCCTAACAAGATTAGATGAGATAGAGAAGGTTTAGTCATACTTCCCCTCTTCAAAGAACTATCATTTTTTTCAAAATTAAATCCCTTTTAATCTTTGGACTTGTGTAGAGTGATAGAAAGAGATCAAGGTTCAGAAATAGAGATACTGATATTAGAGATATTAGATGAAGAGTTCAGATAGAGTCCTGGAGGCAGCTGCCAATCAGAGGGGTAAAAAGGAAAAGAGATGTGTAATCGATATGTGGTTATTAACAAATCCCTGAACCCTGATGAAAGTCCATTATTAATACACTGAGATTTCTGCAATGTGACTTACGAGAAGTGAGCACCAAGTCTCGGTACTACTCCTAACAACTTTCACTACTTGCCTCTCAGACAATCAGAGAGTTTTAACGCCGACAAACATACTTTATAGGTGAGCAGGAGCATAGCAGCCCTGCCTCCTGGTAGACTAAGGAGATTGGGGAATATGCACCTAGATTTGTTTTATTTTTCCCCCAGAAAATACATGACCTGAGTGCCTTGTGCACGTTGTTATAGCTGAAATGACATCATGTGTATTTTCAGGCAGGTTAAGTAGACCCTTTACTGAAAGACACTAGGCTGTGGTACTCATTCAAAAGCACTCAGCAATGAAGTGGCTTGGACTATGCTGGTTTTTTGTTTTCTTGAAGTTAGAAGTTCATATTTATTTCCATGTCTATTTATTCTGAACATGCTTCATGTTTGAAAAGTAGACAGTTCATTCCCTGACTCTTGTAGGGGAAATAACCATTTATACTCTTACCTCTACAAGGTCCTGGTAACCTTTTTAAAACATTGCTGCTACTTCATAAAATAAAGCATATTTAAGAATTATAGTAGTCTTACTGAAATCCTTTTCTTGAAGCTACAAAGTTTGTGTTAACCTCATCCACAAACACAACTCACTTTAGAGCCTTTTATTTTGCTGTACCAGGTACAGGAGTCCAGGCCATGGCAGCAGGGGGCTGCAAGGTGGACTGTGTGATGAGAGGCTGGAACTGCCCCAGTCTGGACACAGCTGGCTCCAACAGGCTCCAACTGACCCATTGCAGAGCAGAAACAGACAACTGTTCACTGCAAACTCTCTGCTGCCAACTCTCCACCAGCCACTTCTACACTGCTGACTCTCCACCTGGACAACTCCGTGCAGATCGGCAATCCCCAAGAGACCCATTTTTGCACCATGGAGTCCCCTAAGAGACTGTTTTTTGCAACACAGGGTCCCCTGAAAAACCCATTTTTGCAGCACAGGGTTCCCCACAAGTCCCATTTTTGCATCACCTGTGTCCCCCACAAGACATACATTTTTTGAGGCGTGGGGGTCCCTGAAACCTCTCATTTTCCCAGCCCAGTATCCCCCAGTAAACCTATT
>VZRW01001572.1:11991-22590 GCA_013398125.1 Aegotheles bennettii
ATCAACCCCACATCACCCCACATCACCCCATCACCCCCACATCACCCCATCATCCTCACATCACCCCCACATCACCCTCCGACCCAGAGTTTGGGGCACAGCAGCAACTGGCTCCAGCCCTTCACACCACTGGGTGTTGGACTCTGCCATGTGTCACTCCAGAGTGACCCACAGGACATGCTCAGTGCCAGGAGGTGGCCCCACCTGCCCCAACAGCCCCAGCCTTCCCCTCCCTGCCGGACTCACCTGCTCCTTCAGCTCATCAACCGTCTTCTCCGCCTGCTTCACCTCCTCCTGGAGCTTCTCCCTCTGCTGACGGAGCGACTCCAGCTCCGTGTTCTTCTTCTCCATTTGCTTCTGGAGCTTCACATGCTCCTGCTTCTCTGAGGCCGACAGGTCCCTCATCCTTCGGGAGAGCACCCACACCTGTCACCAGCCCAGCAGGGACCTGGGCTCCAGAGCAGGAGCCGTTCCTGTGCCAGCCCTGCTCCTGCTGGGGCACCAGGCTGCTCCAAGCCCCATCCAACCTGGCCTTCAACACTGCCAGGGCAGGGCACCACAGCTTCTCTGGGCACCCTGGGCCAGGCTCTCACCACCCTCATCTCATCTCATCTCATCTCATCTCATCTCATCTCATCTCATCTCATCTCATCTCATCCCATCTCTCCCAGAGCTCTGCAGCCTCCCAAACCCAGTCCCTCTGAACACCAACATGACCTCAGGACCCCACCCTGGCCAAAGCAGGGCCCCGGGCAGCACCCGGCCTTGGGGAGCACCTTACCTGACCAGAGCCTCCTTGAGCCTCGCGTTCTGCTCCTCCAGCTGCTTCACTTGATAACTGGAGGCAGCTCCATCCGAGCCTGCGGGACAGAGGGAGCATCACCCCGCGGTGCCGAAGGGACCTTGGGACGAGGTGACCCCACAGACACGGCCAGAGCACACCCAGGGGGAAGCTCTCCTGAAGCCCCGTGCCCAACGCTGGTGCTCGGAGGCTGAGAGGTTCCCCTGACAGCCACCAAGCCGAGGAGCCCCCACAGCAACCCACAGACCACACCAAGCAGCGCTGGGCTGGGCAGAGCCACGTGTCACCAGGTATGGTGACCTCCCTCAGCTGCCACCCTCCCAGAGTCACAGAGTCCCAGTGGGGACCTTTGGAGCTCACCCAGCCCAACCCCTGTGCCGTGAGACCAGGCTGAGACCACCCAAGAGCTGACCCCTTCCCACCTTTCTCTTCGATCTCGTGCTTGAGGATCTCCAGGTCCATGGTGAGATATTCCACCTTCTCCTTCAGGGAGTCCACCTCCTGCTGCAGGGACTCTGCGCGCTCCTCTGCCATCTCCTTGTCCAGGGTGGCCATTTCGATGGCATCGGCCGTGTCTGCCATCTCCTCCATGTACCGCTCCTTGGCTTCCAAGGCATCCTTGGCTTCCTGCGGCCAAGCACACACGAGTGAGAAGACCATGGCCTGGAAGCCAACAATGGACAGACCCAACCCACAGCGAGCCTCAGACAATTGTGGCTCTCCTGGCTCTCCCAAGGCCGATCAAGTCCAGTTGACAGCAGCTCATCTGGGCTGAGGCACCAGGAGCAGGTCCCCATGCTCGGGGAGCAGGGGCCAAGGGCAATGGCCACCCTGCAGCAGATGTCCCAGTGACACCTCCAGGCAGTGCTGGGCAGGAGCACAGCGGTCCCACAGGAAGGCCCCTGGTGAGGAGCAGCACCGAGAGCCACCAGGGCAGAGCCCTCACCCAAGCACCCCATGGGGCAGAGACTCAGCACGGGCTGAGTTCACCAAGGGAAGGTGAGGTTCAACGAGTCAAAGTCTCCATGAGGCACCAGGGTCAGGATCCCCCGGGAAGCCACCGGAGAGAGGAACCAACTCCAGAGCAGGCCAGGAAAGACGCGGCGCTGGGGAAGAAGCACCCATGTACACCCCATCAGCACCCAGCACTCCATGGGGCTGGGGGTGGGCCCGGATCCCCTGAGCTGCCCAGGACCCTGCCCAGCCCGGTTGTGTCTCAGACATCCCCAGGGATGGAGACTCCAAATGCCCCTGAGCAGCCTGCTCTGCTCTGAGCACCTTCACAAAGACTTTTTCTTATGTTTAACCTGAATTTCCCATATTTCACTGAGCCCCAGAGTGGTTTGGGTGGGAAGGGACCTCACAGCCCACCCAGTGCCACCCCCTGCCATGGGCAGGGACACCTCCCACCACACCAGGCTGCTCCAAGCCCCAGCCAACCTGGCCTTGGGCACTGCCAGGCAGGGGCAGCCACAGCTCCTCTGGGCACCCTGGGCCAGGCTCTCCCCACCCTCATGGTGAAGAATTTCCTCCTCAGATCTGGATTTTGGTTTGTGCCCCTTTCTCCCCACACCCTCAGTGGGCACCAGGGAGAAGACCCTCACTCCACCCCCCCATCAGGTGCTCACACATGGCTGAGACCCCTCACACACCCCCAGCCCCCAGCCCCCCACATGGCTCAGCCGAGGCTCCGGAGGACGGGGTCACCTCCTCGCTCCAGGGATGTCCCAGCTCACCTCAGCCCAGTGCCCCAGTGGATCCGATGTGACCACCAGCCCAGTACAACCCAGTGGACCCCCATCAAGCTGCATTCCAAAGGACCCCAGCTCCCACCCGCTCACCTTCTTGGCCTCCTTGAGGCGCCGCTGCAGATCCGCCTGCTGCTCCTGCATTTTGCTCTTCCACTCCTGCACCTGCTCCAGCTGGATCTTGTACTTCTCCAGCTCCTTGAGCTTCGCCTTGTCTTCATTTCGCTTGATCTTCAGAGTCTCCAGTTTCTCCTCCAGGTCCCTGACTTGAGCACGCAGATTTTCCTCCTCCTGCAACACCAAAGCCAGAGTCACCAAGAGGAGCAGCCACATCCCTCAGGGACTCAGGGTGGGTTCATCTCACCTGCAGAGCCTGACCCACAGCCCATGGCTGGGCATCATTACCAGGGCAGTTTCCAATCTGTTGGGTTTTCCTGCACTGCTCATTTTCACTACTAGGAGGTGTGAAAAATGTCCCCTTGACACCCTGATGAAAACCTTTTGGCTGGCAGAAGGTCCTGAGCCCCTCGCTTCTGACTTGGTTAGGACCCACAGGTGCCCAAATCCTTTATGAAACAAAAGCCCCAGCACCAATGCCTCAGCTCCAAGGCAGATGGGTGATTTTGAACCCCTGCACGGCTGAAGGGGTGAGTTCTGTGCCATGGGGTGAGTTCTGTGCCAGGGGGTGAGTTCTGGGTGAGTTCTGTGCCATGGGGTGAGTTGTTCTGTGCCTGGGGCGAGTTCTGCCCCAGTAGCCCCAGCCGTGCTCACCCCGTGTGGCCCTGACCTGCACTGAACCCCAGGGGGCTGCACCCAGCTGTGCCCCCAGCACCTGCCCAGGGCAGCCTGGCAGACCCTGGGATGGGGCCATGGCCCCCTCGCCCCCGGTGCTCTGCTGTGCCCCCCACACCGCTGGGTGACACCAAGGAACAGATTTGGAAAGCAAAGGGATGTGGAGCAGTGCAGGAAAACCACCCGGACCCCTGCTCTGCCACCTCCTCAGCCCTGGACACACAGACCCCACCAGTGACACATGCTCTTTGTCCTCTCCTGCTCCCTGTTCTGGGCTCCCCTGCCCCAGATCTTTCACAGCTCTAATTTGAACTAATTAATACAAAGCAGGGTGGAAGGAATGAAGAACCATTTTAGAGATCAGAAGTGGCCTAAGGAAGCTGGTGGCACCCCCACGCTGGGAGATGTTGGACCTCTCTGCGTGGTCTCTGCGTTGGAAGGCAGGAGCATTCCCAGTCCCTGGGCTCCAGCTCACCCAGCACCTCCAGAACCAACCCAGTCCAGCTCTGCCCCCATCAGCAGCTCCCAGGTCAGAGCCTCAGCCCCCAGCACGCTGACCCACCAAGGTGTCCTGGTGCCACACTATCCCATGGGAGGGAGAATGTGGGTCGGGAACCGAGCCAAGCCGTGGTACCTTCTCTTGGGAAGTGTCCTCCCAGCCTTGGTGCCTCAGCCTTGGCCAACTCCCCGCCAACCGTGCACGGTCCCCTCTGTCCCCCAGCCACTCTGCTCCTTCCAGCACAGCTTCAGGCCAAGTGGCCACCACCAGGATCCCCCGGAGGACCCTGTGTCCCCTTCCCCTCCTCCTCCTCCCAGTGCTGGTGGCAGGTCCTCCCTCCCCCTCCCCTCAGGACCCACCCTCCCCACCACCCCTGGGTCACAGCGTACCTTTGTGGGCGAGAGGACGGGCGGTGCCACCGGTGAGGCCAGGGCAGGAGATGGGATCACCGGGGCCACCAGTGGTGTCTGAGCGGGGGTGCTGGGCTCACTGCTGCTCATCTCCCCCCCGGAGGCTGAGGCTGAGCCCGAGGGCCCGGCCGTGCCGCTGGACGCCGCCGAGCTGGGCGTGCGGGTGGGCTGCAAAACAACACGGCCACGGGGAGTCAGATGGGCACCTTGCAAGAGACATGGTGCCTCCAGAGCCAGCCCATCCCCCTGCCCCCTGGGTCCATCCCCCTGCCTCCTGGGTCCATCCCCCTGCCCCTCCGGCACCACCCCAGCTCTGCCCTCCCTCCCCAGGGTGCTCCTCCGGGCCACCCGCTGTGCCCCAGCCTGGCACTGCCAGCTCAGGTGAGACCCAGAGCGTGGTGACAGTGGGGACATCAGCAGCCCAACAGCTCGGGCTGGACGGAGCGTGTCCATGGCCTCGCCGTGCCCGGACCGACAGCAGCACCGCGGCAGAGAGCACCCGGCAGTGGGAGCACCGGCACCTTCCGCTGCTCCGGGAGGAGTCAGGCTCAGCCAGAATTCACCAGTGATCAGTTGGTGCAGGGAGAGGTGGGATTCTGTTCCACCAGCTGGAAAACCAGCCCAGGTGTGAGCCCATCACCTCCCCCCACGGCAGGGACCGCAGAGCATCGCCTCCCCGTGACCCCATCACAACCATTCCAGCTCCCACCTGAGGGAGGGCACAGGGGGGCAGCCCCTGCCCCACCGGGGAGCTCGAGGGGAGCAGAGGAGAAAGAGGAGGAGCAGGAAAGGTTCACCAGAGCCCAGGGCAGCTGGTGGAGCTGGAGGAGCAGAGCAGCAGCGAGCAGCGTCAGCAGTGCCTAACGAGGCTGCTAATTGCTGCTGGGAACCCAGCGGTGAGGCCACCAAGGGATGTCTGGAGGAAAGCACCAGGGCCACCAGAAACCTCTGCTGTCCCCTCATGGAATGGCATTTCCAGGGCACCCCCTCACGGCTCCTCACGCTGCAGAGATTCATGGCCCAGCTTCTCATTTTTCTCCTCCAGATTCGACCTTCAGGCACCGGCTCAGGCCAGGCTGGACGGGCAGGGACAGGGACACAGCCGGGCACGGACTGGGACACCTCTGAGTGAACCCTCCGCTCCCGTGGGGACATGCAGGGACAGGCACCTCCGCAGCAACACACCTGGACCAGCAACCCTGCTCATCACCTCTGCAGAGCCACAAACCTTTGGAGACCCCGGACCTGGCCTTGGCCATCAGGGCCAGGGAAGGTCCAAGGGACCCAACCCTCTCCCAGAAGAGGCCAAGATGCAGCACAGCATCTCCCAGAGCCCTTGGCACAGATCCTGGGCAACCTGTGCCAGTGGATCCCACCACAAACCCATTCCCAGGAGCCCAGGAAGGTCCAAGCCACCAGCGTGCTGCCAGCTGACTGACACGGACACCTCCGTGACCCCACCAGAGCAGGACACAGCAGCCTGAGAGGGGCCCTCAGTGCTGCTGGGAGCAGCAGCCCTGGTCTCCACACACACACAGGGGTGTCCACAGCTCCACCCGAGCCCTGCCCAGCGTGGACATGAGGCCAGAAGAGCAGGAGGAGCCACACAGGAGCCCACGCACAGCTCCTCTCTGCTGGTGGCACAGGACATCACCACATCACCACAGGAGAAGGCAAGAGGAGCCAAGAGCAGGCAGTGGGAAAGGCCGTGAGCTTCCTTCTGGCTCCATCCCCTTCCCAGAGAGCCGTCACACCCCGCCCCACCGGACGAGCTCCGGCCGGGAGCACCAAGCTGTCCCCAGGGCCGTGCCCAGGCCGCTGTCCCCAGCGGGGCCGATGCTCCAGGGGGGCCATCACTGCTCTGAGCTCCCCTGAGACACCGGGGCGAGAGGAGCCGCGCGCTGGGCCAGCACCCGCGGGGTCCCCGGGGGCAGGAGCTCACCTTGGGGCGCCGGGCGCTGGTCTGGAGGCAGCGGGAGGCAGAGGAGGAGAGACATTCATACAGGGACAGACAGGAGCAGAGGGACAGACGGCAGCAGCAGATGCAGCAGAGAACAGGGCGAAGGAGACAAAAGACATCAGAGCCATTAGTGAGCGTGGCAGGAGGAGCAGGAGCTCGTGAACCCCCCCCACTGGGACCCTGCGGGTGGGGACGGAGCCCGTGGAGCCCTCACCCCCTTCCCAGGGGTCACCTGAGCCTGAGCTTCAAGGGATTTGTGTTTCAGAAGTTCCCCCCCACCCCTCTGTTCTCTGAAGGGACCAGAGCGTCATCAGCCACCGCTGCCCCCGAGATGCTGCAGCCCCTGGGCTCTGCTCTCATCAGAACCCCCCACGGCCAACACAGAGCTTCTTCTCCAACACTTCCACATTTTCTGTTCACCCTGGAAGCAAACGCATCCACCAAGCTCGAGGCAGGACCCCTCACCCCTGGCACCCCCCGTGCAGCTGCCAGCGCTCCGTGGTGGGAACCCTCCCTGCTCATCCCAGCACAGCCACCCCGGCACAGGCTGCCCAGGGCAGTGGTGGGGTCACCATCCCTGGAGGTGTCCAAGAGGTGTCTGGGTGTGGCACTGGGTGATGTGGTGGTGGTGTAGGTGGGGGTTGGACTGGATGAGCTTGGAGGTCTCTCCCAACCTCGGTGATTCCATGGTTCTATGATGATGGCCGCGCATTGCACAGCAAAGGTTCCTCCTGTGAGCAGCCCCTCCACTGGTAGGACAGCAGGCAGCCAGCCGGGGCCCTGACAGCCCAGCTGGGACATCCTGTGGTTATTTCTCCTTCTTCAAACACGATTGCAACAGGACAGGCTCCACTTCCAAGCATCACTCAGGCTGGATCCCATCCCGCTGCTCCCAGGCTCTCCTGGGAGGCTCCTCACAGGCTCAGTGCCTGCCGAGGGAAGGGACCCATCTCCACATCTGCTCAGCAACGTCCAACGACAACAGCAACAGCCCAAACCCCTCCAGTGACCCTGGGGCTGGGGGGAGTGGTGGCACAAACCCCTCAGGAGCACTCCAGCACCTCTTGGAAGTCCAGTGGAATGAAGATCACATTGATGACACCAAAACCTGGAGATCCTCCTCCTTGGGGGGCTCTGCAGGTCCCACGCAGGGAGCTGCTCCTGCTCCTCACTGAGAAGGTGGGGGGAGCTCAGCTGAGCCCCCATTGCACAGCACAGTCACAGAGTCCCAGAGTGGTGGGGCTGGAGGGGACCTCTGGAGCTCCCCCAGCCCAAGCCCTGCTCAAGCAGGGTCACCCAGGGCAGGGGCACAGGAGGGTGTCCAGGTGGGTTCTCAGTGTCCCCAGAGGAGCCCCCACCCCTCCCTGGGCAGCCTGGCCCAGGGCTTGGGCACCCTCAGGGCACAGAAGTTTCTCCCCATGTTCAGGTGGAACTTCCCGTGCTCCAGTTTGCGCCCAGTGCCCCCTGTCCTGTCACTGGGCACCGCTGAGCAGAGTCTGGCCCCATCCTCCTGACCCCCTGGAGATGTTGATCAGCATTGATGAGATCTCCTCTGTCTTCTCTGAGCAGCCCCAGGTCCCTCAGCCTCCCCTCAGGAGATGCTCCAGGCCCCCAGCATCTCCATAGCCCGGTGCTCCTGGTGGTCCTGCTGCCAGACACGAGCAGCCGAGGGCTGTGGAGCTCCTCACCCACAGCCAGGTCTCTGTAGCCCAGTGCTACCCAGCACCACGGCCACACCTCGGCAGAAATCCCCAATGGGCGACCACCAAGCCCTCCCCTGGGCCATGGGGTGGGAGATGCTGAGCATCTTCCCAAGCCAACCACTCCATGAAGGGAGGGAGAAGCCTCCTGGTCCCCAAGAGCCGCCCATGCTGAGGGGCAGGGGGTAACCCCGGGCTGGTGCCTCCCCCGCCTAAGGCAGGGCCACCCTGGTCCCTCTCCACACCCCGTGAGGACCGGGACAATGCGGTGTCAGGTCCGAGACCCCCAGCGAGTCCCCATGGGGAGGGGGCAGAGAAACCCCCGGGTGCTGTGGGGCAGGGCTGGGGGTGCTGGGGGTCCCCAGCCACCCTCCCCTCCACCCCAGTGTCACAGCACTGTGCAGCCATGGCCATCAGCATCTCAGGGGGTTCCAGGCTCTGCTGCGTAATGATGCTCCATAAATATTTGATGACATTACACAAGCCCTGCTCCCTTCTCCTGCCCTGAGGAGAGCACCCAGGGCTCCGCACAGACACACTCGGACACCAACGTCGCTTCCAGCAGCAAGAATTCCAGCAAAAATCCTCCGGGCTGCCAGCAGTGGAGGTGGCATTTGGAAGGTGGGGCTGCAGGTGACAGGTCCTGTGGGTCCCTCCTCACTGGGCTCTGCTCCGAGTGCAGGCTCCTCCACCCAGACCCAGCCAGGAGCACAGAACACTGGGAGCGTGGAGCACTGGGAGCACGGAACACTGGGAGCGTGGAGCGCCGGGAGCACGGAACACTGAGCTTCCCATGCACAGGCAGGACCACAGCCCAGCACCCAACACTGCTGCTGGACACGGCTGAGGGCTGAGGCTGCACCTGCTGCTGCAGGGACTTCATCGGATCCCAGATGGGTTTGGGTGGGAAGGGACATCAAAGCTCACCCAGTCCCACCCCTGCCATGGGCAGGGACACCTCCCACCACACCAGGCTGCTCCAAGTCCCATCCAACCTGGCCTTCAACACTGCCAGGGAGGGGCAGCCACAGCTTCTCTGGGCACCCTGAGCCAGGGTCTCACCAGGGTTTCCAGAGCTGATGCCCAGGCACCAACCAGGTGCTCAGGACACCCCGCACTCAGCACCAGGGACGCAGCCTCCCAGAGGGACTGAGCCCTGTGGGCAGAGGGCACCGGCACCTGGGAACTTCTCCCTTGGGAGCAGCTTGAACAGAGCTCTCAAAGCCATCGCCATGCAGCAGGGTGTCCCCCTGTGAGCCCGAGGGGCTGCACACAGAGCCGGGAGCGTTTGGTGGCACCATAATAAATGGTCAAGTGTCCCCGCTGGCACAGCACGGCCAGGGCAGCTCCACCTCCCCGCCTTTGGTTATTTTTCTTTTCACCTCTTCTCTGAGATCAGGCAAAAATTCCCAGGATTTCTCTTTAAGCTGAGCAGTGACATCCTGGGCACGCTAAAAATAACCATGTAGGACAGGCAGAGCCCGAGCCGGGGCTGTCACCTGCGGGAACGCCAGCGCGGCGCGGAGCCACAGACCCTGGGAAGGGGAAAGGCAGGCAGGACCCGGCAGGGAAGGGCAGCATGCGACCCCCGGCAGCGGGGACCCTGCGCGGCAGGGACAGGCAGGGACGGGCAGGGACAGGCAGGGGGAGACAAGACATAGAAACGACTGAAGGGAAACTCAGAAGGGAAAGCTGGACATTCCAGGATGCTGCCTGCCCATCCACCCCCCCCAGCTCCACAGGCACACGGACCCCCCCAGGCTCCCTGCCAGGGCTGGGCAGCAGTGACATGCACAGGGAGAGCACAGCGCGGTGAGCAGCAGCGCCGGCGATGGATGCAGCGCGGGGGACGCGGCGGATTGTACCTTCCGTGTCGCCGGGGCCTGCCTCATCATGGCAGGGAGGACGGGCGGGGAGCAAGGGCACGGGGAGGCACCGGCAGCTCGGCACAATGCGGCTCGGAGCACCGGCTGCCCGGCAGCGCCTGCAAATGGCTGCAGCCGCCCTCGGTCCGGCGAACGCCTCTCCCTGGCGCTGGCTGCTACGGCACCGGCTGCTGCTCAGCGGGGCTGCGCTGTGCCGGGGCCGCGGGGACCCATGGCAGCCGCCCCAGCCCCGCGTCCTCGCCCCGCCGGTGTCTCCAGCCGCCGCCGCGGTGGCTCATTACATCACCGCCGTGGCTCTCTCCTCCCCGCGCCGCGGACGCTGCACCGAGCCGGCGGGCGATGCGCTGCAAGGTGGCGATGGGATGCGGCGATGTGATGGGATGTGATGCTCGGGTGAGGGGTCCTCGGTAGCTTAGCAACACCCCGGCTCGGCCGCCTCGCCACCGGGTCCAGCCAGCTCCATCCCTGCGCTCAGCATCCCCGCGTCGCCGCACAGAGCGCCCCTGCCCGCAGCCACCCGCCCTGTGCTGACGCACCGACGCGGCCACGCCGGCCCCGGGCACAGCTGGGACCTGGCGAGCAAATCCCCTGGGCCCGGGCAGATGGACGCCCCGAGCCCCGGCAGACGGGCAGATGGCTGTGCCCAGCCGCATCCATCTTGCGCTGCTGCCGTTCCCCTCCCACCCCACCCGACCCTCACCACTACAGGATCCGGCCAGGATCCGACCCGGGGATCCAACCCCCTGCCAACGAGGGGATTTACTTATTTCACCCCTGCACGGACGAGGATGCGGGCGAGACC
>VZRW01001572.1:22658-32709 GCA_013398125.1 Aegotheles bennettii
CCCCGCGGCAGGGGCAGCCCAGGAGAGCCCCTGCCCTAACATGTCCCGAGCAAGCAGCAGTCCCGCATGGTACCCAGCTCCAACCCTGAATCCCACCCGGCACCCGCGCTGTCCCGGGTCGATGACCCACAGGAACCACAGCACAGGGCTCCCAATACCAACGCGAGCGGCACCACCTGGAGCAAGATCTCACTGGGGACCCTGCATGAACCACAGAGCCCAGAGCCCGCACGGGAGAGCCCGGCCCCGGGGTACCAACCCATCACACACCCCCGTCTGTCATTCCGTGTCCTCTCCCCCTTCCCTTCCAATGGTGACAATCCCCACCCCAATGCCACCATTCTCCGATACCTCCACTGGAAGGCAGCGGGAGGGAGCGGAGCTCAGGCTGAGCCGGGCCCATCCAGGGCAGGAACTGCCCCTCACACAGCACACGGACACACGGCACCGGAGAGCTTCAGCTCCTGGAGCCACCCGTGTGTCCAGGGCTGGAGTCCCCAACATCAGGAGGACACGGAGCTGTTGGAGAGAGTCCAGAGGAGACCATGGAGATGCTGCAAGGGCTGGAGCAGCTCTGCTCTGGGGACAGGCTGAGAGTTGGGGGTGTTCAGCCTGGAGAAGAGAAGGCTCCAGGGAGACCATGGAGCACCTTCCAGTGCTGCGGGGTCCAGGCTCCTGAGACCCCTTCTCTTGGTGAACCCCTGAAACCCCACGGTTTCTCTCAGCTCTTGCCCAAGCCCTCCCTCTGGCTCTTGCTGCCTGCAGCCAGCTCTCAGCTCACCAGAACATCACCTGCCTGGGTTATGGATGGCTCTGGGGTCAGAGGTGTTTGCTTGAGGACAATCATCTTTTCCAACCCATCATGCCCAAGAAGGAGAGGTCAGCACTGCTGCTGCTGGAGCGGCTCCGTGCCAGAGGGGCCGGCCGTGCCGTGTTCCTCTTCTGCAGCTGATTAAAACGTTTGCATTTTGTTTTCCCTGCACTTCAGGAACTCTCCAAGGTCGAGGCAGCCCCAGGTGGGGGCCAGGAGCACCTTTGGATGAACATCCATGTGGAGCACATCTGGAACACATCTGGAACATGCCTGGAACACGTCTGGGACACAGCTGGGACACAGCTGCACGTGCCTTTGCACCCGATGCACCCTGCCAGGCTCACAGGTGCTCGTGTGCCACTGAAGCAGATGGCTCCGTGTGCTCCTGCTCCAGCACCGACACAGCCCAGCGTTCCAGTGCCATCCAGGCTCCCCAGGAGNCGCTGGGACACAGCCGCACCCTGCCAGGCTCACAGGTGCTCGTGTGCCACTGAAGCAGATGGCTCCGTGTGCTCCTGCTCCAGCACCGACACAGCCCAGCGTTCCAGTGCCATCCAGGCTCCCCAGGAGCGGGGCAGGGCAGGAGGGGTTCACTGGTACCAGGATCTGGGGTCAAGGTCAGCAGGGTTTTCACAACCATCTTCTGCAGGAGAAGGGCTCAGAGGCTGCTGACCTGACTCTGGCCAGGAGATCCCACGCACGACACAGCCCAGCCACAAACCTGTGAGCCTCTTCCAGCCAGGATCCTCTCCACAGTGCCAGAGGTGCTGCTGGAGGGGGGTGCCAAGGGGGTCACAGAACCCCAGACTGGTTTGGGTGGGAAGGGACCTCAAAGCTCACCCAGTGCCACCCCCTGCCATGGGCAGGGACACCTCCCACCACACCAGGCTGCTCCAAGCCCCAGACAACCTGGCCTTGGACACCTCCAGCACCCACAGCTCCTCTGGGCAACCTCTGCCAGGCTCTCACCACCCTCATCTCCTCCTCACATCCCATCTCCATCTCCCCTCTGGCACTTGGAACCCGTTCCCCCTCGTGCCATCACTCCCTGCCCTTGGCACCAGTCCCTCTCCAGCTTTCCTGGAGCCCCTTCAGGCACTGGAAGGTGCTCCAAGGTCTCCCTGCAGCCTTCTCTTCTCCAGGCTGAACACCCCCAACTCTCTCAGCCTGGCCCCAGAGCAGAGCTGGTGGACTTGCTCCAACAGCTCCATGTCAGAAGAGCTGATCCTGGGCCAGCAGAGCCAGTCCTTGGTCCATAAAGGACAGAATTGTCCCACAGGATGGTTCTGCATGCCCAGAACAGTTCTGGCATGAGACCCTCAGGACCCAACCCTGAAGTGCCTCGTGGTTCCTCATAACCCCTGCAAGCAGTCACAGGCAGGAACCAGACCTGGGCACCCCTGAGCTGAGCTGGGGTCCCACCAGCACCCCGCTCCCCATGGCCCCTCCAGCTACAGCCAGGCTGGGGGGGTGGGCTGGGCAGGGGCCTCCCAGCAGTGTTCTGGAAGCACTGGTGGCCTCTGCTGTGATGGACCCGGTGCCTTCAGCCCGAGCACGTCATGTCAAAGCCTGTCTGGGGCCAGGGCTCATTCACTCAGAGAGCTCTTGGGTCCTCAGAAGCATTCAGAAGCTCCCACTGAAGCTCCCCCAGGTCTGGGTGGTCTGGGGGCTTTCCTCAGCCAACCCTCCCTGCCCAGAGTTCCCAGGCAGAAGGTCCATGTCTGGATGAGCATTCCTGGACAGAAGTGGCCCTGACCAGGGGCTGGGAGCAGGAACACTGGCAGCTTTGCAGGGCTCCAGGCTCCAAGCCCGTGGGGACAACCCGGGCTGGCAGGGTGTGGGGCAGGGCAGTGGCCGCTCTCCTGACCCAGCTCTTCTCAGCTCCACGGTGCCACCAGCTCGTGGCTCCTGGCTCCAGACCCTCGATGATGGAGCAGCCACCCTGGCACAGCACCGACCCCAGTGAGGGGGCACCAGGAGCAGCCATGGTGGCTCCTCACCCCTAGGGGCTGGTGACAGCCATGGCCATGCCGAGGTAATCGGATCGCTGGTCCCTGGAAGGGATTAGGGCTTGGGCTGCTCCTCTGCTCTGAGAGGGAACCATCTGGGAGCAGAGTGCTGTGCCCTCCCCAGCTGAGCCCGGCCATCTGCTGCCTGCTCCACCAGCCAGCTAATGACCAGCTAATGACCGGCTAATGACCGGCTAATGACTGGCCACGGCCACAGTGGGGACACAGGGGACACCCGGGACATGACGCCATCCCCACCACAGAGCTCAAAACAACCCCCTGAGACCCAGCCCCAGCACACAGAGCCCCAGCTGGGGGGAGGAAAGGAACGGGAATGCTCTGGGAGCTGGGACAGAGACAGTCCGGGGGGGGGAGGAATAACCGGGCATCAACATGGCGTTAGGTCCTCCTGTCACAGGGCAGGCCACGGCACCCCCAGGCACGAGAGCCACCACCATGGGGACACAGCTCAGGAGTGTGGGGACAGCACCGACGTGTGTTATCACAGAGTCACAGATGGGTCTGGGTGGGAAGGGACCTCACAGCCCACCCAGTGCCACCCCCTGCCATGGGCAGGGACACCTCCCACCACACCAGGCTGCTCCAAGCCCCAGACAACCTGGCCTTCAACACCTCCAGCACCCACAACTTCCCTGGGCAACCTCTGCCAGGCTCTCACCACCCTCATCTCCTCCTCCCATCCCATCTCCATCTCCCCTCTGGCACTTGGAACCCGTTCCCCCTCGGCCCATCACTCCCTGCCCTTGGCACCAGTCCCTCTCCAGCTTTCCTGGAGCCCCTTCAGGCACTGGAAGGTGCTCCAAGGTCTCCCTGCAGCCTTCTCTTCTCCAGGCTGAACAACCCCAACTCTCTCAGCCTGGCCCCAGAGCAGAGCTGCTCCAGCCCCCTGAGCATCTCCATGGCCCTGTACATGTAGATGTGGCACCTGGGGACATGGTTTAGTGGTGGCCTTGGCAGTGTTTGCTTTATGGTTGGACTCAATGATCTTAAAGGTCTTTTCCAACCTCGGCGATCCTGTGGTTCCTACTCACTGCCTCACACCTGAGCTTGCTGCTGACACAACCAACCATCTCCAGGACCAACCTGCCACCGTCCACCAGTTAAGAACGTGCTCCCTGCTCCAGCTGGTCTAGGACCCTCTGCATCTCTGAGGGTCTCCAGGCACAACTGGGCACCACTGATGAGCCCATTTCTCCTGCGAGAGACACTCAGGAAGCCCATCCAGTCTTTCCCTGCATCCCTGAAGGTCCTGACCACTCCCGACACCCCCAGGGTACGGACCCCCAGCTTCCTGCAGCCCCAGGGACAGCACAGCTGGGCCATCCCCACCCTGGGCACCACCATGGTCCCTGCAGCCAACAGCAAAAGCCAGAGCAGCCACGAGCCCTGCAGTGCCACCGAGCCCCGAGACAGCGGCAAAGCCGAGGCAAGGGAGGGGGACACGGGCGGGGGGGATTGGGGCCATCTGGCACCAGCAGCAGTTTCTAATGTGCTTAAGGTCTATATTTAACGTGCCAGGAGCCACCTGAGCCCCGTGGCAGGGACCTCGGCCAGCCACGTGGTGACCCTGCGGCCGTCCCAGCAGGACCGCGACTCCCACACGCCGGGGCCGAGAGCTGAGGAGCCTGCTCAGGGCTGGGGGAGTTCACCCTGGGGTGGGACAGTGGCACTGCCCGTCCTTCTGCGACAGCTGGGCTGTCCCTGTCTGCTGTCCCTGCACAGCTGCCACCACTGCTCCCTCCTGAGAGCAACAGGGAGCTCCCGCTCGGAGCAGACGGCGCGAACGTACAGGAACCGGCACCACCCGACGGCATCACCGCAGCCACGGGACACCCGGAGCCACGGGTCCTGCCCGGGCCATGGCGGAGCTGGGATGAGCAGCTGGGACGAGGCAGAGCCGGCGGAGCGGGGCCGGGGCACGCGCGGCCACGGAGCCTCAGGGATGGGCACAGACCAGGGGGCACCCGGCAGCAGCAGCTCCTGCGCTGCCCCTCACCCCTGGGCTGAGCACGGCAAACGCTGCCCCTCCACCACCTCCCACCCAAAACCCAACACCGGAGAGGCTGGGAACAAAAGATCTGCTGAAGATGCCATCGACAGCATCAGAAGGCCACGGGCTTGCAGGTACTGTGTCACCTCTGTGTCACCTTCCCTGTGCAGGGCCAGGTTCCCATGGCACAGCAGTATCCCCCAAGCAGCTGGGGAATTGCCCATTCTTTGCCAGGACCTGGGAGTTTCTGTCCTTTGAGCAATCACTGGCCTTGGTGTGGTCACAAACCAGGGGGGGGCAGGCACAGGGGTCCCCTCGGGGCAGCGCCGGCGGCCACAGCCCTGGGGCAGGACAAGGTCTGCAGCAGCCCCCGAGTCCCACTGCACTTCTCGGGGTCTTTCCCCATGCTCCTGAGGTTTGCTCTCCCTGTTCTACCACCACTCGGCTACAGGGTGGAACTGCTCAGGAGAATTATTTTATATATATTCGATATTCTTTTATATATCCCAATCTGTATCAGAACCCCAGAATCCCAGAGTGGTTTGGGTGGGAAGGGACCTCAAAGCCCACCCAGTGCCACCCTCTGCCATGAGCAGGGACACCTCCCACCACACCAGGCTGCTCCAAGCCCCATCCAACCTGGCCCTGGACACCCCAGGGTGGGGGAAGCAGTGATGTGTGCGCTGGCTCTCGGGGTCCAGCGCCCGTGGCGAGGGGATGTGAATGCTCTGCGCGGGGCTGGGAGTGATGGTGGGGGCATCCCGTGGGTACCACAGACCCCAGCAGCCCCCGGAGTCAACTGGAGAACAGAAAATCTGAGCACTGAGCACGGAGCTGGGCTGGCAGCCAGTGTGTGTCCCCTGGCAGTGACACCACAGCACACCAGGGTCCGGCTCAGGGCCATGCCAGTGCTGCATTGACCTCCCCCCCAGCGAGCCACGGGCGGCGGGGGCACATGCGATGAGCAAACATGCAACGGCGGGATGGAGGCAGAGCGATGGGTGAGATGGACTGGGATGCACCAGAGGGCCTCTCATGCGCCGGGAGACTCGGCAACACACAGAGTAATTGTCAGAAAAGCAGCACCTTTTTGGGCTTCACTCCACGCTGCATGAGGAGGGAACAAAAGGGGACAAGGTTAGAGCTCAGGTCATACCCACGGCGACAAGAGGCCACCGGCCTGTGCTGGGACAGGCTCAGAGCGACTCGTGGAGAGGTCACCCGGCTGCAGGACACGTGGGGTCAGAGGAGAACACATCGGGGGCGGTCACAAACGTACAGGGGCTTCAGAGAGGGAGGAGGAGAACAGGGCTGGTTCGCAGCCCTCCGACACGAGCCCTGCTCCAGCACCACTGCTCCAGCTCCCACCCTCCGGCACAAAACCCGCTGAGGTGCCAGGACGTGGCCAAAGGACAATGAACTTCACTGCAGGCACCAGCACCGGCAAAGGAGAGCGGAGCAACGTGCTGGGGATCCCAGGGAGGAGGGATCCCACCCCAAACCCACACACCACCCACACCACCCACCCTGGCAGACACCCCAGGGAAGATGCTGCAGCCACCAGGGCTTTCTCCCCGTTCCTTGTGAGCGCACTTCTGCCACACCTGGGCTCACACAGACTGCCCACCACCCCCAGAAACACCATGTCCTGCTTTTAAATGTAACCCTTGGGCACACCAAGGCACAGCCCCGCGCCAGCTGCTGCCCTAAGGACCATGGCCCCTGACCAGGGACCTTCTGAGGAGGGACAGGGGATGGACCTGGGAAGGGACAGGGATGGACCTGGGGAAGGATAGGGGGCATGGACCTGGGGAGGGACAGGGGATGGACCTGGGCAGGGAGAGGCTGCTGTCCACACTGCCATGATGTTCTCCACTCCTGACTGCTCAGCTCCACCCAGGGCACAGCCCAACAAGGGGCTTTGCCCCCCACAGCAGCCATAGCCCACACCGACCCCCCCGGACCCTCTCTGCGTGCACAACAAACCCTCCCAGCACCACCCCCAGCCGAGCACCTCCACACCCTCACCCCGAGCTCAGCACCCCACCCTGGTGTGTGGGGCCCCCACCACCACAGCCCCTTGGGGGGAGCAGGACCTCCACATCCTGGCAGCACTGCAGCACCCAGCCTGGATCTGATCCCATGGGCACGGCCAGCAGAGACCTCGCTCGGACTGAGACCCTGGGCAAGGGGCTCAGAGCTTCCGTGGCACCCAATTCCTGGGCTTCCAGCTGTGTGACCCTGGCCAACGGCACGGCCCCACCTACCGGGAGCTGACCCCATCACTGCCAGGAGCCACCACACCACTGGCACCACCAGGATGCTCCTCCAGTGCCCAGCAGTGTCCCCAGCCCCACAGAGGACCCAGCTCCAGCCACCAGTGTCCTGCTGCCAGCAGTGGCCCCGCCGAGCCCTCGGCCCCTGACACAGAGAAGCTGCTGGGTGGGTTCGTCTCCTCCAGCCCCTGGAGCAGTGTTTGATGCAGTCATGGGCCGAGCACCCCGACCCCATCCGTGCTCACTGTTTCCACCTCACCAATGTTCTATTTGTCTTCTGGCACAAATGTCCTCAAACAACTCTAATCCTTGCGATGCTCCACACATCAGGATCCCAGTGCATCCACCCCACCCTGCCCAGCCCCACCCCCCAGCTGATCCCAGTGCAGACTCCAGCCAGGGGGCTCAGGTTGTGATCACGGGTGGAGAAGACAAGGGGCTGAGGTGCCAACAGAGCCCGAGGCCCTGCAATGGAGATTGGCATGGGCAATCCTGCAGGACCCTCCAGATTCCTTCAGTACAAGGGGGGGATTTCTTCTCCACCCTCTGCTCCAGCAGCAGCTCGGCAAGGCACAACCTGAGCCTCATGGGCCCTCAAGCACTGTGAGGCACCGTGAGGCACCGGGCCATCACCTGCCCCCAGCCATGGCCACATCCCAAGGCCACAGGAGCACATCCCAGGACCTGCATCTGGGGGGAGAAGGCTTCCCACTCCGGGGTGAAACTTCCAACGCCTGAGACCGGGCTCCAGCTGCCCCAGCACAGAACAGCCAGTGCCATGCACATGGAGGGGTGTCCACCTCGGCCAGGAGCAGCCCAAGGGGCAGCAGGACGAGAGCCATGGACGGGGTGGGCAGGGACCCGGCCACATCACCTCAGCTGATGTGCACCCAAGGTGCAGGTGACCACCATGGCTTTGACCCGAGGTGAAGGCAACCACCACAGGCTTGGCTGAACCACACCCTTTGCTCTGTTTCTGGGTGCTTGGGGGGTCCCTGAGCAGCTCCCATGGAGAATCCCTCCTCTCTGGAGGAGACACCACGCACGTGGATGGTGACATGGAGAATCCCTCCTCTCTGGAGGAGACACCACGCACGTGGATGGTGACATGGAGAATCCCTCCTCTCTGGAGGAGACACCACGCACGTGGATGGTGACATGGAGAAGCCCTCCTCTCCAGAGGAGCTGTTTGCTTTTCCACAGCCACCCACATGCAGGATGGACCAGTCCATCCCTGGGGAATATCCACCTGCTATCCCAAACACGCCCAGCCCAGCTCCCTGCGCCACCCAGCCCCACCACCTCCCAGCACACCCGTGCCGTTTTGGTGCTTTTCACCTTGAATATCATCTAATTGTGCGTGTCTGGGGTCAAAAGCATGTGAAGATGGGTGCCTGCCCCCAGCTCCTGCTCCTCAGGAAGCACCATCCCCTCCAGACACCGCACACACCCTGAGCCGCCGGGGTTGCTGGGTGAAGGCACTGGGAAGCGCAGGGGCGAGCGGAGGTGTCGGCGGCGGTGTCCAAAGGGACAGAGCCACGCGGGGCACAGGGCAGCACCGCCCCGGCACGCAGGGAACCGTGCGGGGTAACCCCTCGGTACACTGGTGGGGAAGGATTTGTTCCTGGCCCCGGTGCCCGTGGGTCCCAGGCAGAACGGGCACTTCCATCACAGAGCACTGAACCAAAAGGGGCAAACCCTGTCCCTCCCGCGTCGGGGGGGTGTCTGTGTGCTTCTGCAGGGCTGGAGAAGGGAGCTTTAGAGGGGCGACAGAGGTTGGCGAAGAAAAATCCGGGTGAGATTTGGAGTCCCTCCCCACTGACCCCACAGGGCACAGGGGAGTGGTCCCAGCACTCACCAGTTTGCTGCCTTTGGTGGCATCCAGCGAATCTGGAAAGAAAAGCAGAAAGAGAAGCGTGAGCTTTGGCCCAGAGGATGCACCCGGCCTGACCCCACCCGAGTGTCCCCGCAGTGTCCAGGCAGAGGGGAAGGACCATCTACACCTGCCCTTGGGGAGTCGGGAAGCAGAGACCAGGACACAGCAGGAGGTGGTGGCTGGGGGAAGGGGGATGCCCTTGTCAGAGCTGCTGGCACGGGGAGAGAGTCAAGTGCATGGACACATGGGTCAGAACCAGCTTGGGCTGCTTTTGGGTCAAATCCTGCAATCCCGGGAGCCTGGTGTCACCCCAGGGCACCCCGGCATGGAAAGCGTGGTGGCACGGCGCTCCACACGGCCACGTCTGACTGGCTGGGTGCCCAGTGAGAACCCAACACCAGCGCCACTGGGAATACCGGCCCCGGAGCTCACACAGCCAAGGGGCAACCACCCCGGCAAGTGTGCGGCCAGGAGCAGACCACGGGGCAGCAGGGCGAGGGCAATGGACAGGGTGGGCAGGAACCTGGCCACCTCATCTCCAGGTGCAGGCGACCACTGTGGGCTTGGCCCGAGGTGCAAGTGACCACCACAGGCTTGGCCCAAGGTGCAGGTGACCACCATGGGCTTGGCCCGAGGTGCAGGTGACCACCATGGGCTTGGCTGAACCACACCCTTGCTCAGTTTCTGGGTGCCTGGGGGGGTCCCTGAGCAGCTCCCAGCCACAATTCCTCCAGGGTTTGACATTTCCAGCGGTGGCACCGAGCACCCCAACAGCAAACGCTGCCGCAGCGTCTCATCAGGGAACCATCGGGGCGGGCTCCACCACACAGCTCCGCTGCCTGGGAGAGGCCGGCGCCGGATCGATGGGAAGAGCAACGTCTGCATCACCCTGCACAGCCAGGCTGCAGCTCCCGGCACTGCCGTTCCCATGGAAATGCCTGGCAAGCAGCCACATCCCAGCACCCGCATCCAGGCAGCATTGTCTGCATCTGAGGAGCATCACCCACATCCAAGGAGCATCACCACATCCCAGGAGCATCACCTCATCCCAGGAGCATCACCCAC
>VZRW01001573.1:0-15360 GCA_013398125.1 Aegotheles bennettii
ATCAACCCCTGAGGAATACCACTTATCCATCACTGATCTCCACTTGGACATCGACCACAATTCTTTGAGTGCAACCATCCAGCAAATTCATTATCCACCAAGTGATCCATCTGTCAAATCCCTGCCTCTCCAATTTAGAGACAAAGATATTGTGTAGGACTGTGTCAAATGTTTTGCACAGGTGCAGGTAGATGACATCAGTTGCTCTTCCCTTATCCACCAACACTGTAACCCCATCATTGAAGGCCANCCCAACTTTGCCTTGTGTGACTTGGGTGGTGTGTCCTGAGCATTTGCTGGAGAAAACCGAGGTAAAGAAGTCATTGGGTACTTGAGCCTTGCCTATATCCTGGGTTACCAAGTCTCCCATTTATTTCCAGATGGAGCCTACATTTTCCCTAGTCTTCCTTTTACCGCTGATATACCTATAAAAGCTCTTCTTTGTTGCCCTTGATGTCCCTGGCCAGATTTAATTGTCTCAAGGCTTTCTGAAACTTATTCCTGTCTGCTTGGACAATTTCTCTGTATTCCTCCCAGGCTACCTGTCTTTGCCTCCACCCTCTGTAGGCTCCTTTTTGCGTTTGAGTTTTTCCACGAGCTTCTTGCTCGCACCCCATCTCTGTAACCTTGGCATGTCCTCCCCCAGCTTTCCACAGAGAAGCCTGNCTTGTGTGACTTGGGTGGTGTGTCCTGAGCATTTGCTGGAGAAAACCGAGGTAAAGAAGTCATTGGGTACTTGAGCCTTGCCTATATCCTGGGTTACCAAGTCTCCCATTTATTTCCAGATGGAGCCTACATTTTCCCTAGTCTTCCTTTTACCGCTGATATACCTATAAAAGCTCTTCTTTGTTGCCCTTGATGTCCCTGGCCAGATTTAATTGTCTCAAGGCTTTCTGAAACTTATTCCTGTCTGCTTGGACAATTTCTCTGTATTCCTCCCAGGCTACCTGTCTTTGCCTCCACCCTCTGTAGGCTCCTTTTTGCGTTTGAGTTTTTCCACGAGCTTCTTGCTCGCACCCCATCTCTGTAACCTTGGCATGTCCTCCCCCAGCTTTCCACAGAGAAGCCTGGCATTGTCCCCCTCCCCCTTCAATTCTAGTTTAAAGCTCTGTGAATAAGCTCCTGATGCTCCCGTACAAACACACTCTTCCCCCTTTGGGAAAGGCGGGTCCCACCCAACACCAGCAAGCCTGGTGCTGTGTAGGCCATCCCATCCTCAAAAACCCCAAAGCCGTGGTGGTGACACCAGTCACATATCCCACATATCCATGTGTTAACACACTGGATGCATCTGTTTCTTCCAGTGTCGCAGCCTGCAACTGGAAGGATTGAAGAAAAAAATAATCCGTGTCCCAGCTCCCCTAACCAACCACCCCAAGGCTCTAAAGTCTCTTTTGATGTCCCTAGGTCTACGAGTTGCAACTTCATTGCCACCTACATGAAGAAGCAGTAACAGGTAATGATCTGAAGGTCACAATAGGCTAGGAAGTTTCCTATTAAGGTCTTTAACCCTAGTCCCAGGGAGACAACAGACTTCCCTGAGAGGAGGTGTTCTTTACTGAGAGGGTGGTTAGGCACTGGAATAGGCTGCCCAGGGAGGTGGTGGAGTCACCGTCCCTGGAGATGTTAAAAAAACGGGTTGATGAGGCACTTGAGGCCATGGTCTAATGGTCTAATGGTTAGGAATATGATGGGATAAAGGTTGGACTTGATGACCGTGGAGGTCCCTTCCAACCATAAAAGAAAAAAGAAAAAGAAAATAGAAAAAAAGAAAAAAAGAGGGTCCTTCCTACATATTGGACCCTCTGTTCCTTTCAGAAGGGAGTTTACTACTCTCAGCCTTCTTTTCTGTAGTCGAGGTGGTCATAATGGGAAGTAGGCCTTACTGCCTGTGGAAATGCCTTTGATGCAGGTGAGCCATCATCCCCATCATCCATTAACTCGAGTTCCCCCCACCCAGAGCCTCACACCTGTTATGCAAAGGCACTTGGGGGGATGAGGTGGGTGAGGTGGAGGCTCACCTATGGCCCCGAGCACTGACTTGCCTCCATTTCCTACTTACATTTAAGTTGTTACTACCTGGTTGTTGGAGGGAGGTTACAGGGACTCCTTGATTTCGGGGTGTTTTTGTTGGCTGTTGGGTGTTCTGCCCCTAGGAGAGCAGAGCATGGCACTGATGGTCTGTCTCTTTCTCAGACTTCCTAGTGTTCATTAACCTTTCTAGCTCTTTCTAGCTCTAGTGCAGGATCTTTCTCCCACCAGGCTGAGCACGTCATCCACCTGCTCACACCTCACACAGCTGTTTACACTGTTGTTATTTGCTGCCAGTGAAAAGCTGTGGCACTTCCTAATTGTGACATTTTGTGACAGAAATTGTGCCTATGTGCTTATGTGTTCATAGGATTTACTGTAATCTGAGAAGCTGATAGTATTTTAAATGTGCTGTACATGTAGCAATAATAAAAATAACCAAAATCAACTAATAATAACAATAGAAATAATAACAATAATAACAACAATAACAACGAGCAATAATTACAATATTGAAGCCTCCCTGTTTGATGAAAATGAGCTATTTATTTTTCTTTTAAAACTTATTATTATGGTCAAATTTTTATTTTACTGTTATCTTCTACAATTTTCTTCTGCGTTTTTTCATTATGAGTGTGTATCCTTTATCAGGACAGACACTGAGAAAAGGCCTCAGCCCAGTAGAGTATTTCTGGGTATTTTCAAAACAGCATTTGACAAATCTAAGATAAAACTAAACAAAACACTTCACAGTCTTGAGGTTTCAGTTAGGGAATATCACTGTCACTTTGAGAATGCAAGTCATTATCCTTCTATGTACTGGACAAACATTGTTCTACTATGTCTATCTCCAAAGCTATCAACCTAGGTGAAATAATTTCACACAAACACTTCTATATACATGTTGTATATATTTATGTCATAGGAAACATAAATATTACTCTTTTGACCATGTTAAAGTCATATTGCATTTATTTCACAGATGCAACAGTGTCAGCTCATCAAAAGTTTTACTCTCTTCAACACCCATTATTCCCCTACTTCCCGAGAGTTCTTAATTTTCCATGACTGTCATCTCAAGCCATTCTACTCCTGAAGAGTGGCATGTGGAAAAGGATACATACATTTTATATTACATCCGATGAGTGAACTCTGTTACAACATTTATCTTCATATGTGAAGAGAAATGGAATAACTGAGGAGTAGTATAGCAACAAATGCTGTTCATGAATTATCCACTCTTGTCATGGTATGTGAAGACAAACAGCATAAAAGACATCAGCCATCACATAGTATATTGTTTGTATAAAATATTAAGTTTTTGACTTTGGAGATGTGCAGGATCTAACTAGTGTAGTCTGTATAATACAGTAAAATAATTATTTGGCAAAGAAACTTTTTGTAAAAAAGACAAGATGGGTTCCTACATAAAACAAGAATGACAAAATTTCAATCATATCTAAATATATTGTCAAAAATTTATCATTTTTGCATACAACACTATGTTGTTTCAGCAAAACCTTTTTAGCTTTGAAGAGAATTATTTATTCTTTTATCTTTAAAAAAAATAGTAAAAACATGTAATAAGAGGAAAAGGTCTCTCATGCAATAGAACTATAGATGCATTCCTGGACTAAGCTATAAAGTAAAAGAAGGCAGGAGTGATTAAACAGTGAAGTAACCATCATACATATTTAAGGAGCTCAAAATTAATTCCCTATTTTTTGTAATTTTAGTATTAATTTCCAAAGAAGACTCTGACACCTTCAGCTATTTACATCTACTGCATGATAGATTATGAAACCTTCAGCATTTTTATTATGAAGAAGTATTAGTTAAAAATTAATCCATAGTAGATTTAGACAGGAATGCATGCAGTTAATCAATAAGAAAACTATTTAATTTTTTTTTAATTGTTAATTTAGTTCCAACAGGTCGACTACCTGTTTATTATTATGGCTTATGACCTCCTATATATATTCATACTGTCATTCCTATGCAAAATGTCCCTTTGCCTGAAGTACAACTTCATATCTACCAGACTCTCACCGTCTGGAGAAAGGAAAGATAAACACCTGAACTACTTCTTGCTCTGCTGCACTAGTAAATGCCTCTGCTACTCTTTACAGTATGTCTGCCTACCACACTGCAAGCACCGACCTTAGGCACTCATGGGGAGGCCACTGCCTACAAAAGGGGGCTGCTGCCTGCAACAGCACCCAGCAGTGAGAGAAGGCAGAAGGGCAGGAGAAGCCTAAGCGCCAGTTCCCCTGGTACAGCACAGCAGGCAGCTGTGCCAGGTGGCACCAGGTGGAGGAAGAAGGAGTAGCAGGAGAAGAAGGAGGAATGCCAGCTGGCAGGGCTGCACAGTGGGCAGGAGGGAAGGCAGGCAGAGGAGGAGCAGCAGAGTCAGCCAAGGAAAGCCCATTCTAGCATGTCACTTCAGCACACACCAGGCCGAAAGACAAGAATAATGGCAGGGAGACAGGCTGAATTTTTGGGTCTGCTGGGGTGATTCAGCAGGGCTTGTTTGGCAACATTGTCTAAAGACAGCTTTATCTATTTGCTTCTCACATACCATTATCACAAGCATAAGTACATCAATTCCCTATTCTTAGAGCTCACACACCTCATTCTGCCTGTCTTCTGAGTCTCTCTATCTCTCACCTTCTTTTTTTCCTTTTTCTTCTTGATTTGTAGTATAGCAATTGAAGATCAACATTTTGATTGCCTTAATCTGAAGGCTCAGTTCCCCACAGGACAGTAGTGTATTTTGGCCTCCCAGTTTTGGAGTTAGCTCTCTGACATTTAGTGAGCCAGATTTTGTAACAAAAGACCAAAACAAAACCAAAACAAAACAAAACAGTGTCATATTTGTTATGCATAAATGATAAAGACTTGGGGGAGTGGGCCCAAGGAGAGAGTGAGGTGAAACTAGACTTGCTTCACTCTCCACTATTCTATATAATAGTGCAAGCTAGAGCAGTTATTTGTGGTGCAGCTCAGGCTGTGCTCTCACTGAAATTGAGTTAAATGCCTCCAAACTGGACATCCCCACACCAGATTCCCAGTCTGGGAACCAAAACTGTGGAAGCTTAATACCGTTACTTCTTTTTACTAGAATAAAAATAATCACAACATTTAAAAAACAATTCTAAAATAAATAAAGTATTTATATTTTACGAAGTAGCTAATTTTGTGAACAAAATTAAGTTAATTCCCGTGCCTTCCAACATTACTTGGATTCTCCAGTTTTCCATGAAATAGCAACACTGCTGCCGCCATGTGAATTCACAAGGCCTCTCCTTTTGGCAAGGCACTAGCTTTTATCCTGTTCTTGCTAGAGGCAGCCTCAGGGAAAGATTGCCTAATGCCTACTTGCATATTCTGTCGCCCAACCAGGATGTGTGGAAATGCTGCCTTCTCCTCCACAATATCCCTCTATCAGTAATGAGTCCATGACACTACTGGACATTCACCTGATGCATCACTAATATTTGTTGCCAGTCACTTCCACCATAGTTTTTTTCTCTGTATGTAAAAATTTCTGGTTTATGCCTCCCTTCTAATACCTATATATAAGTGTACAGAACTAATTTTATTTAGTTAGTTTTAACCTAGATGTTTACATCCTAGGCTATGCTTACATCAACCTTGATGTATGCATACACATTAGATGTGGAGAATTTTTAGCTACAATCTAGCAGGTCTTTCTACCCAAATCCTCTCCATTATTTTTCCTGAAATAAAAGCATTATCTACAAAAATAATGCTCCAAGACTAACATCAGTTACTCCAATACTAGCAAAATTACTAGTCTTTAGACTCAAAAAACCCAGACAATAAAGCAAGCCCCACAATACCTTCCTAATGAAGTAGTAAAAATGATCAGCGTAGAAAAACACGTGGCATTAACATCAACTTCCCAAATAAGAGCAGTTTTCTGAGACGATAGAATTCTTCCATTTTATATATTCAGTTATCTTTGGTTCAAACACAAGCAAAAACATTCTTTAGTGTACAACAAACTGCTTTTCAAAAGATTACTTGGTCCATATAGCTGTTTTTTCTTACCACTAAAAGTGACAATAACCATGATAGCAGTCTGTGGCATAGTCTGGTTCTCACCTCTATTGAGTATAGCAGTGCTGAATACTCTATATTCACTATAAGAAATATTCAGTCACTTGAATCATTGCCCTATAAGACCAATGCTTACATCTTTCTAACTCAGCAACAGGTACTATTTTCCCCAATCATATTATATATTTCTTATGTGTCCTTCAACTTTTAATTTTTCCTTTTCATTAAAATAATATCACTATAGTAAGGCCTAGATTTCCTCCCTTTTACTTATCCATGACTTTACTTTTAAAGGTAACATTTTTTTTCTGGCAAAATTAGCTTGTTCTTGTTACCTTTCACGATCATTTTTTCTTCAAAGAAGCCCATTGCTAGAAAGAAAAATTGATGTGAACACTGTCATTCTCTTTGTACTTGTAAGACTGACTTAACATTGAAGAACGTTAATAGTAATATAATTTATTTCACAATCTTTTGCTATATTCCCAAGACTGTCTTGACTTCCAGTGATAATCACAGAGCACTCCAAGTGCAGATTTATCTTGTCTTTGAGATCCAAATGTTTTGTTGCCTTGGATCTCCTGGATCCACAGGCTTCCAGCAATATGCATCCGACACAAAGTTAATCTGTTTTGGCTGACTCATGGCATGAATGAAAAAAATCAAAGGCTTGGCTCTGACTGTTCCAGCAGTTTCTCCTTGAGTTTTTTCTGTCTGATCAGAAAGCAAATCATTAGAGAGATATGAACTCAGTTAGCTTCTCCCAGACTGGTGTCGGGTTGCCTAAGGCAATCAAATCCCCTTTTCTAATCTCTGAATTCACATATAAACCATTCTCTCATAAATTTGTATGTGCCTAAATTGTGCACAGAAACTGCTTCATTACTCAGATTCTGCTTAAGTTTTATTTATTGAGATTGCCAGGATATAAGATTGTGAGAAAAAGCAACTTTCAAATCTTTCTTTTCTATGGTATCCCCTTCTTACAGATGCAAAGACAAATGCTGTGTGTATCTCAAGATATCTCAAGAGAATGTTAGCTTCGGTGAAGTTTTTTTGTATTTTATCCTTATGATTATTTGGTGAATAGATGATGGTAGAGCAGTAGATGTGGTTTATCTTGATTTCAGTAAGGCATTTGACACTGTCTCCCACAGCATCCTTGCAGCTAAACTGGGGAAGTGTGGTCTGGAGGATCGAGTAGTGAGGTGGATTGTGAACTGGTTGAAGGGAAGAAGTCAGAGAGTTGTGGTCAATGGGACAGAATCTAGTTGGAGGGCTGTGACTAGTGGAGTCCCTCAGGAGTCAGTACTGGGACCTGTACTATTCAATATTTTCATCAACGACCTGGATGAGGGAACAGAGTGTACCCTCAGCAAGTTTGCTGATGACACAAAGCTGGGGGGCTGTGGCTGACACACCAGAGGGTGGTGCTGCCATTCAGCGAGACCTGGACAGGCTGGAGAGTTGAGTGGGGAGAAACTTCATGAAATACAAGGGCAAGTGTGGAGTCTTGCACCTGGGAAAGAACAACCCCATGGATGAGTATAGGTTGGGGTCTGACCTGCTGGAGAGCAGAGAAGGGGAAAGAGACCTGGGGGTCCTGGTGGACAGAAAGATGTCCATGAGCCNGATCTTTATAAATAGGTAAAGGATGAGTGTCAGGAGGATGGAGACAGGCTCTTCTCAGTGATGTCCAGTGATAGGACAAGGGGGAATGGGTGCAAGTTGGAACATAGGAGGTTCCAGGTGAACATAAGGAAGAACTTTTTCACTGTGAGAGTGACAGAGCACTGGAACAGGCTGCCCAGAGAGGTTGTGGAGTCTCCTTCTCTGGAGACATTCAAAACCTGACTGGATGCATTCCTGTGTGACCTGCTCTAGGTGACCCTGCTCTGGCAGGAGGGTTGGACTAGATGGTCTTTCAAGGTCCCTTCCAACCCCTGACATTCTGTGATTCTATGATTCAGTGATTCTGTGACTTCCACTTCTGTTAGTGATTGCTCTCAAGAAAGGTTAGTGGAGAAGTCCCTTACTCACTTCCCAGCCTCTTATATATAATACTGCATATGCTTCTGCAGTAACCTGGATTCCAAATGCCTGGTATCTACTGAACCAAAACATTCAAGAATGCAAATCCCATTGCCACACTTCATACCGCAGTGGCCAAGTCTTTTAAATAACTTGAGCCAAAATATGCTTCTATCCAGTAAAACATAAATCACGACAATTTGAACAATTTTGTTATTTCTGTAGGGCTCTGGCATGTATATACAACTTCACTCTGAGAGTCATACTAGGGACAAGCTTGCCACAAAGCTCTTTATATCCATAAAATCCTCACTAAAGAGGTAAATTCTCACACTGAGATATGATTTATCTAAGCTAACTTACAAAGCAACTAAGATTTTCTTACAGAATTATTTATAAGGCCTGAAGTTTATAGGATTGTGTCCTTTAAGCAAACTAAAGTTCACTGTCCTTCAGTGAACTAAAGAGGTTCAGTGTGGTGGTTTAGTACTGTACTGCTGGTTTCATCATACGAACTAGATTTTTTTGAGACTATGCTTTGTTTGAAATAGAAGAAACAAACCAGGTCAAAACCAATTATTTACAACTGAATTCAAACCATTAAGTTTGAGCAAATCCTAAGTTTTTGTCAGTTTTCCAAGTGAATTCTGCATCTGATAGAAAACAGAGATCTGCCTACAAGTCACCCCCAAACAAGCCAGTCAAAAGTAAAATTAAGGCTCAGTAAACATTCTGACAAAATAAAACATTTGGTTCATAAATGTAAGTGCAATATTATGTTGTTTTTCTTTAATATTATCCATTTACCATAAGTAGAAAGACTCATTTTTACAAGGGCCTTTATAAATCTTCATGTACCAGATGAAAATGAAGGATTTATTCTACCCCATCTTTTAATTTTACTCACCGATCTGTGAATTATTCTTACATCTGGCATTTCAAATGTATTAGAAAAATTTATCACTCAGAGCCTTACGCAAGGACTAAATTACACTAATGAATTGACTATGAATCTGAAGCCTAACATGAGACCAAATATTTTCTGGCTTCGTTTCTGTATCTCAGCAAACTGCTTAATTTTCTCCCTACTTATCCATTACTGCCAAATTGTCTTGCTATTATTGTAGAAAATTGCAGCAAACATTGGCTTGCCCTTAGGCCTATACTGAACAGAGCAGAAATCAGGATGCCTGCCGTGAGACTGGCAAGGTATAAAACTCATCCTCCACTAATTTTGCTGAACTGAAAGAGCAAGTGGAAGATAACATTCGATCTCTCTTTTTCAATTTTATTAAACAGTTGGTGAATTATTCCTATAGTTGGCATTTACAATACTTAAAGGTTTACGAAAAAGCTACACTAGATTAATGAAGCAACTGTATATCTGCAGGTATGTAAGAGGAAACCAAATATATTTTATTTGTTTTGTTGTGGGGAGGGTTGGTTCATTATTTCTGTTTGGGTTTTTTGTGGGATTTTTTTTTTTGTGGGAGAAAGGAATGCAAGTTTACATGCAGCTTAATCTTGTTCTTACTCTAGCATGATACTGATGCCTGACAGCCATGTAATGATTTAAAACCTGTATTTTTACTATTGAAAAGTCTTTTCAATAGTTTTGTCTAGAGATGCTAAATATGCATGAAGAACTGCTATGCAATATCTATTTCTTGTAGTTAAATTATTCTTATTAATTGATGTAAATGAATTTTGTCCACCTGCAAACCATAGGCAAGTAAATTTTGCAGTGTTCTGGCAAAGAGCTGAGACTTTGCACACATTGCATTGTTAGCTTGTCCATTCAGCAGTCAAACACATAATTTAAGGTGATGATAGATAGATAGATAGATAGATAGATAGATAGATAGATAGATAGATATCTTAGGTCCAAAGTCAAAACTTTGGTCTAGCCCTTCAAAATTCTGAATATTGGCTGTGTATACCATAAATTTGGGAAAATATTCTAGCACACAAATATTTGAAATTTACCAACTTCTTCATAGACTAATTCTATTAATGTCACCAGAACTTTATGGCAGTTCCTACCTTCACTCATTCTCTTCTTGTTTATAATTGTTCCCACCAAATCACACCTATACATTTTTGACCACAAGACTAAGCAGAATCTGGGCTGAGGCTTTGAAAACTAAGTATCAGACAAACATATATGTGAGAATATGTTTTTCTTGATAAAGTGGTTTATAAAAGTATTAAATGCAACCTCTAACGGTGAATTCATTTTTGAAATGGAAAACTTTAGTACATCAAAGGTCACTCATTAAAGAAGTCCAGACAACCATTTATCCCAGGAAACCACAGTTCTTACATTTATTAATTCTAAAAAGCATCTCTCATGTTCTGTATATCAAGTACTTGGACCATCTTATTAATTTCCTTTTCATTCTTTTCTCACTAGCATTTGAAGACTATGATTTCTTTTTCTGTCTCTTGACAAATGATCCCAAAAGTCTTTGAAATCAGTCTGTAAGTTGGACATACCACATTAGATGACATCATCAATTTTATATCAAAATGTTTCATTTTACTTTGCATCTATGCAGAGAGGCCCTTAACAATATTGAGGTCTTTGTGTCATACAAATGTAGACAAAAGTTGATTCTGTCATGAAGGATGTTGGATTGATGTAGCTTACTTCAAAAAATATTGTCACAGTTTTAATATTTGTTATAAATTGTTTTTTATATTACTGAATTGGCTTTGCACATACACTGCAGATCATAGAGTACTATCTCAGAGAGATGTTCACACCATATTGAGGGGGAAATTTCCCCCTTTTATACTAAGTCCCCATAAAGGTGAAAATATGGACTCTTTTTTTGTCATTGGTTACAATGAGGAATTTGAAGTGCAAGGTCCTGCAAATGGGTCAGGTCAATTCCCAGTATCAGTATAGGCTGGGGGATGAATGGATTAAGAGCAACCCTGTGCATGAGGACTTGGGAGATATTGGTGTATGAAAAGCTGCACACGAGCTGTCAACATGCGCTCACAGCCCAGAAAACCAACCGTATCCTGGGCTGCATCAAAAGAAGTGTGACCAGCAGGGCAAGGGAGGTGATTCTCCCCCGCTACTCTGTTCTGGTAAGACCTCTCCTGGAGTACTGTGTCCAGTTCTGGAGTCCCCAACATAAGAAGGGCATGAAGCAGTTGGAGTGAGTCCAGAGGAGGATCACAAAGATGATTAGAGGGCTGGACCATCTCTTCTGTGAGCACAGGCTGAGAGATTTAGGGTTGTTGAGTCTGGAAGAGACAGGGTTCCAGGAAGATCTTATAGTGTCCTTTCAACACTTAAAATGGGTCTATAAAAAAGATGGGAGCAAATTTTTTAGCAAAGCCCGTAGTAATAGGACAAACAGTAATGGTTTTAAACTAAAAAAAAAGGTAGATTTAGACTAGAATATAGGAAGACATCTTTTACAATGGAGGTGATGAAACACTTGAGCAGATTGCTCAGAGAGGTGGTGGATGCACCATCCGTGGAAATATTCAAGGTAGGTTGGATGGGACTCCGAGCAACCTGATTTAGTTGAAGATGTTTCTGGTCACTGCAGGGAGGTTGGATTAGATGACCTTTAAAGGTCTCTTCTAACCCAAAACTTTCTATGATTCTGCGATTCTAGGTTTCTATGAATTTAAAACAACATATTACTAAATTAGGCACAGATAACAAACAAATAGTTCTGTAGTCACACCTATCATGTATTATTGCATACCCTTCCAAAATGGGTGCAAAATGCTGCTAACTCAGAAGAGTAATTGTTCACACTCAATTTGTACATTCTTTACTCCAATATAATCACTATGTGTGCATATCTATTCTGCAGTAACCACCATAAATGTAATGCTCTGAAAGAGTCCTCTTTAAAATAATGTTTCTTATTCTGGTGCTTCTATATTAAGAACTAACCATTTGTCAGGTATCCTTGGATGCCTGCGAATCATAGGCAACTCATTTCAAGCTGTAGGTCTAAACTGGTGAAAAAGAAGAGGGTGATTGCTGTGGCATAGTTAATTACATATTAAGGATACATGACATGGTATTAAATAATTTGTCCTTCGCAAATTTATAAATACAAATTATAGTGGGTTTATATTCACTGTCAAGTAAGAAATAGATTATTCTAATGTTAATGGCAAGCACAATCAGGGAAAAATACCACAGGCACTGAGCACTTCTATAGTGAAAAACAATACGTTGCATTAAATCAAAGTAATGGATATATTTAAATTATTAGCCCTGTTTGTATCAGAAGTTCTTATAGAATATAATGCATAAATATTAACTTAATAGGAAACAAACCTTTCTTTTTTTAAAAAAAAATATCATATCTAGAACAGCAGCAGAGACATAGAGCCTTATGATACTAGCATATATCTTCTAAAGTATCAGAAATTGCCTTGCTCCAGGTGGTTTTCAAAACTGTCTTCCTTCCAGCATGTGTCAGAGAAACATCTAGGGTTTTTTACTACAGCTGTGTATGTTAATTCAGAAGAAGTAAGCTGTAGGCCTAGGGAAAACAAAGTGGGCTGTATTAGCAAGCTTGTAGCCAGCATGTCAATGGAAGTGACTATTACCCACTCTGCAATACTTGTGATACTGCATCTGAACGCTGTTATCAATTTTGGGCTCCCCAGCACTAGACAGGAGTGAGCATCCATAAGCAAGTCCAGCTATCAAGTGTATTAAGTGGTTGAAACAAGAAAAGAGCCTCAGTGAGTGAGGGTTTATTCAGCCTCAGGAAGAGAAGGCTCAGAAGACATCTAATTGTTGTCTGCAACTACCCAGTCTGAGTACAATGAGATATTAATAGAAGATGCATAGTCACAAAATAAAACCCAGTAGCCAGAAGTAGAGAAATTGTAAATTTTTGTATAAGCAACATTTTGCAGCATGAGAACAGTCAAACACTGGACCTTGTGCCCAAAGAAGTTGTAGAATCTCCATCCCTGGCGATGGTCAAAGCTCATTTGAACACAACCACAAGCAATCTACTGTAACTGGACCTGATTCGAGCAAAAGGTTGGACTAGATGATGCCTAGGGGTCCCATCCACCCTAAATTATTCTGTGACTGTGCCAACTGACTGCTAAAGAGAAAACTTTGAGCCAATTCACCTGTTAGCTTGTAAATATATGTGTTTATAACAGATTCAGCATCGCTAAAAAGCTGAAATCACTACCAACTCTATCAGTCACACAGTGCAGTTAATTGACAAGTGCTCAGTACAAGTTAGATAGCTGAACTTATTTTAAAAAGCATCCCTTTGATCACTTTTGGTTTTATTCACTTATTTGAAGCATAATTTGTGTCATTCCTTAAAGGGCACCTCTCACCTCTCCTTTCACAATTTACCTCCTGAATAACCCATAGTCCCCAAAGCGGAGATGGTTACACAAGCTAGAAGCAGGAGGGAAAAAAATCAATTACATATTTGCTTGCTGCATATACTTGGTTCAGAAAGCATTTCAAAGCAATGTTTTTCCTCATGGAAAGATTTTTACAACACCGTTTTTACAGACTGGAAGTGTAGTTTAAACTTTTCTGGACAAAAAACCCCCACAGAAAACTCTTGTTTTCCTTCATCACTTTAGATATCTGTGAGAGAAAACATTTTGCTTCAAAACTGTTAATCTCTGTGTACAACCAGCATCAATCCCAGATTTAGTACTCCTCTAAATAATCTAGATGGCTTTTCAGTTTCTTTCCTGTTTAAACACTGTGTGCTAAGGGTATAGTGTAAAGGATATGGCTCTTAGAGCTGAACTACATCAGGAATGTTATTAAAGCATAAGATTCTTTCTCTTTACATGCTCAATAAGTGTTTCCACTGATGTGAAACAAGTTCTGTGTTATCCTCCCCAAAGGCTTTCCTATCACCTCTGCTGCCTGCTACTGCCAGTGCCACCTACAAACAGTAAGTATTGGGGTTGAATCACTTATAAAAAGAAGGTTTATCTGAGGGTCAAAAATGCCTAGTATCACCTAGGTAAAGTACCCTCACAACAGAAGCCCTTCTAATGAAACCTAAGTCTGTGCATGTATATGTGGAAGAAGACATTTCAGTCATCAACAAACTGTTTACTGTTCAAACATTAGATACATGTAGAACTGTTTTAATCAGCTGAACAAATATTTAATGTACACTCCAATGTAAGAGCTATGTTTAAAAATATTGCTTATGCAGCTAAGACACAGGGAATTTATAGAAACTAATACACTGAAAGGTAGAACAAACACTGACTAAACAAAACTTGAACATAAAAATGAAAGTCATAACTTGTCAACCTATCCCTAATGTAATCTTAATTATTGACACTATCGGTCTTTAGTGTTGAAGTGTTATCAGGACTGGCTTACTAAGGAAAATGCCTTAGTTTTCAAGAAGTCATAATTGCTGTGTAGAAATAGGATTAGTTTCTAGTAAACCAACTGAGGAGCATAGTGCACAGTAATCTTAATGTTATATTCACAGCAGGACTTCCTCTGTAGAGTAAATGTTTGTTTACTCTGGGATCCAGACACTGGAGGTCATTCATTGCAGGAGTAGCTAGATTTCCGCCTGTAGCTGTTAGAAAGGATTTGTAAAAAATCTGACAGGAAATTGCAACTTCTTTGAAAACACATGTGTGTGAATAGTTTCTGTGTAAATACAGTACAATCATGGCAGAAAGTGCTTTTAAAAGATAATCTCTGAAAAACACATACATGTGCTTCATCTTGGCTACAGCTGTTTTCATACAGTTTACAGCCATCTTCTTGTCTTATCTTGGACTCACTGTGCGTCAACAGGAAGTTTTTCAAGTGATTATGCAGTGACAGAGAGGTTTATGTTCCCATTGACCCCACAGCTCAGAACACATTACAAGTTTAGCACCTCTGCCTTCTACTCAGGTGCATTTTGTGAACAGAAAGCATTAGAACTGGTTGCAAACACTTCCCTCATCAAATGCTTACTTTATTGTACAGAGACATAAGTGCAGAACTAGGCAGAATACCTTTATATTACTTTTAAAGAGTACAGGTTGACATTAACTACTGGAAAGAGTACAACAGAGGGCTACAAGGATGATTAGGAGACTGGATCATCTCTCGTATGAGGAAAGGCTGTGACACCTGGGGCTGTTTAGCCTGGAGAAGAGAAGACTGAGATGGGGTCTTGTCAATGTTCCTAAGTATCTAAAGGGCAAGTGTCAAGA
>VZRW01001574.1:7736-38352 GCA_013398125.1 Aegotheles bennettii
AAAAAGGGCAAAGTAATGGGGGGGAAGACAAATTTTAGCTCAAGTTGAAAGAGCCGGAGAGGAAACTCCACATGTGTAAATGACAAGGTTTTGTCTCTAATTTGTAATACAAAGGACAGGCAGAGGCAATATGCAAGCAGTTTAGATGAGAAGAACAAATATTGATCAGCAGTTCATTTATATGAAAATCAAAAGGAAAACCAATGCCAATTGCCTGCAGTTATAAAAAGATTTGCTTGGAGGCAAAATGTGCTTTTGAGGCCATTTCTGGTTACTTCACTATATGCAACATGGTGATGTTCTTGAATAGCTCAGGAGAACTCATGAACATTTATATGAATTTTGCAGTAGGAATCAATTCAACCGTATCAAAGCTGAGTTGAAGTGTATTAATGAGTAAGTGTGAGGAAATTTCTAATATCTAATCTCACTTCTCATCTTCTCATCACTTCTCATCTCATCACAGATTCTGTGATTCTGTGATTCTGTGACCAACAAATCAGTAATGCTCCCCTCTTTCAGTCTTCACATTGTGCAGTTCTCCTTGTTGGTCAGTTCGTATTTTCACCTTACTTCAGTGGTTTGTAATAGGACCATTTCTGAGTACATCCCTGTAGTAAACAAAACCCAGCAAACATAGCTATTGTAAGGGCAAAAAATTGTCCCAACTTTTAACTCACACGTATTACCTAAAGCTCAGATCAGAAAAAGACCAAAAAGACACCTTCACCCATTGAAAGTCAACAATCTGCCACAATCAGAAACTCAAATATATTATCATTTCCATTAGGTCAGTCTTTCTTGCAAGAAAAAAAAAGACTGCTATAATAGAAAACAATCCTGAGATTTAATTCACAGAGATTTTAGGCTGTAGCCTTAGATCTCCTTGGGTGCTTTTTCTACATTCTCTGCATTTGCCATGTGGCACAATTTTTTGTGTCATTATACCAAAGACCATTATAGCACTCCTAAAAGAGCATTAGCAATGATGAGCTCCTGACTCCAGAATTATGAAATTTTGCTTCTGATGTAGGGAAGAACAATGCCTTACAACCAGAGGATTAAAAATGTAAAGCAACTTTGTGATCAGGCTGCCATATATGCTGTTCAATAGCTACCTGAGGAGTTGAGGAATTCTTTACATACAAAGGGAACAGCAGATTATAGAATTACAATGCTATTCTTTAGGCAAAGAGGAGCTCAATTAAAATGGTTAGTACATGCATGGAAAAATGGGCCAGTAGATAGTATCAAATGAAATATGAAAATCTGTCATGAGTAAAGGAGATTCTAATGGAAAGTTTTGAATTTTCCTCTTAGCAAATACACATCTTATTCAAAGATTATTCCAACACAGGTAACAGATTCATTATGAGATACCACTTACAGAGCAATTAGAAAATGGTGTTACATGTAGGGTGAGCTTGACCATTTGGGTTAGTGCTTTATTCCATGTAGGTAGGAGATGATGCATTGATAGAAACAAGTGTTTGAAAAAGACAGGAAAGAATTCTAAAGCACAAGCTGTTTCAAAATGATACTGCAAAAAGATGTTGACAAATACTATTTCTGAAACATCCCTTTCCATGGAGTAGTAAAAGCACATCAATAAAACTGATTTAGCAGGTGTGTAAAAGGCACTTGATAGGCTCTAGTCCTGCATGAGTCAAATACTTGAAACAAGCTGCTGACTTGTGTGTTTTTTAGCTTCTAGGAAAAAAAGACAGTCACCATAATGAAGGTCAAAAGAAATATGTGAAACTGGTATTTTTACATTTTTCAGCATCATTGAGCAATGCCAAAAGTAGACTTCAGTTATCATCCTGGCATCTATAAATGCAGCTGGCGTTCTCTACTCCCTGGTTATGTGTTTCTTCAGTTTTGCTGACATCATTGTGGAGTTTGGTGGGAGAATGAAGAGAAACTGTAAGTGGAGTATAGGGGATGTCAAAGGTGAAGAAAGTCTGGTACTTTTCTATATAGGTATATTTTAACCAGTATTTCTACTGATAAATAGATGTGCCTGAAGAATATGTAGCAAGAATGCAAGACACGCTCAGATCAGAAGTCCATATAGCCCATCTTGCCTCTAGTAACAGTTAATAAAGGATTCCTAGGGCAAAGAGGACAAGTAGAGGCTGATTCTTTCCCTAGCATAACCTACCATATTCCAGTAGTTTCCTAACTGAATTCAGCAAGAATTTGGACACTGTCTTCCACAACATGCTTCTACAAATATTAGGATGGATGGGTGGACAAATAGTTGGATGAAAACCTGTTTGGATGGTTGATCTATGAATGTGATGTTAATACATCATACTCTACTTGGATGTCCGTGACAACTGGAGAACAACAGGGGTCTGTCCTGGGACCTGTCTCACTTTACAGATTTATTGAGTATATTCTCGTTACATTTGCAGGTGAGTCCAGGCTGGAGGGATCAGTGGATATGCTTGAGGGCAGAGCAGTCATTCAGAGGGACCTCTAGAAGTTGGTGGACTAGGCTGAGAGGAACTCCTTGAAATTCTACATGGACAAGCACCAAGTACTGCCCCGGAGAGGGCAGAGCCTTTGGGTTGACATGGGCTGGGACAGGAAGAGTTGGGGAGCAGCAGCTCTGTGGGAAAAGCCCTGGGGTGAAGGTGGGCAGCAAGCTGAACATGATTTTGAATTCTCCACTATGTTATGGTGAATATGCAAAGCCGCTCCCTAATATTTAACAGCTGAAAGCTTTCCATTAACATTACTCATTTCCCTCACCTGAGGTTAGAAAACCAATATACAACTGTAGGAATCCTGTGAATTCTTTTTTTTTTCCTTTTTTTTTTTTTTGCTCCTGCTTTACAAGATGGTGAGATTTTTAAAGTAAAAAGGGAAAAAGTAGCAGCACTGTACTCCAAATTTAATCAAAGATTAACATTATATATATTTGAGGTGAGAAAAATGTATGGTTTAAAAAGTACCTTTAGTAAGTTATTTTACAAGATACACGTGGTGTGTATGGACAACGTAAGTTATCAGTTGAAGAGTTACAATAGTCTCCTAAGGCAGGACCCAAATATCCATTTAATCTATGTTATTCTTGATGATGACTATTATCTGGGCTCTTTCCAGATGTAAGGAACCAGTCAAGACGTTTTCCTGTATTGGGGGAGGGATGGGGGAAAGGGAGTTACCTACTGCACAGGAAATACCAGAAATAATTGTCTCTTGTGGAATGCAGTATTACTAAGAGCTGTGAGGGCTTCCAAAGGCATGCTGTTAAGCTTTACCTGTGCCATTCTGATTTGCAGGTGTTGTTATAAGACATATTCTAAACCAGAATTTGAGTTACCAGGTTCTCAAAATTGCTGAAACTCTTTCCTTTTAGAGTAAATAGCACTTTAGCTTGGGAGGACCTTAAACTGGCTGATGATTTCTAGTAATCATCCATTCCCAAATGGTCATGACCTATAGAAGGAAAAATCCTTGGAGATGAGCATCCCCAAGTCCAATTCCAAGCCAATTTGGGGCATTACCCTAGCATGGTAACAGAATTTTTTTTTCTATTTATTTGTTTGGGGGTTTTTTTGCCTATAATTGTGTGAGCCCAGGCAAAGCTTCACAAATTTTATCAGAGCTAGGTCATTTCACACTCTCAGGATGTGGCAGATGATTTCATGTTTGGAGTATTTTTGCTGGGGCACTGTAATAGAAAAACTTGGAGAATAAAGTTAACTTTATAATCTCAGAAAAATTAACTGTTACTTTTGAGTATGACCTTCACTAGTAGTCCAATGAATAATGATTAAGACTCAAAATCTTTGGGGAAAATTATCTCCTGAGGACCTCTAGTTCCTTCAGAAACTAAGGGACCTTGTGTGTATCTGGTATCTCTTATCTCTTATGAATAAGTCACAAACATCTTGAATATTGTTTTTTGTGTTAGTAATTTGCATGGATTTGGAAGTTAATAGAAAGTCAGCAAGCCAAAAGGAATGTCTGAGCTGCCTCTGATTTTAATCTTGCAGTGCTGAACAATATCTTTCATAATATGGGGAAAAGAGAGGAATGTTTAAATCACATTGCGAAGAAATTATCTTATTTCCATGAACAGATTAATTTTTGTGGACATGGAGGCAAACAGGGCTGACACGTGTTTCTTATTCCACATGAAATTCAGCTGTTCAAGCACTAACCTTACTGAATCCAAACAGGTTCATTGCATGGAAGACTATCTTATATGATTTTTTTGAAAATTAAAATTACACCAGAAACAGGGCAATAATTGGCTGATTCAGTGAGAGATGCTTTTGCCTAATCAGAGCTTTGAGTTTACCTATAGGCATTATACATTCCCCAATATTTCTCTATATGTAGAATAAAGATCTGGTTTACATCTTGTTATAAACGTGCGACTTTCTATCACATCTGTACCTCTTAATTTGAATTCTAATATTTTATTGGAGATTTTGTGTTATCTTACAATGGAAACTTAGAAAGACTTTTATCAGACACCTTCCCAAGAAAAGCTGGGCATATTTCTACTGCAAGACTAAGCCTTCTTGTCTGGAGAACTTACCTGACCACAATTTTGCGCTCTAACAGCCTATTTCACTATCATCTTGCTCTTCTGTTGCTATAATGGGGAAGCATCTGTGGAAATCAGGGAAGGAAATAAAATGTCCACTGAAGTCACCATACAAGCTTTGCTGGTGACTTCAGGAGAGGAAGGTCTCAATCCAAATTTTTGGGGACAATATGGGGAGGGAAGGCTCAAGAAAAAGGACAAAAAAGAGTGAATAATAAGAAATATAAAGATCCCACAGAAGAGAGAGAGAGAAGTGCCAGAAGAAAGAAACAAGAAGCAGAAATTAAAAGAGGTGTTCAGGTCATAACATTAGAAATGCAAGTAAGAAGGAAGCTATTCAAATGCATATCTGCTAGTCATCTCTCCAAGAGTGCTCCAAGCAAAAGTTTGGAAACACTGTGTTATAGATACAAAAAGTTTTAATGAGGCAGCTGCTTTCCCCCTACATTTGAATTTTTGATTTTGTAAGCAAGATTTCTTATGCAACTGCCTATTACATAATGAAACTACTGTTTTAGATACTGTAATTGATGCTTAGCAATTTTTAAGGTTTTTTTTATAACACATGCATTATTTATATTACAGTATTGCTGAGGGAGCTGTACCCCATTTTGCTAGGTGGCAAACAGAAAATAACCTTTCTCCAAAAATGCACATCATTTATCTAAACAACATGGACAAATTCTAGGACACAGAAAATAGTAATGTTTTACTTAGGAAAGACAGACTCAATAGCAAATGGGAGGTAGAATTCATCTCTATCTATTTACAGGTGTGTTTTAAATGACTAATCTGTCATCTCTTTTTTCAGCAGTGCAGAGAAGGTGCAAATTATCTGATCTATTTTAGAGTACTGTTGTAAGTTTTAATGAACAGTACTCTGGAGGTACCCATTTCTGTGTGTTTTCTGTAGCTGATACTGAAAGAAGTAGCTCAGGTGGGACTTGTTTCTGCAAAATTAAAAAAAAAAAGGTTAGAAAGCCTTAACCTATCTCTATTAGATTTTTTCAGAGGACTTCTTCATGTACCAATTTCAACATGGACAGGATATTTCTCTGAAAAACAAACAAAAAGCACGAATAACTCAACATCAGAATACTCAATCCTTTATTAGAAAGAACACATATATGGATCTTGGGAAAACATGACCTAAGCCTTTAGTTTTTCTGCTTCAGATTCTGAGTCAGTGCACTAGGTAAACATGTTTTCTTTTTCATTGTGATGCTGCACCATCTAATCAAAATCATAAAAATTCATAAGTACATATAAATAATGTCCAACACCTTTCGGCCCCTTTACAATATTATAGAAATGTTATACATTGGAAACATAAAATCATAGAATGGTTTGCGTAGGAAAAAACTGTTAAAGATCCTGTAGTCCAACCCCCTGCCATGGGAAGGGACATCTTTCACTAGACCAGATTGCTCCAAGCCCCATCCAACCTGGCCTTCAGCACTTCCAATAACCGACCAGCCACTACTTTTCTGGGTAACCCATTCAGTGTCTCGCCACTCTCACTGTAAAATATTTCTTCCTTATGTCTGATCTAATTTTAGCCTTTTTCAATTTAAAAACTGTTGCCACTTGTCCTGTTACTACAGGTCTTGCTAAAAAGTTTCTCTCCAATTTTCTTATAAGCTCCCTTTATATATTGAAAGGCTGCAATAAAGTCTTCCTAGAGACCTCTTCTCCAAGCCAAACAAACATATCTGATCAACTGATCATTTCTGTGGCACTCCTCTGGACCCACTCCAACAGGTCCATGACTTTCTTGTGCTGAGGACTCCAGAGCTGGAGACAGTACTCCAGGTGGGATCTCATGAGAGTAGAGTAGAACCACCTCCCCCATCCTGCTGGCCACACTTCTTGTTATGCATCTCAGGATACAGTTGTCTCTTCTGGGCTGCAAGCACACATTGTCAACCCATGTCTAATTTTTCATCCACGAGTACTCCCTAGTTCTTCTAGCAGGACTGCTCTCAATTCTTTCCTCCCCCAGCCTGTATTGATACTGGGGGTAACCCCAACCCAGGTGCAGGACCTTGCACTTGGCCTTGTTGAACTTCATGAGTTTCACATTGGCCCACTCCTGAAGCCTGTCAAGGTCTCTTTGGATGGCATCCCTTCCCTCGAGTATATCAACTACACCACTCATCTTAGTGTCATCCACCACTTGATGAAAAAGTATTTGATATAGCCTTGACTCAGTCTGGTATAGCCTGGTTACTGGATTCCACTTGGACATTGAGTCATTGACTAAAACTCTTCGGATGTAGCCATTCAGCCAATTTCTTATTCAACTAACAGTTCATCCATCAAACCCGTATCGCTCCAATTTAGCAGCAAAATGCTGTAGGCAACTGTATCAAAGACCTTACAGAAGTCCAGGTAGATGGCATCCATAGATTTTCCCTTGTCCACTGATGCAGCCACTCCATTGTAGAAGGCCATTAGAGTAGTCAGGCATGATTTACCACTGATGAAGCATTTTTTGCTGCCTCTAGTCACCTCCTTATGCTGGGGACTTTGTCTGACTGCCATGACTTTTCAAATATCATGGAGAGTGGCTTGGCAACTACATCAGCTCATTTCCTCAGGACCCTGGGATACATCTCATCAGGTCCCATGGACATGCAGGTGGTCATGAACCTGATCTTCACCTGTGATGGGAGAGGTTTAATTCTCTCAGTCCCTGCTTTGAGGTTCAGGCGCTTGAGAGATATAGGAAGAGAGATCACGATTGAAAACAAACAAAAATAATTGTTGAGTACCTCAGCCCTTCTCCATGTTGATTGTCACTAGTTCTCCTGTCTCATTTTTTGGGGAGGTACTCTTTTTTAAATCTTTCTTTTCTGTAGAAGTTCTTCTAATTATTCTTTGCATCCCTTGTGAATGTATATAACATTGCCAGACAATGTATCTAACTTTGTTGTATACATGTTATGTAAACTGTTAAATACAATGTTATATACATGTTACACACTGAGGTCTTGGACCTCTCACTTTCTTTTTCCACATCAAATGCTACTGTTGCAGAACATTAATAATTTTTTTGAAACTTAGAAAAAAAATCAAAGCACTCAAATAAGAGTGATTCTTTGTGTGCTTATTGCAAGCAGTGAACAGAACTGCATCTGCATCTTCTCAAATGTAGAACTGCATAAAAGACTATGTGGATGGTGAATACCTGTGCCACAGGCTGTGAGATACAGCTGAATGGGTCTAGAGAGCAATTTCTCCCAAGCCGGGGGTTCTCACTGTAGTCAGACATAATTTATCAATATAATTACTTCATAGGGGAAAAACAAATGAACATTCCTTTGCAATTTTTCCTCTTTCCACTAGTAATAGAGGCAGCCTTTCAAGTGTCGTGATGTTTTCCACTACTTTCTTACATGCCTTGTAGCCATTCCTTCATATTTGTAGGTTTCACATGCAAACTGCTGTTGCCTTATTTAGTCATCTTCTTTTCTCTTCTCCATCTATCTTCAAAAGTACTACTTCTAGAAGTCCAGCTGGATTTATCACATGAGAAATTTACCACAATTAGAAGCCCACTGCAGAAGCTGTTTGAATGTGTGTTACAGAAATCATAATGCTGGTGATTGAGCTGAGGACAGCTTTATGCAGCCTGTGCCATTTTTTTTTTTTTAAATGTACTTTCCTCACCACCCACCACCCCTCAGGAAAAGGAGTATATGCTACCTTTCTCAAAACACTAACATTGCTTTCCATTATCAAAGACTTCTTTCAAGTTAGGCTTTGCTTGTGAACTCTTTCTAGTTGAAAAGCATCCGCATGTGGTGAGCACAAAGAACATAGTGTTTCTGGATTAGTAGGTATATTTACATTCTAAGTTTTAAGGATTTTAAGGATTAACTTAATAAATTACCTGATTTACTGTGATTATTCAGTGCAGCACCGCACAAGGTCTCTGACCACACTCTACATAATGAGACTTGGAAAATGTCTCCCTCATCAAACAGCAACTGATTTCACAAGGAACTTGTAGAAATATTTTCCACAGTGGACATCTAATTCAAAGCTCTTGCACAAAAAGAAGGAAGGGAAGGCAGGAATGATAAATACTTCAATGAGTCAAGGAACGTTCCCATAGGAGAGTCAATTTTTACATTATTTATGTCTCTTTTCAGCAGTGAATATTTAACGGTGTGGATTGAGCAATGAATTTTCTGGTACATGCTCCCTTCTCTGACAGCACGGCAGTATCAGAGCTAAATTTTTCTGCATGATTTTTCCTGAGAAGCACTTCTAATTTTTACCAGTATCCATTTAGCAAGACAATAACAACAGCTTCAGCTCTCCCCAGCTGCTTAGATGTTGTGTATTACTTTCAAGGTTGAAAACATCGCAGTTCTCAAAAAAACAGGGAAAATCATTAGAAATATGGAATCCCCTGTAGAGATGAAGATAACATTATATGTCTGGGACTTTGACAAGGTTAGAGTAAGGTTTAACTTACGATCGTACTTTGACAGTGCAGCAATCCTGTTTTCTACTAATAATATGGCTTGTGACACCCCTGTTGTAGACCCTGCTCATATGGTTGAGTTCTTCAAGTAAAAAAATGTTCTCCTGAAAGAGGTGTTATCTTCCTTTTCTACCTTTGTATTCACTAGGGAGGCATCATGCAGCCAGAACAAACACCGCTGCTGCCAGATCCCTCTGGCACTTTCTGAAATAAGTGGAGGAGGTAACAATCCAAAATTATCCTGAACATCTAGAAGTCAGTGACCTGGTGTAAATGGGAGCATGGTTCTAGTGATGCTGGTATCTGATACTCCCAGAAACCCCTGAAAAGGGGGAAATATCAAGTGAATAAAACAGATGTGCCAGGTACATGCTTACAAACTGATAACACTGCTGCACCTGAGCCCTGCCCACAGGTTAACCTTTAATGTATAGATGTTGTAGAGCAGGATGAGCAATACTATTTATACACAAGGAAAAACTGACAACTCCATCTTTGTCTGGCTGAAAGGATTTTTTTTTTCTTTTCTCTTTTTCAGATCATAAGATAAACAAATGTATCTTGAAGGATCTGGAAGTAAATCTGGGCTCCAAGATATGTCGGTACTAAACTGGAAGAGTCTCAGAAAACAGAGATTTAAAGGAGCAAGCACTGTGGTTAAGAAAGGGCATAAATACTTGGTAAATAGCCAGTGGCATGCAGAATTGATGCCAGGCAAACTAAACATATTCATGTGAAGTGGTAGTTCTCAAGGGTTATGCCAGTACATAGCCACTCACCAACTGCTTAACATCAATTAAAAAATAAGAATTAGATAAATATCTAAACAAACACACAGAGAAATTCAGGCAATATTCTGCACCAACCTTCTTCTTGTTTTGTTTTTTAAATCCAGCACTCAAGGCTGGGAGGCAGGGCAGTCCAGGTTTTTGTCCAACATTATAATATAATTTAAGCTTGGAAGAAATGGTTAAGAGTGAAGTATTAAGGTTTCAATATCAATCAAGAAGGCAAAAATAATTTTGGTATTGCACTGAATATTGTGAGTATTTCAGAGGTTAATGAATAGGAAGGTGTTTTTGTGCTACAAAATTCTTGTTGACTCAGTTGATAGGTTGGTTGCTGCCAACCTTACTCGCTGGGACTCATACATAAGAGAGTAGGTCCGGATGCTGAATGTGGCATTCAGTTCATTTCTGTTACACTAGCTGAAAGCTTGCATTACTCTCACAGAACTGCAAATGGTCTGTGTACATAATTTATGCTTGTATGCACACAACACTCACACTTTGTGGTCTGTAGGTGTCAAAAGTATGTTTTCCTCCTGGTCTTCATTCTTTTAGTTCTGTATCAGTACAGCATTAGTGTTCTCCCCATATGTAGTTGCAGCTTAAGTCTGTATTTATCTGTCATATGGTTGTGCTATATCTAGCCTGCTTTTGAAACCGTTGAGATTTTTATTAAGGAATTCTGAAGGTATGAAATATCACCATACAAAACAAAACTACAAATATTATGAAGTGTTGCTCTGTTCTAGTTAGCATAATCTGCTGGCCAGACATTAAAATCTGACTGCTTCTTCATAAATTCCAAATTTAAATGGAAAGATTAGCAAATTAGATTAGAGTTTATAAATTGTGTTTTATTTCTTTTTTTATCCAGGGAACAGAGTACTACACACATCGCTTGGCTACTCCTATGAACTCTTATTCTTGGGTTTTGCAGTTATAATGTTAAGTTCAAATTTGACCATCAAGATGTTCTGGTTGCTTGTCATATGTGTCACCGGGAATGGCAGATAATGTTGATAGAGTGTATTTTAATATTTTCAAAGCTGTGAATTCAAATTTCACTAGTGCAGGTTACGGCTTTGAAACTAAACTAAATTTTGCACACTTGTAGTGGTAACTGGGGTTTTACAGGCACTTAAAGGAAATGCAAAGTAATGTGAAGATTGGCAACAAGTGAATCATATACCCAAGCAGGTTCCTTGATTTCTTGGGAGTGGCCAACTACTCAAAGGCAGTAAATCCATGCAAGTGTTTCAGGGCCCTCTTAGCTGTACATCTTTGATCCAGGGCATTTTACATGCCTCAGGTATTTTTGAAAATAGACAGCAGAATTAATGTTAAATCCCATGTTCCCAAGGAAAGGAATTCCTATACTGTTTGTGTAAGACATTTTACATGGATAGACTTCCTCTTGTTTTTTAAATTAGCAGCTATCAAACATGTTGCATCAATGCTTATTGTTTTGCCACACAGCAGTGGAAATTTTATTCAGATGTGAATGCAAGGGGTCCAGGATCTGGTAAAGGTAACTTAAACCACAAGACTGAATTTTTCTTTAATTCACCTATTGGTGTAATTTCTATGTTAATACTAACCAGATACAACTGACCAACCCGGGCTGATGTTTCCATTAGGGATTGTAATGATTTTGATAGCCAAACTAGTTCATTTATAGCAAATTCATTCATCCCCTCATGATACAGCATGGAGTCACAGAGACAGGCTCCCTCTTTTTGGGAAAAGGCAACTACATGGTTATTTGTGGTCTTTTGGTCCCGTTGTTAGTAGCAAATGATAAGGCTCTGATGAGTCAGGTAAGACACTAATTCATGTCATAAATCAACATCAATCATCTTTCATTTGTGTTAGCATGCAAAGCATGTCCATGGGTGAATTAAGTACATAAAAATAATTTATAACACATTAATATCTAAAAATTATGGCATATATATATTTACATTTTCTGCACTGGACACTTTCAAACTGACAGAGAAGGAAAGAGTATGAATACATTGGTTAACAAAATAGCCATTCACTTCTTGCATATTTGTTGTATGGAATAATGAAATATCAGCTGTTGCTCTGTTTTGCTATAGCTCCTTATTGCTGTTTTGTGCCATTATGCCCAGTGTGGTGTGCAGTGGCACAGCTCTTGAGAGGATTACACCAGTGTATTCGTTTCTCTCAGTATCATGGCCCTTCAGAACACTGCCTATTCCCAAGGTGGTAAACAGTTAAAGAGGCAATTACCAGAGTGCAAGAAGAAGCATGGAGTAAGAAAGACTATTTAAATACAGAGCAGGACTTATGACTGTTTTCTTCTATCCTGCAGATACTTCTGTGCTTTTGTCTTAAACATTGTGAACCTGAGTTCATTTTCACTTGGTCAAGTAATTTTAAAAGTGACCCCTTCTAATCCTGATGATTTGCTGGTATATTAATTCATGCTTTCTTGTGTTAATGGCAGAAGATGTCTTCACTGTAGAGAAGAAGGATTCCTAATTCATGACAAATTACATTTCCAAATTTGATTTTGCTCTAAATCATCTGATCAAGTAAAACTGTTCAGAGTTTCCTGTGAACTACAAATTTGTTGGAAGCTCCATTTTGAAACAGCAGCAAATGTTACTTCACTGGCCACATGTGCCCCAGGCTCTACAGCAGTGAAACTGAATTTCTTTAGATGTAGATAAACTTCATTAAACAGCTGAATGCATCCCAGAGGTCTGTGGGATAAAGCTGGGGCTTCTGTGGTCCCGGCTCCGTGGAAGAGCATAACTGTAGCAGATCAGGCTGCCCTGTATCCTGCCCTGACTCTCCTTGGAGTCGGGTGCATTCAGGGACCCTGGGCTCCTTGCTGAATTTCCTTGACTTCCTGACCTCCAGTGATGGATGGTCACTCAGCCAAAGACACACCAAACAAAGGATGTTGAGCCTGATTCTGCAAATGGTAGTGAAAAATGTCAGCTGCCTCTATTTTTACATTTGATGAGCAAATAGAGCTTATTGTGCTTTACCCATTCCTATGAGAATAATTTAGTTAGCTGCCTCCTGTGAACCTATTTAACCTCACCAGCTTGACAATGGGCTTTACTAGCCCCCTTGTGACAATAATCTTTAGTACATTGTGTTCTCTTATTTTGGAGAGACAGGAAATCGTCCATAGATGACTTTGCAGAAATAGCAGGTAGAAAAAGCTAACAGCTTGGAAAGTAACCATGTTTGATCCTGGAGCTATTGAAAGACAGTAAACATGAAATCTATGGGTATCAGTTTCACAGGGTCACTTTTCAGAGGGAAACAGTGTGATAAACAGTGCTTTTTAGAAAGAGAGCTTTTTCTTGATTTGAATTATTCATTTTCATTCTTGACCATTATTCTTATGTTGGTTGATGATAATGCATATCATATCAAATAATAATATGGTATCATAGCAACATAAAGGAAACCAGTCTTGCAGATTCTGGAGATGAGGATATCATTGCATTTAGTTAATGCAAAACAGTTGTTGAGCTGACATCTTCGAATAGGTTTATTTTCCAGTTAAAAAAGTGGTGCTACTATCTGATATGACATTGTGCCTCTATGTTGCTTCAGGCTTCTTTTAAAAAGTGTCTAAAAGTCAATTCTTTTTTGTAATAACTGTACCATTAAACAACTTTGTCATGGCCTTGGCTCTTGAACTAGCTGTTCTGGAAAATATTTTTCTTTCATTTTAATGTCAACCACGAACCCAAAGCTGTCATTACAATAAAATGGAAAAAGTTGTGTACTAGCTAACATTCCCTGCTGTGCAATCCTTTTTTTAGGGGTGGATGGGAGAAAAGCTATTTCAAAAAAAAAGCTCACTAAGTTGTGAAAAATTTACTAGGGTCATAATAGCAGGAACCCAAACAGTATTTTTGATATATGCAAGTGATTCAGATCTCATCTTCCTGATCTGAAATACTATAGTGCTAGAGTAGGGGAGACTGGGGGTAGGGGGGTGGGGAAGAGAAAAAATTACCAGAAGTCCAAGTTTTCCTGCAGAATACCTGCAAACATGTTCACATTCTCAATTTTTAGCAAACTGACAGCTATGGAAATAAAATTCTGCATTGTTTCCAGAAAGTGACCCTTTTTCCCCAACACAGTAATCTCAAAATTACTTTGAGGTAGAGAGGATACAAAATTCATGGACTGGAAATAAGACATGCTTTTTACAAGGTACCTGTGAGAACTCCAGAACATTTGCAAACATTTTTGCCACTGTCATTTTAGGTTTTCTTCAGAAATTTGTGTTGTTTTTTACTTCATAACAGAAGCTGCTTTTGTCTCTAATAACGTACATCACAGTGCCATCTAGTGTGAGAAAAGAAGAATATGGAGAAGAAAATGGTGGTTTGAGCTTCGGTTTGTGTGAAAGAAAAATCAATGCCTTGCATAGTCCTAGGTGAAGACGATTATGCCTGCCTTTAATAACTATGTCTCTAATTTCAGTAGCTCATCACTAGACTGTATGCTATCACCAAAGAAAGAAATATGACCTGTTCTGTGTTTTCCCATGAGCAGACTCACAAATATGTTAGTTGTGGCATTATACTTTACAAAACAGAATTCTTTATTTTGTGTTTGATCATAATAAACTGCTTATCTTGAACTCTATCTGCATAAAACAGGCTAAAAATGCAAAGAGAAATAGGAGAGAAACTCTGCTTTAATAATTATTTTACTGTGAATATTTCTCGTAAAAAGACTGTATGTATTCACAACTAGTTCCTTGGATCCAGCTAACCTGCGGTTATCCAGATGAGACAATATGTTGTGACACTATAAACAGAAGAAATGTGAAAGGTAAATTGAAATACTGAGAAAAACTGTTCTCTTTTTCAGTAAATCTCATCACAAAAATGGAGATTGGGCACCACAAGTACAAGGTCTGTCAATCTGCTGCTACAGGGAATAAAGTCCTACACAGAATCATAGAATTATTTTGGTTGGAAAAAGCCTTTAAGACAATCAAGTCCAACTGTTAACCTAGCACTGTCAAGTCCACCACCAAGCCATATTCCTAAGCACCACACCTTCACGAGAGTTAAAACAGCCTTTGAAATGTTCCTTGACCTGATGTGTATTATAATATGCTTAAGCTTTATTTTGTGCCTGAGATCCTGAAAATATTTCCTCATGGATGGGTCTTGCATTCTCCCTTATGCTTGGACTGACCTGAGGAGGAAAGAAAGGCAGTCCTGGTTTAACAGGCAATGTGGACTCAAACTTGATGGCCTGTTATCTTCAAAAGATATACCAGAAGGTCTTGAGCACTCCCCCACTGCTTTCCCAGCTACGTGTCTTGTCTTTAGCATGCAGCTGCAAAACCCTGTACACATTTCATATTTCTGGGAACCATCACTTGACACCATGTCCACTGCATAAAGGAGACCTGTGGGGCTGATGTGCAAGGGGCCCTTCCCGCTGCAGTGAGACCTCTTCTGGGCTGGTGGCTGGAAAGGTGGGAGTGCGACCCCCTCCTGTTGGTGCTGCTATCCCCAACACTCCAGCCAACTAAAGCAAAACCAAAACAGGGATGTTTAGAAATGACACATCCGAGCAGTTCCTCTGCTCTGAGAAGCACACTGATCCCCCAGCAGGACTTTCAAGGAACCCAGGTGCCATGGTGCAGCTCGTCAGGGTCAGGCACATCCCATCAGCTGCCCCCAGATCTCCTGGACACTACTGGCACCGTTTGCTGGCTGTTTTACCTGGAGGATGCAGGCCAGACAGATTGGGTTCTAGACCTCTGGGAAGGTCCTTACCCATCACTTTTAACTGTCAGGAAGTAGGAATTTCAGAGCAGCTTCAGGACTTTATCACATGTTGCCATGAAAAGAATAAGTGTTGAGGAGACTAGAAACTGGACATATATCTGAAAAACCCAAATAAAGAGAATGTGAGCTCCATGGATTGGTATCCATGGCTGCAGGATTGTTTTTGTTGGCTTCTTTAAAAAAAACCTTTTCACAAAAATGGGTCCAAGAAATAGTACAAGCTTGGTTTTCTCCTTTCTTTCATAGAGCTGGTTAATTACACATTAATGAGGATATTGCATCCTTTAAAAAGGATGGTAGTTATGTGTGTAATTCCTATAAGTAACTCAGCCTTCATGTGATGAGATTGCAATAGGAGGTATGGGGTTGTCCCTGAGTGCATTGCAAACCAAGGCTTCTGCAGAATATTCTTTGTAGTCTTCAGACAAGTCATTTTTTTAGCAATAAGATATACCTCTGTATATACACCTGCATCCACATCAGAAAACAAATTCCCTCCCCTCTAACTTCAGTGGAGACCGCACTGAGCTTACCTTTCACATTTCCAAGAAGAACGAATGAGTGCAAATACATCACCATGGAGGCCTGATAACAATTTTATACATACACATCTTCAATAATTTCCTAAATGTTTCTTGATTCTCTCACACTTCCATTCCGTGTTTACTCTCCTTCTCTCTGTGGACATTCTCTCTAAATGAGAGGTTGATAGACTATCTATTCAGAACCAGTTTCTGTGCCTAAACAAAATTATTACTGGGAATGTTTTGATCGTAAAGATTCTGACAGAATAAGAACTTTCAAAACTAGGAACAAAAAGAAAAGATATACACTGAAGGACACAGTCTTAGCAAATCCAAATGTTAGGCAAGCACCTGCAGATTTAAGGAAAAAATTTATATCAAATATTTAACTTGTGCAATGGCTCAATGGCAAACCAGGTATTCTTATGCTTTATGCTTTGTGCTGTCAGTTTAAGTGCAACAGCAAATCATTTGGGGATGTTTTTTTTCAATCCAGATGATGTAAAGGATTTTGGAGGAAGCATACTGAAAAAAAAAAGCACATTTTTTTCTGTTTGTCTAAAGAGACAAGTATGAGACTTCTATATCAGACACTGTCAAGATTAAAACATGCTTAGAATTTAAATTGCTTCTATATTTAATATTGATAAATCTAATTTACAACATTTCTGCTCCTTCTTTAACCTAGAGTCAGGATTAATATTCATGATATTACTTTTGGTGATGTGCAAGCAATTCCGTAAGTCAAATTCACTCAACCTGTATTTGCATGGAATATTTACCTCCATAATATCTCTAATTTTGTCAACACTGAAAGCAGATCATGACTTTATTTTTAAGATTGGTAAAAAAAATGGTCAAACTGTTTTGATGTTCAGCAGAGTGCTATCTTTGCCCGCCCCCCCAAAGAAAATAAGAAATAACCTTCAACCAAACACAAAAATAAATTCTGTTCCATCTTGGAAAGTAAATTCTTGGCCTCTAGTAACTTTTGAAACTGTAGCATTACCTGCTTTATTTCTATGGTAATAATGGTAAACAGAGAAGATACCAGCTACATTTCTTTGTGACTTTATGCAAGTGCCCCTGGCCAAAATTAAGGAGTTTTATTAGTCAAACTGCTTAACTCATACTGAAATATCTTAAGAGATAATTTTATGAAAAAGTTCTACACCATTTCTGTTGTTCAATTATTAGGTAAATGGTTTGCTATGTTCCATCTCTGCTGTCATTGGAGGTAGCTTAGCAAATGGTGATTCAGCCTTTGGTCAGAAACTCACTGTACTGAGCCTGCTCCAGATGTCATAAATACATCTTGCTGGGATGTTTTATTTCTCTTATTTCCCTGCAGGCAGCCCTGACTGTAAAAGATTTATATATTTTTATTTTGGGACTGTTTTTGCTGGAAGGTCTACAAAAAAGCAGGCTTTGCATTTTGAGAGAGCTGAAGTTGCACACCACGTACATCTTAATTTAGCTATTGAGTTGATTTACACTCAGAAATATCTGAAGTGGTCTCTCCTCAACACCCTTCAGATCCTGAGATTTTTTTCTTTCCTTTTCTTGTTCAGCTCCAAATGAGAACAGTTTGGATAAGTATCAGCCTTAGATTTTTGCTATTAAATTTTGATCATCTTTTTATATACACAGTTCTACTGAGGTTGCCTGGAGAGTACACTGAGACCCTTTCCTATAGCTAAAGGTATCAATTCTGTACAATATAATTATCTATTTGAATGTCAGTGTATCCATTGAAAAAAAAAATAATCTGGTTTAGTTACTACAAGGATTCTTAATAGAATACACTCAGAATATTCCCATCATATCTCCTGGGAGGTGCCTATAGCCTCCAGCTGAGTAGAGCATACAGAGATGCCTCTGAATTGACTGATGAACTCAGATATACCAACCAAAGAAAGCAGAGTCAAGCATAGTCCTCACTGGACTTCAGAAAGCAATATAGTTGCATTGCTATGGTGCTGTGTCTACAGTAATCAGTCACAGCATGGAACTGGGTTTACAAACCTGTGCGTAGCACTGTGGGTGCTGAGGCTGTCACAGGGGCTGGCATTAGTTCTGCACCACACTGTTTTGGCAGCATCCTGCTGTGCTCCTTCACCTACAAGGGACCTGCCCTGGCCATGTAGGTTTGTTCTCAGGCACTTGCTGGCTCATGAAACCAGCTGCAAAATTCAGGGGTTCCCTCTGCTCTGGGACCTCACTGCTCATTTTGCCACTTGGATAGGTGGGACAGAGGTATGTGCTATGCTGTGTAGCAGCTTTGAATTGCTGGCACATTCAACAGTGTAAGCTGAGTCAAGTGTAAGCTGCACTTAAAAGTAAGGGAATTCAGGAATGACTCCACCTCAGGATAGGTTTAATAATACAATGTCTTCTGCTAGAGCTATCCAAATATAATTTAGGCACACACTGAGTCAGAGCCCTTGATTTGCATTTTCTGGTGAAATTTTTGTCTTGTTATTTATGAGGACATGCCCATTAAGACCTTATTTTATACCTTGCTACCCACTGGTGGCACCAAAGGACAGTAGTGTTTTAGTACACGGTTCTTTCTTTTTCTAGCATGCTTCATAAGAAAGTCAAGAAAAAGAATCTGAATAATCCTCAAACATTGCTAAAGCAAGTTAAATGACGTAGGGACATGTACATCTCCAAGACACTGCTTTAGATTCTCTTCAGATGGAAGCAAACATCTGTTTCAATTCTCATTAAAATGTTAGAAAGTGAAATTAAGTACCATTATAGAGAAGAAGAAATTAAAACAAATTCTGATTCTTTAGAACAAGGCGATCATTTCAGAAAAACCTGTGTATGATGTTCTTAGGACTATAGAAGTGCATGGAAGAGAAATGCTATACCTTGATTTCGTATTCCGAGTCACATGATGAATTCCACAATGACAGTTCATATGCAAACATACCTTCTATTACTTATTTTTTACCTTGTCATGGCATACAGGCAACACAGTCTGATACGTATATTAGGCATATGCAGAGAAAAGTCTATTTTCTTAAGAGAAATATAATATCTTGCCTCTCTCTTGCAGGAAAGCAACCTTGAAGATCTGCAAATGGTTCTTTGAACCACAGCAAGAGAAGGGAATCACCCATCATTAAAGAGGTAATATTTATTTGACCCTGAGACGTGGGTGGAAATATGGAACAAACTTGAGATTGTCAACTAACAATTCAGATTCATGAGCTCATAAATTATTTTTGAGTGAGTGCTGTCAGATTATCACAGGTTTGGCCAATAACCGGGTGACAGATGCTCTCTGTTATCCCACCACCACCCTGCCAGGCGAAGAGAATGGGAACGAGGGAGAAAGGCTTTGAGGTTGGAAAAAAACACTAGAACAGTTTTAATGAAACAGAAAATAATAACAATAATAATAATAAAGACGGTGAATTTTATACAAAGATGTAAATACATTCAGATATATAAATGAACATGCAAATAGGGAGCCCAAGCTTAACAGATGGTAATTATGTCCTTACCAGAGACTCCCCAGACCAGGCTGGGCAGCAGCTGGGGGTGCCTGGGTCCAGTGCCCCAGTGACAGTCTGCAAAGAAATCCCTCGGAGCAGCCGTGCCGGTCCTACTCAGGGAGTCAGGGGCAGGCGACCTGTCCCTGTGCATGGTGCTCTTCTCCACTGAGCAAACAGTGCTCTCAAACCAGGACACACATGTTACAACATCTTCCACTTCATTTTTGTTAAAGTCCTGTGCAGCTTTCTGAGCAAGCACTACCAGTCTGCCATTTGTTCCACCTGTACTTAAATTTAATACTGTTAATGTCTTGAATGTGTAAATTAGAGGGTTTTTTTTAAAATTATTGAAATTCAGAATTAAATACTAATCTTACAAAATTGGGTGTTTCTCTCTAAATTTGTCTTTAAAACTATTTCTTTATATGCCTGCTTAACCTATTTGGGCACCTGAGACTGACATTTATGATAAATAATGCAAACATTATATGACTTAATTAGACTCTGGTGCCAACTTTTCTTATGCTAGCAGTATTGTGCCAGCTCCTCTAAACAATTTTTTCATAATAAATACAAAAATATCACAGAAAAATAAATTAAGTGGCTAAGCTCCTGAATACATCAGAGTAATATCTGTTATCTGATGTGCCATAGCTTGTGTTGTGTTATATTTTGAAACAGACAAAAAAAGATAGAAGGTACTAGGGAGCCACTTCAAGGAGGGGCAAGACTTCAGCTGGTCTTAAGATGGGGCTTGATAAGCTCAGATGGATGTGCTATGGATGTGTCTCATGGGGTAGATGACTCAGAAGACCTGAGTTCTGTGTGACTCCAGGACACAACACAATGCGGACTGGCTGCATTCATTGCCCTCGTCATCTACAGTCTGCTTCAGCCTCAGACTTAGAATCACAGAATCATAGAATCATTGAGGTTGGAACAGACCTTAAAGATCATCCAGTCCAATTGTGTACCTACATCACCACTAAATCTTACCACCCAGCGCCACATCCAGATGCCTCTTGAACACTTCCTCCAATCTTTTTGCAGTCAGGTTGGTATTTTGAGACGCTTCCCTGAAATTATTCCCTATTGTCAGTAGCCAAGTTTTATTGATCACTATCGATCAGTCTTGTCAAGAGGGGAGTAAGATAGAGTTTGTTGGTGCACAGATACACATCAGAAAGGCATGTTTCTATACAAGTTTCTACTGTGTGTTTGTGGCTAAGTGGTCTTAGGGACTTATGCAGCCTTATGACTAGAAGGTTATTAACAAAGACACACGGTTACAGGTAAGAATAGAGTGAGTATATTGTAGCCAGTTCCTCCATCGGAGCAACTGCCAGCATACATGTCTTCTCTGAAATGACTGGTTTGTAAATTGTGTTTTTAACTTTCCTTTCCCTAAGTCTTCATATTCTAGCAGTGGCATGCATTTATTACNTTCTTTTTTCCCAAAGTACTGTAATGGAAGTGTGAAGTTTTCTTCATGCAAATTATTCTGGTTTTGTCTTCCGGAAAATAGGTAAAAGAACACTTTTCTGAATATGCTTTTATCTCATTAATGTCAGCATCCATGAAACCCCATGAAAGTGACTTCATTCCTATTCTTTAATCATGTGTTTTTCCCCAGATTTTTCTTATCATTTTTTACTTCTTGGTAGCAGATGAATTAAACCAGAATATCTTGGAACTGATGAAAATTTTTATCAATTAACCAGATGATGACAGTTTACACTCTAAATTTGCAAACAACATAAGAATGAAAGGAACTATTGTCATCTCAGGAGACAAAACTAATGTTCAGTGTAACCTTGACAAACGGAAAGAGGTAAAAAAAAAGATGTTATATAATAAACATAAAACTACACATCAAGTCAGCAATAACCCCTTGCACTGAAACACCAAGAAATAGTTGGCTAGGGAACAGCTGTTCAGAAGGCTCTAGGTGTCATAGTGGATTACAAGCCAATAAGGAGGTGACATCAGCTGAGTGATGGCTTTCTTCTGGAACATGTATGATGGGTTATTAAACATGTAGTCTGAAAAACAATCTTTTCACTCTATTGAGCACAGATAAACTTTTTTTCTGTGATTCTAAGTTTAAATTTTAGATTTAAGTAACTTAATCCAAATTCTTCTTTCCTTCACACCTATCTTCACCATCCCCTGTACAAGTGGGTTTAGTAACTCATGTACTGAATGACCACTGAGCTTCATGCAGCCTCTTAACCCTTCAGTTCCAGCTCTTCCGTTACCCCAAAACATGATGATGAGCTCAAGATATCAATATGAGCTTTCTCTTTCTCACATTTGATTTATAAAATACCTGGTTTGGCTAACCTTGTTAAGGAATAACAAAAAGTCAGGGCTTAAAGTTGTGGCTGTTTTCCATTGGTGTAACTTGGGCCAAGATTTCATCCTGGGATATAAAAACATTAATCACACAGCAGCACAAAGCCATTGTGAAACTCAGATTGTCCGACCTGTGATCTGCCCGATCGCACGGCCATGCTCCCACATTTTGACACCCTCTATTGGAAGAGCCTCCAGGCTGAAGCAACAGTGCAGGACAGGAAGATTTTACAGCCTCTCCATAAGTAGATAATTGAAAAACAAAGCTGCTGTCTTAGTAAAGACGGCACATGAACTTCTCTTCTCAGTCCATAAGGTAAAGTTTGGAGCATTCTGGATTCGATTGCTATGTCTAAGAATAAGAAAGTGAAAGGAAATAGATCACACGTGCTGATGGGGAGTTTGTGAGGAGCACAGTGGAACACCACAGTTTACGAGAGAAATCTGAAAATGATGGAAGGTTCCCAGTGTCCAGCTCTTAGGATATTACATATATGAAGAGAGCATGAGGAAAACCAGAGGTGTGATTAGAAATAGCAGAAAGGAGAATCCATCCAGCATCTAGGGTTTGGGAAGAAGGTCTGAAATGTAACCAGGACCACAGCAACACAACACCTTGAAAGCAAGGTTAAGAAGGTGAAACAAGGACAAATGCCTGTAGCTGCACCAGGTTGAAGTCTTGGTGTTTTATTCTGAGCTGAAGTCAAGACAAACAAAAACCCTTTTGTGGCATTTGGGAATGTGATATACATCCCTACTTTGTTGCTTCATTATGCAGCTGTGTAAAGATAATTGAGAGAACTAGGCCAGATTTTTCATCAACAAGCAATAAAATGTGATAAATATGGTATGTAGAATGGCAAATGTTAGAATTAATAAGCTGAAATGTTGATGAATTACTGTTTATATACTTGACATGTAATAATTGCTTCATTTATCATCTGAATCTGGAAAACTTAAATAGCAGGCATTTATAATTAATTTTCTCCCCTTGCAAACTGCAATTCATCCCACACTCGAAGGAGTTAGTGTTAATTTCTTTTCTATCAGCCACAGGCCATAAGTTAATGCATTAAAAAAAATCAGAACATTTAAAATAACAGTCTAATTAAATTATATCCTCTACTGTTGGAGAAAAACACATGATTCTTCAGAAGATAATCAGTCACCACAGTAAACAGCATTTAGTTCTTCTCACAAATCTGTGTCTACCCACTGGCGATCTTAGACTGTCAAGATGAAGAATTCACTTTATTGAACAGATGAAGGATATTGACTTCAGCCTCATTAGCAACTTCAAATGAGAATGACAATGGGAGTTCATTAAATAATAATATTTTTCCATATACTGAGTTTCCTTCATCATACAGCAGCATATGCTTTACTCAGAGTCTGACAAGGCCCACATTTCTGATTCATGCTTCCCTGTTGATCATCTAGATAATGCCCTTTCCTTAGGGTCTTCCCTGCTTGAGAAGCAAAGGCTCGCTACTCTTTTACTGAAACCAATAAGGCAGACAGTGCCCACCTTAGGTAAAAATACTGGAAGTACCTTGCTCCAGGCTAGATTCATCTGAGTCCCTAGCAAGATCTGAGGACTCGGAGGACCAAGTCATTTGAAATGGCTATGCACAAAGCACGCTTCACAAACAGCAGACACTGTCCCATGGAGTGGTGTGGAAAAGTCCCATTAAAGACCTGTGGGCTTTTCCTCATACAGCTTTGATAGTCAAAGAATGCCTGGGTAGGTATAAGACATCCACTTAATGTATACGGCTGGGAATAACTGCCAGCCAAAGGCTGTTACTAGACTAGCTACTTTTCCACAGCAAAATGAATCCAGGTCTCCTACAAATAGCTACCCATTTGACTATGCAGTCACTTAGGCTGTGTGTCTAGTGCTTGTGAACACCAACAATGTAGCTACTCCAAGGGGTATTTTATTATAGAATTGTTACAAGTGAAAAAAATTTAGTTGTTTTTTCAGCTGGTAGACATTCTCACATCATAAATATCAGTAATATTGTGTTAAAAAATTCACCTCAGTACAGTTTATTTTAATGAGGTTTGTCCACCTAAGTACTATCAAGAATCTTGAAATGCTAAGAATATTTCACAAGATGAAAATAGTGAATGTTTCCTTGTGTACCACCACTACTAATTAGTTCTCAGTTCCATTTTAAGAATGGCTTTTCAAGTATTTTTAATTTCAACATCTTCAGGGTGAAAGAGCATGTGACTTCTCTTACAGCTCCCTACCCCAGTTAGTAACTTGATTCCATGTACAGAGAACTAAGTTCAACTGACAGACTACAGCTTCTCCTGCATTCTTGAAATTCTCTTTTTCACAAGATACCACTGAGGTCAAGGGCTTTAGAAAAGGACAGAAACCCATCTTTTTCAAGATGCATTCCAGCACTTTTTGCATGGAAACTTAGGAAGGTCATTCATTTATGCGGGTTATTCCGTAGCCCTCCCTTTGGTATTTAAACTTCCATGAGAGTGCTTGGTGCTTGAGAGTGCTGGAATATTTGCTGTCCCTAAGAAAAGGCAGATCACTCTCTAGCAGGCTGCACTGGAGGTGTATGCAGTCTGTACAGTTCTGGCTTCTGCCCCCACAACTGTTTAGATATTTTGCATTAAAATGTCATGGGAAACAATCCTCAGAAGCCTCTCAGAGGACTTCACTGCTTTCTCTTCCCAGCAGAGTGCCTTTGCCAATGAATCAGACCCCTTTGGTGCTCTCCTGCCCCATCTAGTAGGGCAGTGGAGAGAGGAGGAGAATTCCCCCTTTCTTGGCAGCACTAAGGATGCACACCTGGGACACAGGTAATGAGCATTTTAGCCTATTCTGGCTCAGCCCAGATCAGGATAAGACATTATATTTAAAGGTCAGTGTCAGTAACTTCTCTTACAAGACTGCAGGAAAAAAGAGTAAGTCGATTTTCTGTACTGAAACGGTTATGTTCAGCCTCTAAATCCCAGAGATCATTTTGGGCATGAAATCTAATTTTACATAAGTAGCTTCTTGTACCCCTGCCTTAGCTCTAGGCTTCAATGAGACATAGTATGCTAGTATTTCTCTGTAGCTGGCAAAGATGCCCTCTCCTCTCCCTGTGTCCCTCCTTCAGCTACCTGACCGTTGTCTGCAGCTGCAGCTTCAGTCTCTGGAACCAAGCATCTAAGAGAAATGACACTGACACATCGTTGTCCCTTTGCTGATCATGTCAGGAATCACCTAAGGTTGTGATAAGGAGTCAATATAACCTTGACTCATTAAATCTGAAAACACTGTATGCAGTAGAAGGGAAAATCAATCCAAATCCCTTTCTCATAACAGAAGCACTTGTTTCATATTAATACACATTCTGATCATGCAGTTGACTGGATATCCTTATTGAGGCTGGAATACCAGGGCTTTTTGACCAGTGGCTGTTTATAAAGCTTCAGAGAAACAACAAAAAATTGCGACAGCTGAAGCAACAAACAAGCAATTTCTCTAGTGTTATGCAGAAAATGAAACCATCAAGTCAAACTTCTAAATACATTTCATAATTCAGATACATTAGCAGTAATTATTTTAAACAAATTGTAACTGCATTGTAACTACACTGCAATTAAACTAATTGTATTGAAATGAATGTGTCTGTACTATAATGTGCATTTGTTTTCTTTCATTAAGCCCAAGTAATCAGGTGAACTAATAACAAAGAAATGTTTGATCTACAAGATAACCACTCTTTGCTGGTACAAGTCTAGCCACGTTCATCTCAGCTAATTATGTGTCCTGTTTACTGCAGAAGAAGGTTTTTGGCCTCCAATAAGCATAATGAAAAATGCTACAAGCAGTCATTTGGGAAACAGGGCAACATTTTAAAACACTGGTACTCTGAGGGGCAGGATGCTATCCCAATGTGGGATAAAATTTCTTATTTTCATTACTGAAGATCCAGTTTCAAGTTTTTGTTCTCTTCTAGATGCAACAAGTATGTTAATGTATACCTCCTTATTCATTCAAAGTTTAATAATGATACTAATGGGATCTTTTGAGGTTATCTGAGGTCAGCCTGACAAATTCTTATGCCAATTGAGGCAATCCTTTAAGAAAACTTTTATCAAATTAAAATGTTTTTATTTTATCAAAAAGGCAGTGTTCCCACACCGAAGACTAACATGTTCTTTGACAGCAGTTGGAGACCAAATCTATATAAGAATGGAGTTCTGCTGATCTCAGAAATCTGGCTATTTCATTTTAGCCCTGAGATCTGGAGATAAAATCTCATCAGAACAAAGTTATTCAAAGAATAAAAAGCAAAAATTTCTCTTTGCTGGGCTTATTCTAAATCAGTGGTGTAAAGTAACTGAGCAAAAGCAAGTTGAGACAGGAGCTGTTGGATCTTTCTGAGTGCATCAGTCATGGAACTGTGCTGGATATAGCAGTGGGTCACAAAAAGTAGAAAAACTGATTGTTGCTTGTTGACTACTGGTGCAGTTGTTCTCAGATTATCTGGGTATGTATAAGACAAGCATCTCTTAGACACCGGAGTGCTTTTCCAAAATATGAAACCAGAAAGAGTCCTCCCTAGAGAAAGAGGGAAAAAATTAATTTCTTTTAAATAAAATGCATCTACATACTTCAATAGTGCTCATTCTCCAACAGAATGTTTGCTTCTATTTTGTTCCCATTGTTCATGTCCTTACAGGCATTGTTCTGTGACACTGACTCTCCTCTCCTCTCCTCNTTTTCCTCCTTCTTTTCCTTCTTTATTTCCTTTCTCTCCCTCTCTCTCTCCCTCTCCCTCTCCCCTCCTCTTGTGATTTCTTTTTTTTTTCCCCATGAATTCTACTACAGCTCAGTTTTCCTTTTACATGATGCATTCTTACTTCTACTCTCCCTTCATCAGATTGTCCTCTCTTTCCTTTATTATTCATAGTAATGTTGATTGTTATTTTTTTAAAAAAACAATAAATTCAGTCAAATAATATCGGTCTAAAAAAAGAACTAATTTGTGAGCTCCTAGCAGTTGCCAGGCAACAGACTACAACATCAATAGTCAGTTGATGGTTGACTTAAGTAATGTCTAAATAAGTATTGTTTAGGCTTGAATTGTCTCCTATTACATGGTCCTAAGGTGAAGTCCACCTGGCTAGAGGTTTCAGGTCCCCACAGAATAAGGATAGCATGCACCAGGATTGTTCATTGTTCCCAATAATACAAACTCTCTTCTATTATCTAATAAAATAATCTGTGCTATATGTTTTTATACAGGATGCAAACTTTCAATACAATAATTGCTTTTCCAAAGGTGCCTGGACACATGAGCTGACAGGGGGATGAAGAAGCTCATGTGCAGAATTCATACAGGAGCTTTGCTGCTGGTCTGCACATATGCAATTTTGTCTTTCTGGGACAATAGAGGTCTATTGCTCATATTAACCTACTAGTATGAAACAAACATCTTAACCTGCACACTTAACCTGGGTAGTAGGAGAGGGTAAACTGAAATCCCAACAGGCATTGCTGACAAAAAGAAAACTGAGCAGTTCAGTAAGAAAGCAGAGCAGACAGACTTTCTCAAGCTTTTCCTAATCCACTTCTTTATGTGAAGAGAAATGAAGACATTAAGACAAGACCTAAAATAGGATGTTAAGCTGGACTGTGGGAACCTTAGCCAAAATCACTGTTCAAAATATCTTTACACATCAGTCACCTAAGTTTGGTGTGTGCTTGTATTTGATCTGCACTTCAGATGGTTCTAGTTCTTCATATGCAGGCCTGTAACTGCTTTGACCTGAACACCTGCGCATCTGTGTTTGAAATCCTAAATCTCCTTCTTTTGCTAGCATACTTAGAGATGATCACCACTCATGAGCAGACATGGTCCCTCATCACAGAACTATGGCCGGGAGGTTTTAAAACAAGTCCAGGAAAAAAACCTGCCCCAACGTATCTTATTTTTTTGACTTCTCGATTAGTACACAAAGTGGGAGACCCCTGAGGTTTTCATGCAAAGAGTCAAATTTTTCTTTTTCACTTCTTGCTTAGTGATCTTCCAGGCAATTAGCTAGTTAAATCATCCAGGTTGATGTAATTAGCAGGAAAGCTACTTGGCTAGAGAGTCAAGATTCCTGAGATCAGAAACAGGGAGATTGGAACGTGCTGTTACCTCTGTGAAAGCAGGAAAGGTGTGTGAGGAAACAGAAAAATCAGACATGCTTTTCAGCGTGCTGGCCATAAGAGCTGCATCTCAGTGTGGGAACTATCTAGTGTTATCAGAGTCTCCAAGAGAAACAACATTAAAAGTCTCCTCTCATTATTACTGTGCACTCTGTTGGAGCCAAGCACCAGGTCCAGTAAGACCTGCAGAAAATAAAAGCACATAGTTCAGTTTTCAGCATTTCTCAGGTTTGATGGCGATAATGCAAATGCTTTTAACCAGAAAAAAAAATCCTGTGTTATTGCTGAAGAGGTAGACTATAAATTGATGAAAAAATCCTTAAAGTAAATTCTGACATTTCTTTCAAGATTTCATCTGTCAAAGGGTAGGATGGTAATAATGGTAATAATACTATTATACACTTTCTTTTTTCCTCTTTAGTAATACTATTTTATATTTCATAAAATATATTTAATATATTTAATTGGAGTTAATAGATATTTAATGGCTAAAAATTTCACTGCCCAAAGATGATAGGAATCAACATCATTAAAAATAGTAAAGAACTAATTTTCTGCTGTGATCTCAAAGAAGTTAGTACTGACAAACACTTTTACCATTTTAAAAAATTAACTAAATATTCAAATTCTCACATATCTTTGCACTGATATAGTTTTGTCCCCACTTTGATATGAAGTTTTATTTATTTTTAATTCAATGGTCAAGTTTGTACTAAAAGACAACTTACAAAGACATTTGAATATCTCATTATTTATGTTGCTTTGTAAATCACTACCTATGCTCCTATGTACAATTAAACATTCTGACATTTAATGACAATCCTCTCCCTTCATTTGTGATACTCAGCTATCACTTCTAGAGATACAGCTTCATAAGTGAGTACTCTGAAGTGCAAAGCTGGACCAGAAAAAATGTTGGGATTTTTTTCCATTTAATACTACATTTTCGATACATCTTTTTTTTTTTTAAGAAAAAGTATGCTTGTGTCCATAAACTAAATGTGTAGTCACAAAAAATAGGTATGTGTTTTTAATAAGTACCTGTTATGTCTTGAGGAGGCACAGGCAAAATTTTACGGTATTAATGCGAGGACCCAGAGAGTGGGTGGAGTTTAGGACCCTTTGTGAAAAGAGGCCTGGGGTGGAGAAAACCAAAGTATGTGTATTCCCATCCACATCCTGACAATCTCTCTATAAAAAGCCAGGAAAAGAGGAAATTCCCCGCTTCTTCCTGCTCTTCTCTTCCTTTCCTTCTTGCCACAAGGAGAGGTCCCGGAGAGAGAGAAAGAACCCTGCCTTGGCCATCAGCTCACCCCGTGCTCTGTAGAATTCGAACCCATCGGGTGCTGGGAAAAGCTTTGGACCTCTTTTTCCCCCTGCATTGGCTTTGTCATGAGAGACTTTCTGGGAATTTATACTGACAATCATGAGAATTGGGTTTTGTATATACTTGTATATCTTGTTCCTCTCCCTGTCTGTTACTCTCCCCGTCTGTTACTCTCCCCTTCCCATTTCATTAAGCCTGTTCTAGTTTTAATTTCCAAACTTTAAGCCTCTCTTCCTTATTCCTTTTTTTTTGATTACACCAAATAGTGTGTGTAAATCAGTGGCTGGCCCTGAGCACTTAAACCAAATCAGTGGCTGGCCCTGAGCACTTAAACTGAGACAGCACCCTTAGGAAGCCAGGCATATTACAAATAAAAGGAAACCAGAGGAAATGAAATCATACTCAGATGCCTAACAATTTCAGCTATTAATTCCTAAGCTACTTTTCTTCATGACCTGTGTCCAATAACATGCATATCTGATGCAACAAAGTTCTTCATTTATTTCAGACTTGAAGATAATATTTGAAGATGGCTGGATGACTGGGCTCAAAGAGTTGTGGTCAATGGAGATAAATCCAGTTGGCAGCTGGTCACAAGTGATGTTCCTCAGGGATCAGTGTTGGGGTTAGTTCTCTTAAATGTCTTTATTAATGACCCAGACAAGGGGATCGAGTGCACCCTCAGTAAGTCCGCAGATGACACCACTTGGGGAGGGAGTGTTGATCTGCTTGAGGCTAGGAAGGCTCTACAGAGGGACCTGGACATGCTGGATTGATGGACCAAGGCTGATTGTATGAGGTTCAACAAGGCCATGTGCCGGGTCCTTCAGCTGAGTCATAACAACCCCATGCAATGCTACAGGCTTGGGGAAGAGTGGTCAAAAAGCTGCCTGGTGGAACAAGACCTGGGGGTGTTAGTGGACATCTAGATGAATATGAGCCAGGAGTGTGCCCAGGTGGCCAAGAAGGCCATCAGCATCCTGGCTTGTATCAGGAATAGTGTGGCCAGCAGGATTAAGAAACTGATTTTCCCCTTTTATTCTGCACTGGTGAGGCTGCA
>VZRW01001575.1:0-72388 GCA_013398125.1 Aegotheles bennettii
TTCTGTGATTCTGTGAATGTGACGATTTCAAAGTCCTCTGTCAGGAAAACTTGAGTGATATTATCTAAATCTGTATCTTATGAATTTTGTACATCAAAAACTTTGGGAAGATGTCTGGATAACTTGCCTAGGATGTTCTACTGTGGAAGACTCTGCTCTGGGTGGTCATATATTGCAGACCCTTCTGCATGAGTCATTAGTCATTTCACTAAGACTAAATATATTCTGTCCTTTTAGCCCATAGATAGCTAAAACCAAAACTATATTCAGTGATTACTTAAGATACTAAAGTTGGCAGTGGTCCTCCAAAAAAACAAGATTAAAAGATTGTCATTGGGTCACACTTAACCTCAGCAATTTTAAAAAAATTAAAAACTACCCTACTTTTGGGTGAGGAGCTCTTTTGATATAGATATTTGTCAAAGATAATAGGTCTTCTGGTGTTGCAGGTAATATTTCTCTAACATTTTCAAGTAGTTAAACTTGAAAGGGTGTGAATGCAGTTTATGATATTTTGAGTCCAACATAAAGCCTCATGTAGCATGAACACATATTGGTGCAGTGCTGTTTTTTCCCAAGTACTTCAGGTTGAACCTAATATATAGAACTTGTTTGGTATCTCTTAGGAACTTGGAATTCTTTCCTTGCTACATGTCCTTATAAGGAAATTCAGTAGCTTAAAAATCGGGTCTTTCCTTTATTTTCCCCACTCTCTCATAGTTAATTACTTTGTTTTTCAGACGTGCAAGAGATCCTACACAACAGTAATCTCCTTTGTGATCCCATTAACTGGGAAACCCATTCTGTTCAACGAAGCAGATCTCGCTGGTGGGGTTCAAGAACCTTATAAGAGGAAGAAAAGTATCATAAAGCTCAAATTGAAAGTTCCGCTGGATAACTTACCACAGGAAGAAGAAAATATTGCCCATTTTCAGAAATGAGCCTAGACTACAAAGAGCACAGTGCAGTGTCTTTTTTTATTTTGCTGTATGGTGCGAAGAGTCCTGTGAAAAAATTGAAAAGAGAAGAAAAGTTGAGACAGTTCATATGCACATTGAAGGTTACCCATTCATTTATTGAATTTAGTCAAAAATTAACATCTTTGTTTTGTTATTTCTCATGTAGTGCTGTGGGTTTATGTGTGTACATGCATACGTATGGATATATATGTATATTTGTGTGTATATATATATATAAACATACATGTTTAAAAACAATTTTCAAAAGTCAAAAATAGTTTTGAAGTTCTTCATATAGAAATTTCCATACTTTGGGGATCTTATGGGAAACTTTCACACTTGGCAAATCCTTGGAAGAAAATCGTCTTTTATTTTTATTTCGGATCTAACTTAAAATTATTTTATGAATATAAATAGACCTAACACCAGAACCCAATCTAGTCTGAATTCACCATTCCTAGAACTAGCAAGCTACCTACACCAGCATCTAAATAAATAATCTAACACTCAACTGTACTCATGAAAATTTTCAGAATGAATATATGGTAGTCATATTGTAAATATAGTTTTCTTTATGTTCATAACAGTTTTATGGCTCCCTGTCTTATCTGAAATTGCTTCACCTCAGATTCATTGTGAAACTGTTTTACTATAACATCATGGCAATTTTCACCAACCATTTCAGCTTATCGAGATATATTTAAATCTCCAGTAAGTTGATTAAAACCCCATCACCCTTTGCTTTCTAGAAGTAGACTACACTTGAATCCCAACAATTTCCACAAGCAAAATATCCATTTCAATGTAACAAAGCTTTGAGTTAAAATAGATGCTACATTCCCCAGCATAACTCTTTCAAGCCTCTTAAGTCTGAGTCTGTAGCTTGTTCTGGTTATAGCAAGTCCTGTGGCCTTTAACAGAAAGCATGAGTTATAAATTAATTCTGAGATCATGGTGCAAAACGAACAGTGTGGTATCAGCTCTCAGGTTAAGAAACTTAATGATGGTGTTGATGATTTCAGGTGAAGCAGAGGATTTATGTTTATAAAACACTGGGATGAGCTGATTTGCTGACTTTGAAAGAATTTTCTCATATCCTTCTTCTTACCAATTCACTGAAGTATGTAGAGGACATTGGGCAAAAGCCTGAAGTTGTGTGTGTGTGTATATAAAGTACATACATATATATATGAACATATATGCACCTATCTGTATATGTGTATATGTGTATGTATACACATAAATACTCCATGAACTCGATAGAGAAATGTCTGAATTGACAATTAGTCTTATGTATTATATATAGTCTCATATATTATATATAATTTGTATAGCATATTTTATATTTTATATGAAATTAATGTACAATATGCATATATAATAGATATACTACATATATATGTAAAAAAGTGCATATTTTTTTGTAGAAAATAAATTGTTTACTTCCTTGAAATACCTCACATTTTCACTAGCATCCTGTGTAACAACTACTGTCTTTAAAAATACATTATTTCTGTCATAAACTATCACACATAATATATAACAGAGGGGGAAATCCCCAGCAAAACCATTTTTGCCATAATTCACAACCAGTTTGTTAGAGGCTTAACTGCTTTAAGCTTTGCCTTGGGCCATTAACTAACAAACCAACCATTAACTTCTAGTAATGACCATTTTTTCCCAGAGATTATTATTTAATTTAACCCCTGTGCTGTGTTGGTTATTTTTATGCCATCTCATGATGACTATGCACTACTGCATTTTCCTAGTATACTAACCACCTACTGAAATAAATAAGGTAAGTGTTGCAGAGTTGGATTTTTCATTGTATATACTATTTAAAATACATTACTTTAATGAACAGCTTTGATGTAGCAGACGTGCTTTTTCATTTTTCCTGTTCTCCAGAGCATATGCGTCAAGCAACTTAGATGCAGAATTAATGCATGCCGCTATTCAGTAATGCATACAATGTCAAGGCGCTGTATTAGTAAGCTGTGTTATATACTCATTTGGGTAAGACACATTTGATTATTAGCATTCTGTTCTTCAGCAACAAGCCACATGTGCTGTCTGTTACCATGGCAATAAATTAGGAAGGATAACCTGACTACTTATCAATTTTTATTAGTGCAATCATCCTACCTGTTTAACCCCTCAGTAACAGTAACATATTTAAACACCACTGCAATCTATGCAACTCTGGGGGTGTAAGTTGAGCTAATAAGGTGGGGAGGAAGTCGAGGTACTGTGGAGATGGGGGAGAGAAATACTGATGTGATGCTGATGTGATTCATTAATATTACAGGATGAAAAACGTTAATGTTTCTGAGGATCTTAGCACAGTGGGAAGAGATGAAAATAAATGCAAAAACTTAAGACAGATAAAATGAAAAGTGTTTCCTTCCTGCTGTGTTTAAAGCAGTATGTGTAAATGCATATGTTAAACTACAAACCTGAATAAATGGAATCAAACGTACTTGCTAAATGTTAAGGAACATCATATGCTACTAAATACATCCTTTAAAGTAAAACAGAACTAACTCATCAGAACATCAGCATGATTTTCTTTAAGGTATTAAAATTATAGTGTGATTGGTCTGTGACCTTTAAGACTACCGCTAACACCCTTTCAATTAACACCGTAGAAAAATCAATTATTCTGTAGTATTCAGAAATAAGAAAAGCTTCCCATTCATTCCAAGATCTTCCTGGGATCAAAATAGAAGTTACAACAGATTTATTCTGAAGTATCTCATTTTGATCTAAAGATCTAAATGTTCCTGCAGAGCTAAGTATCTTTAATCCGTGTTTGATTGTTGTAAGGCTGACTGTATAAAACTCTATATTAACATTAATGTTAGTGCTGGGCTTACACACATTAGAAAAAAAAAGCTTGCAAATCTTGTTTGTTTTAATGAATCTCTGTATCTCACTGGTGTTAAAGCAGGGTGTGAATGCAACAGCACAACGGAGAAGGCTGGAGAGGGACCTCCTTGGACCTGTTTAGGCATAGCCTTGCTAGGAGGAGACATGCCCTGGTCTGCTCTTGGATTCTAGGATGACGCCAGCCATTGCCTCAGTCTTACTGTAATCTCTTCACTGTCCACAGGATTTGAGTTGTCAAATTAAACTGTACATCTGTGAGCATCGTATAAGTAGGTTAGCAAAAGGCTAACAACTCAAAACTTTTCCAAAGCCTTAGAAAAAAAATATTATTCAACACAAATAACTCCTTACTTCATCTGGGAAGTATTAGCACAACATTTTCCAAAACACCTAAATCCTTCACTTAAAAGGCTGCCAAGTCTCATCTTTTTAGGAGCCATGTGGGGATATGGCAAGTGTTTGATTGGAGCTAAATCTTGCCTCTTGGAGAATGGAGCAGCTCTGGCATACCAGAGGAAAAGTCCCATCTCCTGGTACTTAGAGCTTGTTCCAAGGTAGAGGTAGATGTCTTCCCTCACCCCTTCACAGGCACCTGCTTCTCTCACCATGGAAAATGAGGGACCGCCATGTGCACGTTGCACTTTCTTTCCCACCACAAACTTCCTTCACTTACCTCTGTGTAAGAAAAACACCCCAGGAGTGGAAAAGTTGCTGATCAGCCAGACACAATGTGGAAATGACACTGACAGGAAGGGAGGACCTGGGATGGGGGCTGAAGGGGAGCCAGGACAGGCAGCAAGGGAGACCTCAGAAGTTAGGGGCAGGAATCACTACTGGGAAAGGAGTGAGCAGATGTAGCATTTGAAGCAGCCTGAGCTGTGACAAAATAGGACATCTGGAAGGAGTAATACCTTTTTTTAATTATTCATCACTACATGAATTCTCAAAGAAAGTTAAAATAAACCAGAGTTAAAATCAGCGTGCATTTCTAAAGCATCTGAAATTTTTTAATCCGGGAGCAAATTGAATAATCTGGGGTTTAAGTTTCTTCCTAAAATGAGGCACAGTCTCCAAGTCATTTAGGTACTTAAAAATGCCAAGTTATATAAGCATAAATTCTGCTCACTTTCAATGATAAAAAAGCTCTCATGACATGTTTGACAAGTAGTCTCAGGGTCAGAATATTTTTCCCCATAATGTTTTAAATGTTAAAAGAATCTTGTGCCTTGTGAAATAGTTTGTTTTAGAAGAAATAATTGAAATTCACTTTACAATCTACAGCTAACTTCTAATCAGATATGCCAAATGTTTTTCTTCACAATGTCAAACCACCAGCCAGACACCAGGTCAAGACTAGCTGATAGTTTAGAAGTCTTGATTTATAAAAAAATAGGGTATACACAAGCTCTGTGTATGTGTGTGTGCGCATGCATGTGTACATTCACTAATAACAACAGAACCTGGTAAATCTGGAAATCTCACTGCACCTCCTCTTTTTTGCAATACTCTCACCATTCTGAAGGAAAACACTTTGTTCAAATCTCAGATTGTCACCATGTTTTCCACACCTGAGATGTTAAGATGATCCATTTAATTCCCTTGGTTGAAGATGTAATTTAAATGGAGCCTGACAATGGAGCCCAATGTCAAAGTTTAAACTGAATTGATGGATTACTTACTCTGTTCCACTCCTTGCCTCTTCAGGGACCTGATTCGTAGAGTACCATGGGATAAAGCCCTGGAGGGAAAAGGAGCCCGAGAAAACTGGTTAATACTCAAGGATCACCTCCTTCAAGTTCAGAAGGTCTGCATCCCAGCAAAGAGGAAGTCAGACAAAAATGTCTGTATGGAAGAACAAGGAGCTTCCTGGACAAGAAAAGGAAGTCTACAGACGGTGGAAGCAAGGACAGGTAGCCTGAGAGGAACACAGAGAAATTGTCCGAGCAGCCAGGGATCAGGTTAGAAAAGCTAAAGCCCTGACAGAATTAAATCTGGCCAGGGACATCAAGGGCAATAAGAAGAGCTTCTATAGGTATGTCAGTGATAATAGGAAAACTAAGGAATATGTGGCCCCTCTCCAGAAGGAAATGGGAGACCTGGTTACCTGGGACATGGAGAAGATTGACGTACTCAATGATTTTTTGCCTCTGTCTTCTCTGGTAAGTGTTCAAGCTACACTGCCCAGTTCCCAGAAGGCAAAGGCAGGGACTGGGGGAATGAAAAACCATCCATGGTAGGGGTAGATCAGGTTTGAGACCATCTAAGGAACCTGAAGGTGCGCAGGTCCATGCGATCTGAAGAGGTACATCCACAGGTCCTGAAGGAACTAGCGGATTAAGTTGCTAAGCTACTATCCATCATATTTGAGGAGTCATGGAAGTTTGGTGAATTTCCCACTGACTGGAAAAGGGGAAACATAACCCCTATTTTTAAATAGGGGAAAAAATAAAAAAAACCAGAAAACTAAAGGCCAGTTATTCTCACCTCTGTACCCAGCAAGATCATGGAGTAGATCCTCCTGGTAATTATGCTAAGGCACATGGAAAACAAGGAGGTGATTGGTGACAGCCAACCTGGCTTCACTAAGGGCAAATTACGCCTGACAAATTTGGTGGCTTTCTATGATGGGGTTACAGCACTGATGGGTAAGAGAAGAGCAACTGATGTCATCTATCTGGACTTGTGCAAAGCATTTGACACTGTCCTACATGACATCCTTGTGTCTAAATTAGAGATGCATGGACTTGACAGATAAACCACAGGATGGATAAGGAATTGGTTGAATGGTCACACTCAAAGAGTTGTGGCCAATGGCTGGATGTCCAAATGGAGATCAGTGATGAGTGGCATTCCTCAGGGGTCAGTACTGGGACCAGTGCTCTTCAACATCTTTGTCGGCAACATGGACAGTGGGATTGAGTATACACCCTCAGCAAGTTTGTTGACCACACCAAACTGTGTGGTGCAGTTGACATACTGGAGGGAAGGAATGCCATCCAGAGGGACCCTGACAGGTTTGAGAGGTGAGCCTCTACAAACCCCATGAAGTTCAACAAGGCCAAGTGCCAGGTCCTGCACAAGTCAAGGCAATCCCAAGAACAAATACAGGTTGGGCAGAGAATGAATTGAGAACAGCCCCGGGGAGAACTTGGGGGTGTTGGCTGATGAGAAGCTCAAGATGAGCCAGCAATGTTTGTAGCTCAAAAAGCCAGCTGTGTCCTGGGCTGCATCAAAAGAAGTGTAACCAGCAGCTTGAGGGAGGTGATTCTGCCCCTCTACTCCACTCTCATGAGACCCCACCTGGAGTACTGTGTCCAGTTCTCGAGTCTCCAACATAAGAAGGACATGGAGCTATTAGAGCAGGTCCAGAGGAGGACCACGAAGATGATCAGAGGGCTGGAGCACCTCTCCTATGCAGACAGTCTAAAACAGTTTGGGTTGTTCAGATTGGAGAAGAGAAGGCTCAGGGGAGACCTCAGGCTCAGGAGAGACCTCAGGCCTTCCAGTACCTGAAAGGGGCCTGCAGGAAAGCTGGAGATGGACTTTTTACATGTATTGATAGGATGAGGTGGAACGGTTTCAAATTGAATGCAGATAGATTTAGACTGGATATTAGGAGGAAATTCTTTCCTGTGAGGGTGGTGAGACACTGGAGCAGGTTGCCTAGAGAAGTTGTGGCTGTCCCCTCCCTGGCAGTGTTGAAGGCCAAGTTGGATGGGGCTTGCAGCAACCTGGTATGGTGGGGGGGGGCCCTGTCCATGGCAGAGGGGTTGGAACTAGNGATTTAGACTGGATATTAGGAGGAAATTCTTTCCTGTGAGGGTGGTGAGACACTGGAGCAGGTTGCCTAGAGAAGTTGTGGCTGTCCCCTCCCTGGCAGTGTTGAAGGCCAAGTTGGATGGGGCTTGCAGCAACCTGGTATGGTGGGAGGTGTCCCTGTCCATGGCAGAGGGTTTGGAACTAGGTGATCTTAAGGTTCCTTCTATCCCAAACCATTCTATGATTCTTTGACATTCTACTCCAGTCTCTTTTTGGGACCAAGAAGCATTCTTGGGAATGTAATAAAAGGACAATTTCTTTCAAAATAAACAATCAATCTGCTGTGAGAAAAGTCTGTTTTGATCCTTGTGTTTCATCTTCTTATTTCAGGATGATTCCACATTTTCTGAAGAGCTTAACTAAACAAAATATATTGTTGGGATAGGAGCTGCACAAGGACAGGAAAGAGATTCTGAAGAATAGTTATGTTTGCAGAGGAAGAATTCTACAATATGGGTACATACTAGAAATATATGTATGTAAAATATTCTTCTACAACATTTTTGAAGTAGTTTCTACAGGAAGTACTGAAAGTTCAGTCCTTAATTAATCATATATGTCCCAGCCATAAGAGGCAGTTCAACATTCCCAGTGTCTGGGTTGCAGTAAAAAAGGAAGCTTAATAAGAAAAAAGAAGAAAAACAAAAACACATGAGACACCAAGAGTTACAACCGGTGAGCAAAAACCTGAATCCCTGCCCAATTAACACCAGTGCAACTAAAATATCATAGATAGAGCTGTTTGTTTATTTGAACTTTGTTTCCTTTCTCTAACAAAAGCACACAATGCTGTGGGAGAAGTCAGTGATACAGAAATTCTCTGACAGAAGAATGTTTTCAGTAATGATGGTTCAGACATTTTTCAAAAATTACTAGCGCACAGAGCAACATGCGTGCTCTTTAGTCAGTCTAAAAGTCTTACTTCCCTCGCTCTGTGGCTTGCACTTCACCACAGCCACTATACAGCCTTTTACTGTTTTCAGAAGTAAAAAGTTTGCAAATGACCAAGCCTGGGGGAAGGGGTATGTCCACAACACTCTCCAGAGGCAGAAAAACTCATGAACTTCACAGATGGTTTTATTAATTCTTACTTCTCTGTTCATACTGTACAATTGTGATTCTTTTTTACTGTTCCTTTTAAGCCATTGTCAGCTCTCTTCTGGCTCCTTAAATAAATCATCAGCTAAATCCTAAGTGTAAAGACCATACATTTTTTCCTCTGAACTGTAAGTATTTTAAGCATATTTGTGATGCATTTACTTCTACAAGTCCCTTTACTTTTCTATCTTTAATTTATAGTTTCTCCAGAGAAATCACCAGGTGCACAGGCAAGCAGCCAGATGTGGAAGTTGTGATTTTGTATAAGTATTAGATATATTGTGATTGATTACTCAGACTAACAAATAAGCATTCAGAACTCAAGAGAGACAGACCTACATGATGTGAGAGCAGAATACTTAGTCAAATATTTTAAGACGTGCAGTTTTGCTTAATTCTAACACAGTTTACAAAGCTGCTCTCCAAGCTCCAAGACAAAGGAAATTAGGTTTCTTATGGATATCAGAGTCTAAGATATAACCTATTCTTGAAACTTTTCCAAGGTTGAGCATTCATAAAGTATTTCTCCTGAGCATGGAGTCTTTTGTGTCTCAGAAAGGCTGAATTCACATTTCAGCTTCTCCTGCAGATTGAAGGGAAATGATACACACATTTTAGCCTCCCACCTACTTCTACAAAATCCTACAGGAACTTAACCTGTGTAAAATTCACCCTTCAGTCAAATTTGGTTGGAATCAGGAACTAATTCAGAAGTTGTTCTATAGGTGTGAGGGACAAATGGACAGTCAGCTTTGATATGTGAATGAAGTTACATGTAGCCACACACAGAGCATAACCATGTAAGCCTTGTTTTTCTATGAAGCTGGAATACAAAATAAATGGATATTTGGCCAATTGGGATTAATAGTTTCTGTACCTGTCAACAAGTGTTTTTCCCTGAGATTGGACAAATTAGAAATACAAACTTTGCAGTGTGCAGGGTTAATAAATCCAGACTGTGAAAGGTGAAAGACAATCCAGAAAGGGAATAAATTCCAAGGTTCAAACTCCTTTATTGACAGAAAGGCACCAGCAACATCTCATTTTTACTGAGGAAACTTCTGTCTGGTTTCCTCAGCTGTGTAAATCTGTAAGAGTGTCAAGCTGGCCAAGGTGCTACATCTTAAAACAGTACCTAACTGCTGAAGGTTTTATAATGTAAAAACAAAACCTGGAGATGCCTTCTGAAACAAATAACTCTGCATTCTCATTTTCAACAGCAGCAACATGAATACCATATTCACCATTTTCAATATCCAAGGAACCCCCAGAAATCACTGAATGCTGTTTCAGAGGAGTTGCAAAGATACCAGCTGGAGTAGCATGCTCTGATCTCAGAAGAAAGAGGAAGACTAACTTTATCAGAAGAAAGATTAAACAAATAAGGAAAAAAAACTTGAGCTCTTTAGCTTAATGAAGCAAATACTAAGCAGGACCATGGCTACAATACATAACTATATCGAGACATGCAGCTATTTAAGCTAAAAGACAATGTCAACACAAGGACATTCATCCATGAATAAAATTATGCTTGATGTTTTCCAGCTGTAAGAACACTGAGATTCTCAATGGCCTCCCTGTATGGATAGTGGTTTTTAAAAGATCAGCTTTTACTTGGAAATTGATCTATTTATGAGATTTTATGACATCCTTGCCTTCAAAGAGACTGAATATGAAGATATAGGTGGTGTTCAGCAGTCTTACCTTCATGTGAAATCTTATGGACTCTTGCATTACTGGTATCTAAATGCAGTAGGCTAAAGACATAACTGAAAGTCCAAGGGACATTTTTCAGAAACAGAAATTGTCTGATTCTTGCAGTATCACAGTGAACGAAATATTATTTTCTACTTTAACCATAGAATCATAGAATCGCTTTGGTTGGAAAAGACCTTTAAGGTCATCAAGTCCAATTGTTAACGTGGCATTGTCAAGTCCACCACTAAACCATTGTCCCTAATTACCACATCTACATGTCTTTTAAATACCTCTAAGGATGGTGACATCCTGTTCTAGTGCTTGAAACCTCCAAAGAGGAAGAAAAAATGTCTTCTCTCCTCTCATTTGTAACTCTGTGTTGCAAATAATTACCTCCCCTCAAGAGATACAAATACTACTCCATCCAGCTCTTCAGAGCAAATCTCTGTTCCACCATTATAATTTTCTTTTCACCTGATTTGACCATTATAAAACACCTGAAAATGTGTTTGGTTTTAATTTTTATTCTAAAGAATGCTTTTAACTACCAACTCTTCTGTCTGTATGCTCATTTTTGTCATTTTACCAAGCAAGATTCTTCCAGTTACTGTCCTGAAAGCCTCAATAAACCCATAATACATTCACTGTAAAAATTAAAATCCTACTGCCTGCAAAAGTGTTATGGTTTAGTGTTTGAGATTCTGATATTTGCAGAGCAGTACAAGGAACTTTATGAAGTCAAGAAGTCCATTTCCGAACTCAAAGACAGAATCAATTATACTCCAATTTTGCTACGACTGATGAGCTTTATATCCCCAATTCCCAAATTTTGCTCCTATTTGACTACTGAGTTAGCAATTATCAAGTTGACATTACTGTCTAAGAGTTAAACAAATATTTAAACAAATGGTGTCTTTTGTAAGCATTAAAGCTCTTCTGATGATTGTTAAATCAATATTAAACAAGCTGGAAACATTTAAGTTCTACCCATCAGAGCAGTAAGATGAAGTATTCTGTTATTGTTCACTAGTAGCCATAGATCTAAATTTATCCATTGTAATTAATAATTTTAAGATGTAGTACGTGATTTAGCTCAAGTATACACTTTTATTATCCTTCCAGACTCCTCAGTAGTACAGAGATACAGAGTTGTCTATTTTTAAGTGAAAGGTTAAACTCTTGGCCTTTTAGCTGTGTGTATCCATGGCTGTTTGAAAAAGTGTGAACTAAATAGCCTGCTGAAATACAGCTTTTCAAAAGACCAGGAATGGGGAGAAGTGGTAAGAGTCCTTATTATACATGAACTACATGAGCACTCCAGCTGCATTCTGCTTTCAATTACTTTTGAATCATCCCTAATCCCCAGAACTAAAATGTGATTTAGGAAGGAAAACACAGTTTGAATTCTGCATTTAGGTAAGAGACAGAAAAGTCAATAGATAGAATAACAATGTCAAAAAGGCATTTTTAGACTAAGTATTACTGTTAGACTGAAGCTGGAGTGTTCTTCATGTCATAGGCTAAGATTATAAGATGTCTGCCTGAGCTTTTTCTTAATAACAATGTTGTGAACCCAGACTTCCTTAAAAATAGAAGTTTGTTCCTTTTTCAAGAAAACAATGAACTGTTTTGGAACATATGTGCAGAACTCAGTGAGATGACTCATCAGCTGTGCTCAGTTACAGTGGCTTTATCTGTAAATGGGTATAGACGAAAAGCCACTCAAGAGAGTTCGTAAAAGAACAGCCGATCTACTGAGAGCTAATCACACTGGGCTATTCTTGGAAGAACACAGTGTTTGTACGTAATGCCAACAGTTAGCAATTATTGCCTCTGCTTGGAAAAATGAATAGACCTGTGTAGTTATTTAATGGTGCTCTCTGCAAAGGCTCCATTTAAAATACCGGAACCTGTAATTGTCTAACACTGACCTGATACAACAACTGAGCACTCTGCAGTGTGAAGACATATCTGCTTAACTTAAGCTTATTTTCTCCACAGGCGATATCCAGTGCCTGGCATATTAAGATGCATATTATAGTATGTCGTTTGCATAAGGTTGCATTAAATTCAGGAAAATGGATTAAAATCTGCATTTTAACACCAACTCTTTGCATGATATTTGCCTTATGAGGAAATTATAGATATCCCATCAGATTTCTACTGATATTAATAAATGACACCAACATTAAACACAAGGAATGTAGGGGTGAATCATACCCTTATAACCAAAATAAACATTACAGTCTCATTCCTTCTGACTTACAATTAAGAGAAATTTCTTGTAGAAAGGTTAATTTCATAAGTGACTACTAGCAACATAAAAAAGAAAGAACAAAATGGAGCCTCTTTACTAGCAAATTCATAACTTCCTTTTCAAATCCAACAATTCTATTCTTATCTAAAAGATGTCTTTTGTGATAATTATCGAAAAGTTAACACGTCATGTTTAATGTCCTTCAAAGTCATCTCTGATACCTGTACATTATGTGTCTTTTTAACAGATGTAAAACAAATTATATAGATTTGAAGGAGGACATATGGTAAAAGACAGGCAAAGAAATTTTTACGATTTATTCATATAATTTTGAAGTAACATATTTAAAATCTCATCCCATTATCATCCATTTCCCACCTAATTACTATAAGTAATTGACAGCTCTCATTAGAAAGAGACAAAACTAAAGGGAATTAAGGTCTTGATCTTGCAATTGGATTTCCATGTGCCAATGCCTTCTTTGTGTGGAGTCCCTTTGGCATAAATGGGTTGGGTCTGAATACAGAAGTCCACCTGTGCAAATGTGATTGCAAGATCAGGGTCTAAATGATATCATGGGAATTAAGCAGATTCTGTTATTTGGAACAGATCTTCTCCAAAGTTATATAGCAAGTGTAAAGTTATCATTTCTCATGAAATAGAATAAATATATGATAGTTTGTTCACTTAATTTAGAAAATACTGAAAATTACCCACTATCTGTTAATCCAAATGTGAAAGCAGAAAAGACAATTTTGCAAACTTATTCTTTACACTTTTTATGCCGTTAGTGGGCCTTTAAAAATTATTATTGTTTTTGAGAGATTTCAAATGCTGTGTGGGGAGATAAATGCCAAAATCCTGTTAGCAATACTAAGATGTACTCATGGAACTTCCCATATACAACTTTGCCAGCTTAGCCCTCAAGATTTAATCAAGCATTTGGGGAATAATTAGGTTTTTTATTCATAGTCAGTTTTAAGATCAAATGTACTGCATCATACCTATAGAAAATAAGGTTGCTCCTAATTTATCCATGTCCAGCTGGGCAGATGGTGTAGGCCAAATTTACCCATGGACTAAGCAGCTGTAAATCCCATCGGAGTGCTGTGACAAATTGGTAACTAAGTAGTGCATGGCAGTAAACAGATAGGGAAATAAATGAAAATGATGTTTTAGAGAGAATATATAAGAGAGTAGTACCAATAATGCAAGCAAGGAGAAGCTATAAAATGATCAAAGATAAAAGTATTTAATCTGATTCCTGATAGAGTAACCAACCCCCCACACATCTGCACATCTGCAAGCAGTCCTGCCTTGCTCTGTTCTCTTTTAGATCATCCCCTCCTTGTACTTGCTCACTTACTTTCATAGTGTGCACAACCTGTACACTAAATAGATGTAAAATCCATTTTGCTAAACCTTTTTTTTTCCATAACTAGCATACTTGCTGTTGGAGATACTAGTGCATTTAGCCACCGATATTAACATCTGGAATAACAGACTTTTGCTGGTTGGATCCAGGAGGCAGTCAAACTCATGAAGCTTGTCTCCTGTTTCCCTAGCTGCACATGTTGCACACTTCCACAAGACTTCATGTACTTCACACATAACACAAACCTCCCCTTTGTTCACAGCTTCATCTCATGAGCCCTACCTGTTCGATAGCCAGCCAGATGTGCAAGTATTGATTGGCAGGTGACAATCATCATGATCCACAGAGTAACTGGGCAAGTGGTTCTTTTTCCCTGGAGCAGTTTGGTGTTATGTTCAGTTTGCATTTTCCTCTTATGGGGCTTTGCTTCAGGCCTGGGTCACCTATGAGCCCTCGTAGCACAGACAGGTAACACAACCTCACTCACATTTTATCCTTTCCAAAAAGATCAAACTGGGGAAAGAGGGGAATATGATCTCTTAAACTGTTTTAAAAAAACCCCTTAGACGTCATATTTTACTGCTGTATGTGTTTCCTAGTCTTGTGATTGAACAGGAGAAAGGAACTCCCAGAAAATAAATAGAGTATGGAATTTCTATTGTCTATTCTGTAAAGTCACTTTAGTGTGGGTGGCTGTTTAAAAAAAAAAAAAAAGAAAAAACACTTTTCCAACACTATATGTGTAGGGCATGAACAACAATAGCCTGAATCATTAATATCTTCTCTGCAGCTGGGAGTAGTGAAGAGAGCTTATTGGCTGAGAAGAATGGAGTTTATTATATTGCAAGAAATATGCAAGAAAATCAGATTTTAAACAAGATCAAGATGCTCACTGCAAGAGCTCTATGAATAACTGCTTTGGGGTTTGATGGCAGAACTGAAAAATAAAATGTTTAGCTCAAAAATAAAACATCATGGTTCCCATGAAAAGAGATGTTTCATTCTTGGTGAAAGTAATGACCAGTTCATATTAATTTTCTATAAATCAAACATTAAAGCTCAACCATAACATTTAGCTTAAATGATGTTTGGTCCAGATAGTCCTCTCTTTTAATGCTATTTGAGTATTAATTGTGTTGTAGAGAGCAATTGAGATACCTGTTCTCTACACATCAAAAAACCCCTGTAGACAGACAGTAGTACTATCGAATGTATACTAATAGAAATAATAAACATATATATTACTAAAAGAGTTAGCTTGATGGTGAAAATATGGAAAAAGCTTTTAAATGCCACAGGGAAAAAATGTCTTAAGCAAAGCTTTTCAAATCTTGGCTAGTAATTACCACTTATTCCGAGACAAACTATTAGTGGGTTAAAGAAAAGAGGTCTTGATCCTTTACTGAATAGCACTGCTATTGTGAATTTGACTGAGAGGGTTACCATTATTTCTTCTAAATCAGAAGCCAGAAGTGCAAAGCAGGACTTCTGACCTACCTGGCCCCATTTTAGTATTCAATTTACCAGGTCAAACATAGCAGTCATAACTGTAACAAAAATATTTTGGTCTGGTGTCAGATGTTTTCTCGTCTCTTATTTCCTTACTTATTCTTTTAAATTCTTGATAATAGGAGGAGTGCAGCAAACATGCTTGGAATATGAGAGAAATTCACAGCAACATGAAAAGCCATAGCTCACAGAAGGTGAATGCTCTTGGCTGAACCTCCTCAGCCTTCCCTAAAAGGAGAAAGAAGTAGCAAACCACTGAGATGACTCCTTCAATAAAGCCTCATCTCCCCTAATACTCGGGCTGTGCTTTCTCCCTTCTTCAGTAGAAGCACCTGGACCAACCTGGGACCACTGGGGCTGTGCAGAACAAGCGCGGGGGCTGACAGGCTGCACATGGGGACAGGAGGGAAAAGCCTTCTCCAGTGTGCTGGTGAGGCTCAGCATGGGCTGCAGGGATGCAATGTGTAGCCAGATGAAATATGTGTTCCCATCTCTTCCTTTTGGCACCTCCCTCAGCTGGGAAGTTTTCATCACATCACTTTCAACATAGCCCAGAAAATAGCATCACCAGGGTGGGGCAGGGAGAAGAGTTCTTTGGTAACTCTTATGATTTGTTAAGAATAAATATGAATAAATAAACCTTGCTTTTTGTAACACACTGATTCCAGAGTGCACTCTCTGAGTAAAATTGTCTTTTAGTAAAGTTGAATGTACTGCATATCACAGAATCATTATGGACAGAAGTGACCTTAAAGACCATCCAGTACAACCATAGACCCAGCAACACCATAATAATCCCTAAAACACTAAACCATATTACTCAGTGCCTCCTCCAGGTGCTTCCTGAATACCTCCAGGGATGGCAACTCCACCACCTTTCTGAGCAACTTGTTCCAATAAAATATGTTTTATTATGTAAACATACATGTTTACCTCTCTATAGCATGCTCTCTCCCACTCTCTCTGTATTTGTATAACTTACAAAGACTAGTACGTATTTTAAATAAATGAACACTGCGCACTTCTGACATTGTCCATAAACTGGCAATACAAGCAAACAAGTAACAGGTTCCAATCCAGGTCTTAACCCTGTCCTAACACCCATGTTTCATTTTTCAATGGACAATATCATTACTTTAATATGTTTCAGTGATTAGGATAGCCTGGAATTTTACTGGAGGAATGCTAACTATGTCCCAGCCAGAAGCTGAGGAACCTGGATTATCATGGCATTATAATTTCAAAGGGGTTACATCAACCTAAATTGAGAGTCATCGTGCTGTGACTATATATATATCCATTCCTATTAATTTAGAATGGGTTCAATCTGTAGGCGTAAGCACATCTGTTAAATGACATGACAATCCTGTTCTCTGCAAAAGTACAAAATGAGGGAAAAAAACAGACAATATGTATAAGAAAGCTTATTTGTTAACTGTATTCCCTCTAGTATCTACAGAAATCCATCTACTTTTTCTGATGAATATGGCATGATATTTACCTTTCACACAAGAATGAGGCAAGACATAACTTTAATTGTGTTTGCAAAGTGCTATGTAAGTGCAAATGATTGATAAAGCCAGAGAAAGAGCTAAAGAATATTTAGACTGAGAAGTGCTTAATCCAGGGGCCTTTAGGGAAAATGGCTCTTTTCTAGCTTTTTCATAATTCATAAATCAAGAACTAGTCAGAAAAAGTAGTTTTGTACATATTATTAGATATTGATAAAATGGAAGAATTTAGCAACAAATGTTTGATCCATTTTCCAATCAGGTAAGGTATAAAAAGAAGACAGACACATCATCAGTAATTATTATTCAGCAAATTCACTGGATTTTTCCCTCTTGCTATTAATTGATGATCTCATTTTATAACTGTGCTTGGTGGGCTTGTACTGTGTAATGGCATTAATTATTATTGAAACAGTTCTCTCACTTCTAGAATGTCTCAAAACAAGAAATTTCTGGTTAATAAAAGACATTTATCCAGCATGATATAAGTCAAGAGGGCTTTTCTTTGCAGAAGATAACACAAACAAACTGGTACTGTCAGAAATAAATATAACTCTATTTGATCCAATAACATCTTTAGAATTCAAGGTTTTTAAAACTTGTTTAACATATTATATAGTCACAGCAGCAGATTCTCTAAACGGATTTGCTTTCAGAAAGCTCTAACTATGTAAACATTATTACCCACACAAAATCCCACTGACTTTCAAGAAGCTGCAGTTTCAGTGTGAAAGATACTTTTTTGCCTTTTGTGTTTCACATCATTTTGTCTACATACAGCTTTCACTCCAAGGATCACTAAGTAGGGATTCTTTTCAGAAACATGATTGGGAATTATTCCGCTAACTTTGTCTTGATGGCACAGCTTGCTATCCAGTTTGAAACTCTGTTGAAAAGGTAATTATAGAACAGAATCACCTATACCTGATTAAGTAGTTTTCTACAAAATCCAAAGGAAGTTTTCCACAAGGCAAACTTGCAAAGTTGGAGGCCTGTGAGGAGCCAAGGGAGAGGAACAGAGAAGAGGAGTTAAGTTGTTCTTGACATGACAGAAAATACCTATTAATATGTCCACATTTTGATCTATCATGGTGAAAACTCATTCTTTGTTGCTTGCCATTGTATAGATTCTTTGCTGCCATCATTGAAAGAAGTAATTTTTACCAGTAGTTAAACCAAGACTAGTCTCCAGTTCTTCCACAGTAAGGATTTTGGTGGGAGACAAAGATGCCATGAGAAGGCTTAGGATGGAGAAGACTTAAAGATTAACCCACTTCCCTATTAGCTCCACAGAAAAATTGAAGGAGGAGGTTTCTCTCTCCGTGTAAGTGCTTTGACTGCTACTGGAGTGTGGTGACATCTCTCCTCCCAGGAGAACCTGAAGACCAGTCAATTCTTATATGAGATGGGACAGTGCCAATATAACAGCTTATGAGGCTGACTTTGCAGGCTGGTGCTCACATCACAGGAATATAAGAAATGCAGTTTTACTCTTCCATTTCAGTGTGAGACAAATCAAGCCCAGAAACCTTTATATGATTTAGCAAAACTGGATTATTTTTTTCCGGCCAGCCTTGAATTCCACAAACAGTAGTATCTGATGTCATATTTAATCTAACTCCCCCCTTAGAAAAGATCTCTTGTGTCTTATATGTAATTCAGCAGTGATAGCTAATCACTTGCTTATGACAACCACTGTGAAAGAACCCTTAATGCCCATGAAAAGCTTTTTTGCTTTTGATGGGAGATTCAGGTTTTATCTAAAAGGTGAAAATCACAAAAAAAGTTTTTATTTAAATTTTAATAATAATAATAGTAATATGCCATCATTATTAATTACCACCAGCAGCCACTATTACTAAATTGGAGTTGATAAGAAAGGAAGGAACCATAAATCTTAATGTTTTGGGGAACAGACTAATTCAATGAAAAGTAAGAGAAGAGTATGAAATGGTTGAAGACATGAGTAGCATCTTCAAATAAAGAGTCATTACAAGATTACGTTGTTAAGATTATATTTGGAGATCAGAGGAGTCTAAAGATTGCAGGGATTAGGTTGCATCTTTGCCAGTATTATTTTATTCAGAATGTATACACACAAGGAGCCTGCAAAGATAATAAAAGAAGGAAAGAAGTTTCTACAAAGATCCAAGTGTATGGATCCTTAGCCTCAATGACCACTGATGAAATATCTGTAGGACGTTAGTCAAACTTTTCCATGGCTTTCACACTGACATATTAGTACAGGCAACTCTCCTGTTCAAGCAGAAATTTTGGCATAGGTTAAGCCTATTAGTAATGATTGTCAACCACATGGCCAACTTCCTTCAGTTAAACACATTCCAGGGACTTTAAATACACTTAAAACTCATGTTATCCCAAGGGCTATTTTAATCTAGCATCTAAATAGGTCTTTTAGTATTATAGATATAGGTGCCAGCAACATGTTCTTTTGTTGTGGGCTTAGGAGATGGCAAGAGCACAGCAGCTTACAGCCATCAAGACCTTTGTGAAGTGTGCAATGGAAGCTAGCCACCACACACAAATTGGTGGTTACCTTCACCAGACAACAGAAACAATTTTAGAAGTAGACAGGGTGGGGTTTTTCCTCTTGTTCCTGAAATCCAAGCTTGCTGGGAATGTCCCTCTGTGTGAAGTGAGTATTGTTCATCAAAGAACACAAGGAGCAGAACAGATCAGAAGTGATTGCACAACATGGTCTATATTTCCAAAGTGGGCACAGGCATTCCTTGTATAAATCACAACTGAAGCAGTGACAGGAAAAATATACTAAAGCATAAACTGTATTGTTATAGGCGTTAGTAAATCATCAGAGCCTTGAAGTTGTTTGGGGTCTTTTGCCTCAGTGCTTTTAATGGCTGCTGACTCTTCTGTAATCTGATAAAAAGCACAGGGCAAATTTGGTAACTGGATGCTTGTGGACAGGTTCTATTTGGGCCAATTACACGCATATTCATGCTTTCAAGGGAAGGTTTTATCTCCAAAGGAGCTGCTGAAATTAACATGATTCTCTAGCTGGATCACTGGAAATTCAAAGATTTCCTTCTGTGACTTCAGCAACAGAAATTATAATTGTGGGAAAACAATTTAAAATTCAGTTCTAAAAAAGCAAAATCCTCTAAATACACTTTTAACTACATGGCACTCAGACACAAGTAGAGAAGAATCATTCTTGAAAAACAACAACTCAAGTCTTACTCTACCAGACTCAGATGGATCAGATAATAATATGGAAAATACGATGATGTTTTCCTTATTTTTGCACACACACAAAAAAATAACAACCAAACAATAAAACCCCAAACAAACCCAGATCTCAGAAAAATGCAACAAGGTTCAGAACAGCACTTGCTGAATATGCAGTAAGAACAACACACATTTTGAGAATTATAAATTTAAATAAACTGATGATTAGTGAAGAATTTACTTTTTGAGACCCTTGTTTCATTTATGTATTGGACATAACAACAAAAATGTGATGGATGTCCACTCATAGCCCTGTCTCTTACAGCATAAGTAGAAGTCAGTTTTTCTTGCTTTGGAAATGCTAAGGGTTCTGGATGTGGCTTAGCTATTGTTGGCATCTTTGTATATGGTCATGTTGGATTTATGGGACACTTACTACAACTTTGTAAGGTGTAATGAAGCAGACCACTCCCCATTTTCTCACAAGAGACACTATCTCAAAAAACATGCTGCCTTTTTCTGTCACTCATTAGCTAGCGGTTTTTGCCCACCTGGTGAGGCAGCTTGACATCCTAGGAAGCTGTATGCAAAGGGCTACATCCTTGAAACTTCATTAATATACAGTACATACAAAATTATTCAATGTACTATACTGCTGAAGTTCACCAATGTCACTATGGGTTGTAGTTTTTATATGAACTCTGTTAGACATCAAGACAGAATTGTTTTCCATGTAATCTTCAGGGAGCCCTTCAGGAAAGTGGAAACAATGAGTATGAAGATTCATTTCAGTGCCAGCTAGCAGGAATATTAAAGATTATCCTATGTTACACATATTGCACCTCACAGCTGATTTCAAAGCTAAAAATATATCCATGCATAATGCCCTCCAAAGCAGTTTTCTTTATAAAATGTAGAAATACATTTCAAATGGGTTGATACACAGAACAAAAAATATGTGTTGTGTATACTGAAAGAGGAAAAATATATCTACTAAAAGCAGACTAATAAGTTTTGATTAGGCCATTTGATAGGTTCATCTTCAGCACTCAGTACCTGTATAACTGCTTTAAGACATCAAGCAGAAAGGAAGTGCACTGATATTGCTGAATCATGAGAAAACTATCTGGTCACAGCCTTAAGAAAAAGACCTCAACAATTTATCTAGGCTACTAACAAATCGAACTTTATTCCCAAATACTGTTAGATTTCAATAGAAAATCATTCCTAAAATTGGGTACAAATCTTTCCTGTAAGAACATGCAAAAGAGTTACAATTCTCAAAGCATGGTTATCCAAAAACACTACAGAACTATTTCTACTTTGCTACTGAACAGTGAAGTTTTTACTTCTGGATAACCACAGTTTCTTTCACACATGCTGGTCTATGGACCTGGTCTCCACAGAGCTCTAGTCACAGGCCACAGCATTTGCAGACCACATTGAGCTACACAACTCAGTCATTGAATAAAACAACACAGAAAAAAACCCAAACAAACAAAACTATGAAAAAGGAAAAACCTTTATGGGTTGTATTAGTTGGAAATGATTCTTTGAATCCATATGGTACTTCTGACCAGCAGATCTGTGACATTTACAAACTCATTAACTAAACAACTCTGTCTGTCTCTCCCTCCCACCCCCCAATCTGCTTCAAACTTCCCTAGACAATTCCTTGGAGAGTCCCATCATGTACCTCAGGTTTACATTGTACAGTCATCTCTTCTTCCCAGTATGCACCTGCCTGCCTGAACTGACTCAGGGTCATTACAATTTGGCCCTCCTGCAGCCACAGATGGACCTTCTGGATTTCATCCTCAGAGTCGAAGTCAAAACAAGAATGACACACATTTGATTTTCTGTCTTTTTACATGTAAAATAGTGTATTTCTTTCTTGATCAAGAATTAGGACTCAATTCCAAGACTGTATGTATTTGCAAAGTCATCTAAGTCTAGATCAAATTGATGATTTTGAATTATAGACACATTTCTATGCTGTCTTGCTCCTGTCAATTGTACAACTCTAAGGTTACCTCAGAGAAATGGTGCTTAGCACACACAGTATAATATATTTTCTATAAGAAAAGTATATAATCATTTTGCTTTTCTTCTTTTTCTTCTGTCACACAAGCTTACCATAGTCTTGTATTTCTAGCTGATACTTTGGAACAACGTTAGATAATGAAGATTTTCTTAAGTGTGTCATCAGTCTCAGAGCCACTGACACCATTATGCAGGGCTGTTAGAAAGTTTTATGAGGTGTGGGGGGGAATAAAGCCTTTACGGAAAGTGCATATAGATTTCTCCTATAGGATCTTACCTATTCTGATGATCTGGGTAAGCTGAATGACTCCTATAAATAAATACCTTGCCAAAATCTGTGCTTCTATTATTAGCTATTAGATAGATGACAACTAATCAGCATTCACTTTTCTAATTGCACTGAATCTGGGTTCTTCTGAGTCCTCTGAAATTGTGTCTTTTAGGTGAGGAAAAATGGGAAAGGAAAGCTCTGCCAGTCTTACTTGCACATCTTTGCCAAAATTATGATTTAATAGCAATAAAATTTTCAACAGCAAGGCAATTTTTCCCTGTTTTTATCCCAAAGTCATATCAAGTGAACCTGAATCAATGATAAATGTCTACATTAAAACCATCATTGCTAATAGTATTCTATATCATTCGTCTTTTGTTCAGTGTGACCAAATTACAATCAGCACATGACTATAGCTACTTGTGATTAATGATGGTTTTACTTAGTAACTGACAGTGAAGCTTCTGGGAGGAAAATGGTGATATATTTCAAAATTTCAAGCTATAAATTTTTGGAAAAAAATAGCTCTATTTTCAAAGCTGTATTTAACATGTCTGCTGCTCCTTTTACAACTATCAGAGTGAAGGGCTTAAAGTTGCTCAACTTTTGAAGGGATTATTCCTCTCTTCTCAGGGTGCAAGATTGGGTTTAGGAGTTCTTAAATCCTTTACCGACTATACATGATATTTCAGAAGAACCAGAGAGTATGCAGGGAAGAGTGTTGCAATTACTCAGGAAAAAAAAATTAATGACCTGGAATAAAGTCTCTCTGAAAGCACGGTAAATTAAAAAATTATAGATAACCTTTATGAATGAATTAGAGAGTAGATTTTGTGAAACATTGGAGGAAAGCTGTAAAAGATTTCACTTGGGAGAGGCTGATCCTGATAAGGTCAGAAGTGGCTAAAAGCCATTTTTACCATCTGATGGCCAGTTAGCAACTTGAGGCTGGTGTTTCTTAGTCTGGCACGGGTGTTCACATCTAAACAAGCACTCCTGCTGCCAGTCTCAAGAGTCTGGACAAGCAAAGAGACTTCCCAAGCCTCTTGCCCACAATGATTATGATACAGAACAGCTGGGCAATATATGAAAGACCTGTGTTGCCATTACCAAAATTATTATAAATATGAGAAACCGCTGTCTTTTGAACCATTAGTCTGTAAATTGTGCCAACATTATGGTTATTCAAAATTGAGAATGAAGGGAAAAAAAACTTATGTGTTTTAGATGGGACTTTCCACAGCATTTATCAAAGATTGACAGTTATATTAAAATAATTTTTCTGCCTCCAGTTTCTGATACATTTTTTTGGGATAATTACGTTTACCCTTATTCATGTAACTGCATTAACCATCTTATGTTCACAACACCAGTATGCAACCTAAATATGTGACTATTAATACTGGGTTTTCGTTTCCTATGGATCAGTTATCTAAATATATATAAATGTGTATTCTTATCTCTTTTTATATTTACATATACATATTTTGAAGTAATGTAACTGGGAAGCATAAAAACTTCCACTTTTGAGCAAGTGCAGAAAATACCATTATCCACTGGGTTTTCACAGCATTTGGCCTTTCTTTCAAGGTTCTCCTTAAGATCCAATACAACAATCAAGCAATGAAGTAAAGAAGTACCACTTTCAATTTGTGACACTTTGCTTACCTTTAAATTGTACTGGCAGGATAACCAATTCTAGCTTCTACATGAATGTTATGAGTAACTTGTAACTAAAGAAATAGTTTCTAAAAACAATCAGCTGATTTTTTAATATTCATTCCTATTGTAACTAGAAATGACATCTAGTAGTTTTGGGACAGTTGAAGACAATAGAAGAAATTTTGTTTCTCTTTTCCTTTTGTTTTAATGAATAAGGAGTAGTTTAAAATCTTTTTCTAATGACAAGGTCACCTGGGATCTCTGCATCAATCCATCAATATTTTGCATGTGGATGATCAGTTATTCTGCCTATGATCATTCCTATGATTTACAGGAATTTAAATCTTCAAATGAAGTGATGTTTACACCTAATTACTTATTCAGAACCTCCCATTAAAACTGCTACATGCAATAGAATAATTGTATGCAAAAAAGCACAATCTGTTCTCCTTCTGATGCAGCTATTCATGATGATTTTCTTTCACCTTTTGTAGCAATGACATAGTAGAGCATCTCAAGAGGTAAAGTTTTTTTCTCTGGGGTTAGTTGACGAGTAAACTCCATGGTGGTTAGGTCAGAAACTGAATTTAACACATCTGAAAAATTCTACCAGCTGCATTTTAACACTTTCAGTCGCCTAATACACTTTATTTCTGAGAGCATTTTTCTTCTCCCAATTAACCCAGTGGGTTATCATGTCATTTGTCAAGATCAGTCTCACATTTCAGTTTACTGGTATATTAATTCTCTGACTTTTAATACTTTATATTGGTGTATTAGAATAAAAATAGATTATGATAATAGTGTAATTTTATTAGGCAATTATGCAATGATTGTTATTAGTTAATATACTGTAATGTCAGTTAAACAGTCTATCCCAATATAGTGTGCTACAATTTGGAAAGGTTTGACTTCCAGATTAGTTTCAGAGTAAAGAAGTTATCATTGTATAGAGAAGAATAAATTATATCAGTGAGATTTAAAACATAAAAGAAAAAAACAAAGACAAAGCAAACCCAGAAGATTATACTCTGATATAGAAAAGAAAAGCAATATAAATAGCTTGTATCTGCATTGTTTCAGTAGTTATATTGTGGTGAAGCCTGAAAAATACCATAAGATGATAGTGATTATCAAGTGTGTGTGGAGTTTTCTTCCAATATATGGGCTTCTTCATGTTTTTTCTTTTATTAGGTGTTTTTCTTACTGATGCTGAAGCAGAAATGTTACCTTCACTACATATCTGCAGTTGCTTTGCCACTAAAGATTAAAGATTATAATTTGAAATCAATGTTAACAAATTGCTGTTCCTTTACTATGCTATTTTTTAGGTTATAACTTTTATTGTCATCAGCTCCACATCTGTTAGCAGTTCCAGAGCTTTTATACTTTCTCCTAAAAACTGTCTTCAAAACACCCATTACTTATATTTGAAGTTGGAATACCAACATTTTTGCTGTGAGGTGAGTTATTCATCTAACTTGGGACCTTACGTTGTATCAGGTCTTTCAGTCTCAGCTTCCCTGATACTGACCCTGAGGCCAGCTGGTTTACTACTTTCTATTGAGAAAAGGTATATTCTTGTGACAAACTAACACCTTGCACAGAGAGAATTAACTACAAAATAGTGCCACACATATGTAAAAAAATGACAGCTAGTCTAAGTTTACTAGTCCTCATTTGTGAAGAAGATGCACAAAAAGTGCCAGTCTTGTAAAGCATTAAAGAAATATAACTTTAAGCATGTAAGTATTCCCACTGAGGCCAATCAAGGTCATTTAAGTCAACAGCACTACTGTGTGCTTAAATGGCAGACAAACGAAGATGCCAGTTTGGGGAATATGGAAAAAAAATAGTGTCTATTTAAGCACTATGCATCTGAGGTCTACTTAATAAAAATGACTCATAGAGCAGCTTAACCATCTTCCTCCACTGGGACAGAGGCGGTGAGAGAGAGACAAAGTACAATGTGGAACATTTATGTTTAGAAACTGTCACCTCAGCAGCAACAGAACTCTGTTCCTCTGCAACAGGAAATTCAGTGAATAGAAAATAGTTTTCACATCAATCTAAAAGAGCAAGGAGTTTGGATCTCTCCTCTCCTCTCCTCTCCCTCTCCCTCTCCTCATTTTATCCCCAAACAACTTTTAATTTCTTCATTTTTCTCTTCAGAATGTTCCTTTTTTGACAATAATAAATNTCCTCATTTTATCCCTAAACAACTTTTAATTTCTTCATATTTCTCTTCAGAATGTTCCTTTTTTGACAATAATAAATAATATTAATAATAATTAATAATAAGACTGTGTGTTTCATTAGGATAAAAGACAATTGCTGATAAAAATTTCTGCCTAGGGCTCCTCACTTATCTGATACCGATTTTCCCTTTACCTCATTATGCTTTTTTTCCTATCCTAACTTGCTGTATTCCCACATAGCTGCCTATGGCATTGAAAGTTTACAGTTTGGATTTTGTATAGATTTGTACATGTTAATAATTTATTCATTGGTTTTCAAGGCTTAGGGCAAAAAAAATGCCTTCTCTAAGCATTTTTGTGTGTAACCTGCTCTGGAGGATAACATTTCAGACCATGATGTAATACAGAGCAAGGTGAGTCTCTGAAAGGTTATAAAAGGCTCCAGAAATTTGCAGAGGCATTCTACCTTGCACCTGAAGTGTCCTGTACTCTGGCATAGCATTATTTCAAATGAACAGCTTTCAACATCTTTTTTTTTTCCTGGGAATTAAAAAAAATAACAGTGATAATTGAGATCCAGAAGTTAATCTTAAGCAATTACATTAGATTTATTTTTTTTTGTTGCAGAAATTTGGACATTATAGATAAATAGCCTTCCAAGTGGTGCATCTGGTGGATTTCTCCCTGCAGAGGAGGTTGATGCCACTGGATCAGAGTTTCTTTTGCCCTGCTATTGTGCCTCCTAAAGGAGCATTATTCCATAAACTACAAAATATTGGAATATTTTAATATTAGGAATTCCAGAAAATATTAAGGAAATCTTAAATTTCCCCTATTGCTTTGTGGTATTTGAGTAGCATCTTGGGGAGTAAGAGATATCAAAATATACCAAAAAGAAGACAAAATATTGCTACATATAAAAAGATTGAATAATCTGAAAATGCTAGAAGACACAGAGAAAAGATATGAAGAAACTGCTCCAAAGCAGTAATGTGTTCTCTTTGTTGCACTTATTACACTTACACCTTGTCTATATACAAGTGTCAATATTTTCATGGAAAATGTCATCTGTTTGCTACATATCTGTTTGTTAAATGAATGTAAAATCTAAACAAACCTGAAACTTCAATGTAGATTTTTACTCATGGGTAACTGAAGTCAAAATTAAATCCTAATAGTTCATTAAAAGTGATGGTGCTAATCAAACCCAATGACATGCACAACTTCAACTGTCCAGTTAGCACTATACCTTCCCAATTCATTTCCAGGTCACCAGGCAATATATTTAATGTCTCAGACAAAAATACATGCAAGGAAAAGTAACACAATTACTCTAATACTTTCTAAACATTTCAAGATTTAAGGTTTTTAAGTTGTTTTGTTGTGTTTTTTTATTTAAGTCTTTTAAGATTTTTTTAGTTTTAGTTTATTTCTGTGTTAGCCTGGACTACACACATTTGTTTAATTACCTGGATTTGAGCTACTTTAGCTTCAGATAGATGTTGAAAACAGAAATGTTACCCCCCCAAAGAGTACTCTGTCTTTGAATTCCCTTTGATATCAACACTCAAGTTTTATTTTGGAAGTTAGCCTGCTCAAATTATTTAAATAGAGAATTGAATAGGTGTTACACAAACACTCACAGAGTGTACCAAACTTTTCTACAGGATAATGCTCATATGGGGAATGAAATCTCTTGTACGAGGTGGCCAGTCACTGTTGGGTAGTTGATGGGAATCTACATTGCAAGGGTCCTTGCAACAACATCTCCAGCGAGATTGGGAGATGGAGGCCAGCTGGTCCATGGTCCTGCATGACGACTGCAGTGCATACACGATCCATTTCAATTTATTATCTTAGATCATGTAGAAAATATCTCCTAGTTGTCTTAGCTAAATAGAAAATGTTGTTGTATATGACCATTGTTGCATCTGCAAGAACAGTTTATACTATTTCAAATTACCTATGTGCAGTTCAGTCAATTCTATAGCAGGGACTGGCTGGGGAGTATCTGCCACAGCCAGATTATTCACCCAGGAAGTTAATCAACACATTTTAAGCATAAAGGTTGTGCCTATCAGTTGGTTTGGGAGTAGCAGGACCTGCCTGGGGGAATCTCCAGGACTGTCTGAGTTTGTGCAATAATGAGTCAAATGGTTTACTGTGAATCTGGATACCAGTGCAGTCCCTCACCTTGTTTCAAATTAGTCCCATTGTCTCAACCTACAAAGCAGTAACTGGAAAGTTCCTGGACTAACAGGGAATTGTTAAATGTCCTGGATATGCACAAGCACACACACAAGACCCAGGTGCTCATTTGCCTTACAGCTGTAACTAGGCAAATTTTAATTTCAGCTTTACATCGCCATTATAACTTACATTCCCTGTGTCTCGTGTCACAAGTCAAAAGCCACAAAACTATCTTTGCAATTTCAACAAGTTAAAAAAATAGTAGAACATGTGGTCACCACTGGAATGTTTCACACACTTGATCCAGAAACATATCTTGTTTTCAAAAGGTTGAAGTAAAGGTAGTTTATAAATAGTAAGATATACAGAAGCTTTTACCCAGAAAATATCTGCGTAACAATATTGGTAGGACTACGTGTATTTACAGTTTGGACTGCCAGGTCTGAAAATAAGAAATATGCAAATGTGAGAAAAACAGTGACTAAAGAAATTAATACACAAAATTGTAAAGGGTTCACACTAATTATTTACTGAAATAAGGAGCTATTTATTTAATATCTTTAACAGCAAGAACTGATTGAATAAGCACTTTCAGTATAATTTACAAATGGAAAGTGAGACTTTAAATGTTCATACACTGTAATGTAAGTAACTAATTCTGCACATGTCAAGTGCAGGACTATTTTCTGTACTATATCTTTTTTTCTTACAAGATCAGCTGGAGAAATATCTTTTTTGGAAGGTATGCCCTGCCTTTACAAAGTCTTTCAGCCACTAGCTCAACATTTCTGCTCAGCACCAGAGCATAACTAATTTTTCTGGTTATGGTACCTCCTTATTTTATTTCCATCAGTGCAATATATAGTTATGGGAGAGTAAGGGACAGGGACAGAGAAGAAAAGTAAATATTCACCTAATTCAGCTAGCTAAGCCTGTCTTCTTAGACAGAAGTTCAGTACCATTATTCAGGCTAAGTGAAACCCCCTTATTATTCTTTGTCTAGAATAGTCCCAGATAGACATTGAAAAGAAAGCTACAGTCTTTCAAACCCATGGCAGATCAAATAATATTTTCCTCTTTCCACTCCCATGGTATCTCTCACATGTATACATATAAACATATATGTCATGACCTGAAATGCCCAGTGACATATTAGAGTGGATCTTGAAAACATAAAAATAGCCCATTTCTTATGTAATCTGTCCTTTTTGGAGTAAATATCTTGAAGAGCCTGTTCAATTATTTGTCTGAATTTGTCTAGTTCAAAAGCTAAAGAAATATCAAAAAGCCTCTGCAACAGTGCTACACAGTTAACATATGTTAATTCTTGATCATTCATAGAAAGATAATGAACAGATAATCATAAGATAACCTTTCCAGACTGTTTTCGTGACCTCTGCCTGTCAATGTTGTCTTTTTATCTCACATTCTTACATTCACCACCATCATTCTCTGACTGTTGACTTAAAGTGTCAAATAAAAAGTTAGTGTTATTGTATATATCCATCAGCAAAATTCCCTGAATTCTTGCTGTTCAATATCTTCAACATCCATTCTTCAGAAAATCTACCTATTTGACCAGGAGGACATAAATTGTCAATATGGGAAGAATTATTTTCCTTATGATTTTAAAATAATTCTAATCTGCTTTGTTCTTCACTTCAAATGATCTAATTTATGACTGGCTTTGCTGCAAAAACTCCAATTGAAATGATCTTATAACAAAATACCAGATTTGAAAATTTTTAAATAAAGTTAAATTCAGATCTAACAACACCCAGTCTCTCAATTATGAGATTTCTAGGAACTTTAGTTTTATTTGTCTGGATCTGTTCATAACTGAATCCTACATTTTTCTCACTATGGATCTGAAGATCATCTGAGCTAAGAGTTAAGTCTTTATCTATTGACGGATTTACATACCCGAAGAGGAACCTGGAAAAGTATCAACCATGATGTAGACAAAATTTGTCACCTTGCTGCTTTTGCTGCATATTTTATCTTAGTTCTGACAAGGTGGAGTTTCACGGCTGCAGATGAAGAGCTAACACTCCAGAGATACAAAGATTTAAGACCCAATTGACTTTATCCAACAGGACACAGAAATTAATTCACTATATAACATTACTCATTATTATAACTAGTGGGGGGGGGGGAAAGAACATCAAACAGAACATTTTCCGTTTGCAACACAATGTTTGGAGTATTTAAAATTTTCTCCTAGAAAATAAGCCAAAATATAAGTGACTAAATTTGTGCAGTATTATACAATATCACATAACTTGGGAAACTCCTAGAGAAATAATAAAATTGCTATTTTGAAAAATACAGTAGATATACTTCTATCTTCCAGGGAATCAGTATCAAAGGTGATTCCTATGTGATGCTGATATTAGATTGTATGGTTCTTACTTACTTAACATTAATGCTAGCTGTGACCATCAACTCGTCACAAATACCCACACTTAAGATTAGATTTATTATTTTTTTTAAACACCATTCAAATGTTCTACCAACTTTAACATACTTCCAGGTCTGACTTCCTTCTTACTTTATATTCTTCCTAGGATAACTTTTAGAAGAACTCCAATCCATTAAAAACTCTATTTCCAACCTTCTATGATTTTACCTTGTAGAAGACTAATTTTTTGTGTATTTTGGTTTGTTGGTTTTTTGTTTTTATTCGGGAAGGTGCCTGGCATCTCACCATGAATGGCAATATGAGAATTCCCAGCTATACCACATTTACCACAGTGCTTTCCTCATCATGAAATTCCACAGAACTTGTCCAGTACAGTATGTATTATGACAAGAGTTTCCTGAATTACACCCATAAGGCAGTGTGCTAGAAAGGTTGTACAGACTACAGCCGGTATTCGTGGGTTTTTTTTTCCTTGTTTAATTACTAAATATTTTGTGACTGTCCAACAAAAAAGATTGTTTCAATTCAGGTAGAATTCATATACTAACCCTTTTCTGTTACTTGCAAAAAACCACAAATATTTAAATCTCATTTTTATTGACATCATTAATCTTCAACTTTATTTTTCATTTTCTATGACTTCAACTTCTACTTATCACTGTTTTGATAGACAGCATTCAATCTTCCATTTGGTTATTATTCTTCTTTCACCTAGCTCTTACCTCTTGTCTAGTACAAAATCCCTCTTGATAATCTCCCCCCATACTCCAATCTTTTCTCTTTTTTGTCCCTAAAGTGCCAAGTAGCACTGAAGAAAAGCAAAATTTTTTGTCCTGAAATACTTTCATCCCTGCAAAAATCATCCACATTACCTTTATGATAATGGGTGCTTTGAAAAGTCTTTAGGAGATTAGTTCTGGAGTTCTACAGAAAATTCTTGCATCAAGGTTCCTTCTATACACTATGGTTTTTTATACTTTGCAGAATTACTGCCCTTGAAACAAGAGTAAGGATCTTTTCCTTATTTGCTTTCTGATCCGCTTCTTGCAATATTTACTTACTGTGACACATAAGGTTCCTGCTAAGTCAAAACTTAAAGACAAAGACTTTATGATTTAGCTTTCACTATTGGGTCATACCAGGTATTTCTTTTACTCTGTACAACTTAATTTCTCACCTCACTCCAGCTTCCTCACCTTCACCAAATGACTCTCATGTTTCTTTTTCCTCTTACTGTTATATGGTCCTCCCATAACTTTCAGGAGCTCCATGACTTCTCCACTGTACACCCTTCTCAATGTCTTTCCACTTGACATTGTGTCTCCTGCTCTACATTTCTCTTGGTACCTCTAAATCTTCTGACTAGCAAACTGCAAGGCTGGCCCAAGGAAGCAATATCCAGCTCAGGGTTATTTTACTAAATGTGATATTTTCACCTCATATGCCTAGTCACTTCTCTTGTTGATCTGTTATCTTGAGTCAACACTGTCTTTTTTATTATCTGTTTGCAAACCCTATCTCAACAGGACCTAATTTCTAGGGAGGGGAAAGGAGGGAAACACAGCAAAAGGTAAAACATCTTGGATTATTTATTATTTTTTTTAATTTGATTTTCAGTCAAAGGCAATGTTCTCACCTGAATCTGAATTATTTTTCACCACAGATACTGGCAGATTTTTCTCATCGTTGTTTACTCCAGTGATCTCTTTCTAGTTTTCTAATATTAAGTATCCTTTCCCTCACTTCTGTTTTATGGAAAGGCTCTTCTCTTTGGTCCTTTTCACATGTCCCTACTATTGCTCTATTACATGTCAGTCAAGACAGATGTTATGGTGTCATTCAACAAACCACAGATACTTTCATTTTTTTCTGCATATCTTTGGATATAAGAAGTTGTTAAAATGCCTGATAAATTTTGACATTTTTTATAACTTAGTTTCATTTAGCACCCAGAATTTTCCTTAGGCATTTTCTTTCAAGGGCATTTAGATGCCTATCTACATCATTGCTGGATTTTGAGCTTTCACTTCCATATATTAAGCTAAAAATAATGTTTCAATGGAAGACTTGTATATAAACACAACATTTTCAACAAAATTGTAACAAACAGGACCTCTCTTTATAGCATGAAGATGGCAAAAGTCAATACTTAGAACTCTGATTAACATAAAATTTTACAAAGACAGAAACAAGCCAATGTACACAGTATCTAAAAAGCCAGCTCTAGAGATGATTTTATAATGTACACAATGTCTATTCTAACAGGAAAAAACAGGTTGGCAAGTAACATTTTAATAAAGATGCATGACAAATTTGCCCCCACAATCTACTTAAGTCATCCTTATTATTTTTTATGAGTTTGTCAGTACTTTAATAAGTACTTTTCTTCACAGTTTTCTCAATATAAAACTACTTAGTGCAGTTACATAAACCAAAAGAAACCTACATTCAGCTCCCTTTTCTAAGGGAATTTGCAGCAATAGCTCTCCAAAAAACATGCTTCAACTTTCAGCCTACAAGGTGTTGTGAAAGGCAAGTTCCTCTTTCACTTTTCATTAAATATCCATAAATATATATGCATAAATTTATTAAAGATTCCCATAATCCTTGTTTAATGCATATTTGGTTGTTCAGTTTTTTCAAAGCAGAACAACAGCAGATAGAAACTAGATCATTGTCTCCCTGAGAACCTGATAATTTGGTGATTTAGTTCTTTCCAGGAAGAATTTATTGGATTTAGTTGCAGTTGGTCCCACCTTAGGTTAAGAACATGGAAAAGAAGATCACTCATCTTTCCACCCTTTTTTAAAAAAAGTGAGTGTTGATTTCCCACATCGGCAAAGGTACAAATTGAACCAAATCCCCTGTAACCTTGGTGAATGACTCACTCACTGGACTGTGGTGAAATACTGTGACATATTTATGAATGAAACCCATCATTTTCATTGCTTTTCTTACAACTTTCCAGGAAGGAAGTACTTTGTTTCTTGAGGCAGGAAATAAATCCTTACTTGATGCCATTTCCAATCTTTGTTTTTATTTTTTTCATTTCAACATCAACTATCACTTACTGAAAAATTTACTATTCCTACTGCCCTTGCCCCTAAATAGAACAGAGGAAGAATTAAAAAAAAATAATAAATTAACAGCTGCAAGATAAAGCTTAACAGATCCAAGCCTAAATGTGTCACAAATTGTTACTGGTGAATGTAATTAACTATACGCATGAACTACCAAGGGATTGTTTATCTGTTGATACTCACCTACAAAGATTGGGTGCCACTCTGCAAGACATATCAGTTAAATGTAACATTGTACGGCCTAGATAATACAGGAGATTATAATACTTCATCAAATTGTCTCTTTGGCCTTATTATATGTAATTATGTGTAACTGAGATGATTTATTAGTCAGAATCAAGACCTTTGTTCTTTAAACAGCCACCCAAAATGTTTCCATAGGAAGGAGCTGTGAGTGTATTTGGATTGTTTTCAGCCAGGAATTGAATGGTCCTGGAGAAACCAAAGAGTTCAACTGAAAACTCTCTTTTCTTCAGGTGTCTTAAGACTCTTACCATGTTCTCAACCCAGACTATTGGAAGTACAGAGGAAACGGCTACAGTTCAAAGCCTTTCTGTGCCAAAGGCTACTTCTAAACAGTTTCAGATTCAGTATATCAGTCTCAGAATATCCAGAAGTCTTCTTTATATCATCTCAGTGTCAAACAATTTCTGTTTTGCTGCTTTGTAACATGTAAGTAACCAATAATTAGGTGAAACAAAAAGACAATATACTATGTATTTTTATAATAGATTATTTTTTCAAATTATAATCCAATTATAAATTTATTTGTACCACTATTTCCTCCAAAAAGAACTTGATCTCCTGAAGGACTTTGATCTCTTAGAAAAATGTCAGAAACTAATTATTTTGAAATATAGAATAGAATATAATAGAATAGATATTTCCATCTGTAGTGCTATGGCTTAGCATTTCTTTTATATAATACAGGGTAATTGACAAATACAACAAGTCTAATGCAGGAATGTTCATATATAGAAAAGAGAAGTATCATTGTTCACTGTTTTGAATGTTTGTTTTTATTATTGTCAGTTTACATACTTCTAGTTATTAGATTTTCAGCACAAAAACCTTTAAGGTTTATCTATATATTAAGGCATTTGTATTTACTTCATTAATAGCAATGTTAAATTTGAGATTCCAAATAATTTCAGTGTTCTAATCTCACTTCAAAGTCCTGACTATTTTGACCCAATCTTAATGCTTGTGAGCAACTCCCGTATGTTTAATTGTCTACATTTGGTACAGTCTAACACCAGTACTACAAAGGCGGTGAGAATTTCACACAAAATTGATTTGTTTTTTTCTATTAACACTAGATATTGATCAGATCATATTTGTGTTGCATTGAAATAGGATATCTATTTCTTTTCAGTTTTTATACTTCGAAATTAAAGGCATAGATGAGCCAACTGTTTTACCTCTTTGACTATTGGTTACAATAATTCCAATTACTTATTTCAGTTTATGATGGGAACCTATGGAATTTTGAAAAGAGGAAAATGGCTTCCAAATTGTATAGCAGCTCTGTTCTGTTTAGTTAATATATGCATGCATGCAGAAAACTTCTGCTTAGAAAAACAGTTTTTCTTCCTATGTAATTCAGTCAGGCTCAGTTGGTATGATCATAGGAACCACCCCTGAATCTGCAAGAAAAAAAACAGATTTATTTGCATTTCCAGGCCATTCTTACACTGTACAGCCATGCCTTTAATTGTTCTCTTTTTTTCAAAGAGAAGAGCTGAAGTGGAAGTGGACCTCTTCCTAGGCATATGTACTCAATAATTTCATCACAGAGCTGATATCCTTTTAAAAATGAAATATATATCCACAGAAATTTACTAGAATTTTTATATTGTGACAATTTTCACTGCTATAAACTCAAATGCTCAGTTAAGAAACATAAATTTGGAGTACTAGGTGATCTGTTATGCTACTGTCACCAAAATGCCAACACTGTTAGAGTAGATGATTTTCCAGGTGGGCTGTCCTCTCAATATGTTTCTACTGTTGTTCTAAGATAACTTCTTGTTGTCATCCCACCAGTTGTCAGTTATAGCTCTGAATTTTCTCTGGAGGCATTCCCTACTTTGAAGAACAAGCAGTTTCCAGATCTCTGCCACTCTGTCTGTCCAAATACTCTCAAAGAAGTGCCAGGCACCATCCTCAAGGACTGAAAGCTGAAATCTAATCAGATTGCTGAAGAGCATCTACAGTGCTGTCATTTCCTCTGGAATGATGGGTTATTTGTTGGGCCTTTATTCTCCACCTTTAGCAGAAATTGGCAACACCTGCACAGAGCCAGAAGGGAGGGGCCAAAAGGATCTACTGCAGGTACCTCACCTCTTTTACTGCATCCACATGACCCTTTCTGTCTCCTGCTTGCAGTTGCTTGTATGAGGAGCTGAGCAAGAGGGGAAAGCATAACGCTACTCAGACAGATATATACATACTGCCAGAAGAAAAACTCTATGTGTCTGATCTCCCGGGTGCTGTGACTACACTCAAACAATCAACAAGACTATCCTTTGATTTACACTGTTTTATAAGACATGTTTAGTCCTCTTAAATAACTGAGGAATATGAACATCGTAAGTAGCAATACTGTAATCTGTGCAGAGCAACCCTCACAAAAATCCTTCAGCTCAGGTATAGAAAAAATCACCTAAATGTATCAGAGGTGGTTTCAACCTTTCTGTAGTTAATCAGCCCTTAGCTTCTTCACCTAACATGCTAGCAAGGATATCTGATATTGCCAGTGGGCAACAATGTTTGTAGTAATGATGTTTATCCAGGGGGATCTGGACAGACACCAGCTTCTCCACTGCCACCAAGTACTAACAACCTCATTCCCTGCTGACCTGGGCTGATTTCAAACTACTAATGTAACAGTGCATTTTACATGTCTTTAATAGTCTTACGCCTAGTTTGGCCTATAGTACAGCAACTTCCTTAAATAAACCAATATCTGATTTGCTGGGTTTTAATAAATAACAGGTATAAATGGTTACTATAAATAATAACACTGATTATCCTGTGTAATCAAACTCTTCACCTGCTGTGAGACACACCACATTTATGCAGATCAGCTGAAGGCTTTTCATCCATGAAATTATAGAATGTATAATGTGATGGGCCATGATATATTTAGTGTACCGTAATTGCTTATTTATGAAAGAGCTATCAACAGCCCACTTTAAATAAATTCAGAAATCACTGTAGGGCATTTCAAAATGAATATTTTATATGACATTTCTAAAAGATTATGAGTATTTCTTTGAACAGTAAAATTAATGGCTGTTTTGCTGCTTAAAGTCATCCTGTGTAGATTCAGGATAATTTATTATAAACTGTAATTACTGTATTTGTGTTTTAATTAGGAATATAATCATCCACCTCTCTCATGCTGCAGTTTTCTGAAATTAATATTGGGGGGGAGGACAATTTAAAATGGTCTGTTTACTAATGGAATTGTTATAAGAAAGTGAATGAATTAAGCAGTAAGATATATACTTTCAGCTCACTTCTAATGAGAGAAATTCTACAGGGTCATCTTGCCTATTGCATTTTGAGACACACTGGCTGATCGTCACCCTTTCCTGTAAACAAGGTCTAACAACAACAGAAGGTGTCAGCTTTGTCTGCCTCCTCGCATTCATCACCAGTCTGCAACTCATCGACCCAAAGCTAACCGAGTTTTGTCCTGTAGGCAGTGATACTACTCTTGGAAGAGGAAGGGATGAAAGAGGAGAAAACAGATGCTCTAACAGAGAAATCTAAAACTTGCCAAATTCTTACTGATGTGAAGGCCAGTTAGGCTTCTATTCACTTTGACAGACTGGGAGATTAATAGATAGATGGAAAAACAATTTCATACTTTTAGTGACTGTCAACACCTATTACATATCTTTCAGAGTAATGCTATTAATAAACACGTTGATCCATGGAACAATATATCAAAACAGCCCTTCAGAGCCATCATTTTGTTTTTACCTGTCCCTGTGTTTATGTGATTTACAAATAAAGCTTGAAGGAAAGAAATGCCCAGAGCCTACAACTGCTGTGCTTTCTTTACCTGCAATAGAAAATTAAACTCATTATGTGTTTGTCTAACATATCTTCTGTTGGATCTTAGTGTAATGTAAAAGTTCATATTTATGAAACTAGTCTTGATACTTTAGAATAAAACATTCCAAGTTTGGAAAATTAGTGAAACCTGATTTCTTATGACTTTCATGGCTAGATCTTCTAGTAGATAATTGGTGGTTCAGTAAGATTTTCCACAGATGGGGGTATTTCTTGCAGTTGTGGATTCTCTAGTATCTAAGAAGGGATTAGTTCATGTGTCAGCATTCCCCTTAGAAAGGTCATCAATAGGGGCTCTCATATACTAAGTCACATATTTCAATGAAAGTGAGAGATATCACTGATAGTAATATCCTACAGCCCACCTGTCAAATTTGGTTGAAACTGGCAGATTTGGCTGAAACTATAGATAAAAAAGTTTCTAGGAGCAGAAAGAGACACATAGGAATCACAAAAAAAAGCCTTATTTTCTTCAGCTAAAATAAGTTTTTCATTAAATGTTGACATTCTGTTCCCTACTCAGCATGAACCAATTTGTACAAAGCAGGGGAGGAGTGTTAAATTATCAGAAACTTTTCGAACAAGATCCGATTGAGGTTAGGCTCAAGAACCGCGCAGGAGCATAAAGTGATTTTAATTTTGCCAAAACTGGCTCATATGTCCAACCTATTTTTATTCAAGTGACTTTTTCAGATGTTTTTCCTACCTGTGTTTACATGCTGTCTGTGATTTCATTAATACATGTAAAATGTATTTGTCTCCCTTCTAATGTTAAATGGAATTATACCCTTACAACAGCTGAGATGTACACGTGCCAGAAGGAAAACTTTACTGGTGTGTCTTGAACCAATTTCCCATTGTTTCTGGCTTTACAGTGCAGGGAAATCTGCAGTCACTAGACCATCATGAAATATGTATATTTTTACAGTGAACTGGATCAAAGCTGTTTTGCACAGATGTTTCTGTAATTGTGATGCATTGGGGAAATTTACTCTTCAGTGTCCCACAAATGCATAATTCCACCTGTGCAGTGGACTAGCAGGGAAGCTGGGCCTATAGCATAAAACATGTAGTTAAGGTGGCTGGCACAAAACCAGCCAAAGAGAATTTCTTAGAATTGCCTGTGTATGTAGTTCTGTAACCATACTCCTTTTTTTCTGCAACCGGATTTCCAGCTTTTCTTCCAAGGAGAAAGAAAAACAATTGACAAGCTAACAGGAAGTTTTAATTTAGTTATGTAAAAGAGAAAAGGAAAAACATGCATTTCAGCCCATTACTTGATGGATTTATTTATTTATTATTTATTTTATATGTAGAATATGAATTCAGGATAAACTTCAGTACTTCTCTTTGAACAATCAGAAACACACTATTCTTCATGCAATTCTAATTCCAGTTGGCTTGAGAGCTTAATAAAACTGCACTCCCAGTGCACACTAAACCATGTTGTTGCAGCGGCAAGCTGCAAAGGGAAGTTGGAAAAGACACAGAGCTAGAGTTATCCTGGCAACCTCAGGGCAGTGATATCTTATGTCTGGAAGTGATACCTTCCCCTGGCAACTGAAACACAGGGAACCCACACTAGGATTAGAAAAATGAGGATTTCTAGCATATTCATAATTGATAAAGTAATTGTTGATTGGTTTTGGTCTTTTTTTAACTGTCTGCTCAATTATCTTCATTTTAAATGGATTAGTCTAATACCACTCTGATAGCCCTAGTGTCTTCATCTTGTAAATCTTATTAACCTCACTGAATCAATATTCAAACACTAAATTTTTATCATAGGTCCATTGTAAATGTTAGGGTCTCTGGTTCTCCTAGTCGAATCTGTTTTACAGTAGTGTCACTCCACTGACTCCAAAGGAATGATTTATGATTTACAGTGGTATAGGTGCTGAAAAAAAATAATGCCTTAATAAAGTGGAGAGCTCTATTTAAAGTTTGAAGGGAATATGGGGAAATAAATAGTCAAAGAGATCATGGAAACAACTGACTGATAGAGAAGTAAAGAGAAGAAAAATCAATAAATAAGTAATAGTGAGAAGGACAGCATAAAGAAGAGAAGAGGAAAAGGAGAAGGAAAGGAAACAGAAATGTTGCTGATTTGTAATTGTTTTTAAAAGATGATTAAGTGCAGAAGTGAGAAGAAGAATTTGATTTTAGGAGCTATGTCTTCATTACCGCCATCTTGAGTATTACTTTTTTTCTGCTTTTATGGTCCTTGTAAATCAGCATTAACATTGCTGAGGCACTAATATGCTGACTGCTAAGAAGATATACAATCAACAGCTCCCAAGTTAAAGTCTTGAGCAGCAGACAGAGATATTTTTCTGTGGTGGATTACCCAGGCATTCCCTGCCACCCCACAACTGCCCTTGGCTAGCATTAGCCAGGTGATTGGCCACTATCTGCTGTGGTGAGAAGGGATATGTTGCCACACAGCTCCTCTCCGTCAACGGCACAGCTGAATCTGCACCTCTTAAGCTGCCACTAATCATGGTCAGCTTGCCCAGGATGCAGTTGAACCATCTACTTTCTACTTCAATAAGGTTTTCAATGTTTGTCTCTTGTAAAATCTTCATAGAGAAGGTGTATGGGCTGGAGGAGACAGAAAGCTGGACTGAAAACTTTCTGAGTGGCTGGGCCCAGAGGGTGGTGATCAGTGGCATGAAGTTTAGCTGGATGCCGGTGACTAGTGGTATACCCCAGAGGTCAGTACTGGGTCCAGTCCAGTTTGACATCTTCATTAATGATCTGGATGATGGGACAGAGAGTACCCTCAGCAAGCTTGCTGATTACACCAAACTGGGAGGAGTGGCTGATACAACAGATGGCTGTGCTGCCATTCAGAGGAACCTGGACAGGATGGAGAAATGAGTTGACAGAAGCCTCATGAAGTTCTACAAGGCAAAGTATAAAGTCTGCACCTGGGCAAGCACAACCCAATGCACCAATACATGCTGGGGGTCAACTAGTTGGAAGGCAGCTTGGCTGAAAAGGATCTGAGGGTTTTGATCTACACCAAGTTGAACACGAGCCAGCAGTATGTCCTTGCCACAAAGAAGGCTAATGGTATCCTGGGCTGCATTAGGAGGAGTGCTGCTAGCAAGTTTAAGGATGTGATCCTTCCCCTCTAATCAGCACTGGTAAGGCCACATCTGGAATACTGTGTTCAGCTCTGGGCTCCTTAGAACAAAAGGGACATAGACATACTGGGGAGAGTCAAGCAAAGGGCTACAGATATGATCAAGGGACTGCAGGCTCTCATATGAGGAGAGGCTGAGAGCTGGGACTGTTCAGCCTGGAAAAGAGAAGGCTCAGGGAGGATCTCATCAATATATATAAACATCTGAAGGGAGGGTGTAGAGAAGATGGAGATAGACTCTTTACAGTGGTGCCCAGTGACAGGACCAGAAGTGATGGACACTAACTGAAAGAGAGGAGGTCTTCTCAGCACATCAGGAAGAACTTTTTTACTGTCAGGGTGATTGAGCACTGGCACGGGTTGCCCATAGAGGTTTTGGAGTCTCCTTCCTCGGAGGTATTCAAAAGCCATCTGGTCATAGTCCTGAGCAATCAGGTCTAGGTGACCCTACTTGAGAGGACTTTCAGAGATTCCTTCCAGCTTCAAACATTATGTGATTCTGTGATCACAGAGACAATCTCAGTAGTATCTCACTAAAATAATTTTGCACCTTGGAAGTGATACTTATGAACTAAGTTCACTCATTTAAAATATATAACTTGAAAGACCCTATCTTTTGGCCTTAATTTCCTAGTCAATCATCTCAGAAAGAACAAATATAATATTTGCCATGAAGCGTATGTATTTTTTCTTTTTAAAATATTCATTTGCCAAGTAATGTGGCATTACTAGGTCTGAGAAAATAGGTTAATCTAACCCATATTTACTCACTCCTCCCTAAAATTCTCCTTTCTGCCAAGGAAGTTTAACCCTGTGCTGAAGAAAACACAAAATCCATGTACCAATATTTTCTACTCACTTCTAATTTCAAGATTATAAATTATTTATTATGGTGCACTGCTCTTTGCATTATCCTCTGCCATACATCACCCTATATGCATGTCTCTGCTGTCTGAAGCTGATTAGACATGGGAAGTATAGGCAAACTTTTTATTAGTGACAGAAAGTCAGTTTGTTGTTGCCAACTTTAGCAACATCTTTGGAACTCTCAGAATGCTTAGAAACTTAAAAAGTGCCTCTGTCACAAAAATTAAGGTACCCAGTTAATTATGTCACATATATTACAAAGCAGTAATTCTGCTTTCTGGCAATGATAAAAGGATTTGAAAATACAAAGAAAAATCAAACAAGTGGTTTGTGAAAATGATAATGAATAAAATCAACTAAATATTGTGAGCAGCATTTTCTGAGTGCTGTAAGTCTGTTCCCACCCTCTTTTTCTTCTTTATATACATGCAATATATTTGTAAGAGAATCAGGCAGCGTTCTTAGACTGTTAAAGACACCATCAATCATTGTCTTGCTTCGTAATGCTTCAGTTACTCTGGAAAAATACTGTTATTTTCATGGCTACAATCTGATGCATGGAAAATCCCACCCACTCCCTCCCCACACAGTAATGTTTGCATATGAGAAACGTAGGCAGTGTTGGCAGGATGATGAACTATTAATAAACCTTTCTCTGTGCCTCCAAATTATTTGGAAAGTGTACTGCATGACAGTCAAAATCTTTGTAGGATTAGCTTAATGCTTTGTCACTTTATACTTTTCTGCATTGTTTTTTCCTCATACAGATTTTGCACATCACATATTATACTTGACACTACAGTAAGTATCCTTGTAGCTTTTCCACTAGAAGTTGCATAAGACATGAGTAGTGGAGCCATTTAGTAACACATGGAACTGCTACTCGTGAGTGGTCTATGTGCAAATTCCAATATGTTACTGTCAAGAATTGTCAAAACCTGTAACGTTACTGAGGGTTTCATGTAATATGAAGACACTTCCATACACGAGAGAAAAGAAAACATGTTGATGTAAAGGAAAAAACAACATATTTATTCCAAAGAAAAAAGGAGAAAACTTATCTTCTAGTCTTTTAAATATGTTAAAAAATATAGAATGGGGAACTGGAAAGGGAAGGTGAATGGCTATGTAGAAAATTGAAGGCAGAAGCAGAAAAAGAGGAAAGGAGAGGGAGAGCGAGAGGAAGGGGAAAAAAAAGGCTAAAGTTTAACAATAGGTAACAATTTGGTGAGAAATATTGGTAGAACACAGTCACTTCTGGATAATATTATAGAGTTACATTCGTACATTCTGTCTTTAAATGTTCTTTTTTTTTTTACAGGCTGTGTAGCTTTATTTTTTTTTATCTTCCTTCCGTATGTTCAGTACTTCTTTCTATTAGATCTTGCTTTTAGGCCAGTCTTAAGCCCTTTGCAGCAATAATCATTGTATATTAGTGCAGTATGTAGTTGAAAAAAATTTTGATTCTCAGTCAGAACCCACTTTCCTTCAATAAATAATGAAGTGAATCCCTGAGTACAGGAGTAGTGAGTACACTAGTGAGTTCCTGCACCATTTCACAAGGTTTACCATTTCCTGCAAGGTATACCTTCCTTATCTGTCCATGTGTTTATTATTGCAATTGTCAGTTCTTTTACCATTTCTTTGTTCATTCTAGATACATATGTGCCAGACTGCTACTTGCATTCCTAAGCTGAAATTCACAACTTTGGTGTTTTGGTCTTTTACAATAGAGAAGAAACTCTCTTTGCTGTCAAGTGTCCAAACTATTCATCTATACTACTCATCTGATATCTTCAGATTTTAGTCTGAATCTTCAGTGTCTTTCTGTGCCCCTATATGACCTGGGAACAAACAAATTGCTATATTCTTTCTTGCCATGTCTAACAAACACCGTGTGTTTTATGAGCAGGTCTGTACAGTTAACTTATTACAGCCCCTGTTCCTACAGTGTCCTGAAACTATAGACTTTCTTCTGCTTCACCACAGCATGTACAGAGTGGCCCTCTACAACAGCATAACTTCATATAGCACAATTATTTCAACTGTGCTACTTTGTAGGCTTCACATGCAGCAAAAGGGACAGTGGAAAATGTATCACATATAAGCCAGATAAAAGTAATATGTTAAGAACCATAGTCTCCAATTATCAGAGAATAAATAAGTAGAAAAGTCAAAGATTCAGACATTGTGATGTAATTACTTAAATTGTTTTAGAAGAGCAACCTATGGGGGAAAAATGCCAAAATAAATTGTAAAATCTTTCTCATTTTCTCTCTCTGTTCTCTTTATATTTTTGAAACATGCTTACCTCTATCCTGCCACTTTCACTCTGGTACAGACACAGTCTGGATCTGTTTTATACCTCCCATTTGACTTCAGGAGTAATAACCACCTTCATTACTTTATGCTTGTTGTTGTTCATCTCAATTGGACTTAAAAAAAATGGAAAACAAGACAGAGCATACTTGTTGCTACTTTGAAAGCATGAGGCTTCATCCTCATGATTATTTGAACAGCTACCTCAGAGTTACATTGTGAACATCTCAACAAAGGCAATATGAGTGACTATTACTGTGGATGTGATAGACTACTTCATATAAGAAAATTTTTCAGTTAATTTTACATAGAGATTATATGTATATATATATATACAAAATTCAGTACTACATCTTTTCTGTTTAAAGCACTGTATCATATGCAAATATCATCATGGAAATAAAAAACCTGCATCCTCTTATTAATAGAAGCAGTCCATCAATATGAATGGCTTATATGCTACCTAATGCTGTGTAAGTTGCCTTGGACTCATCTGTATCTAAATCAGCCTAAGTAATTTAGTAAATCTAAACAACCTAGGTAAATCTAAATTCAAATTCAATTTATAAGGGAGTTTTTTGACTGAATCATATATTCTCACTTGACCAGACTCTTGGCACAACACATTAACTCATTGCTTCCTGCATATTCTCTGTTGAAAAAACAGGAATATTCAGAGAAAATACTCTTATTCTTCATTTGCAGGACTGACCAACAGAAGAACTGCTTTGTGTTATGTAGTGGTGTGGACTGAGTTTTATAACATCATTTCTTCTAGGAAGTATCTTCAGTCAAATACATGATACTTTTTCATTACTAATACTGCCAGATGAGCATTACTATTACTGTTTTACCTTTCCAGGTTTTTCTTCGCTAGTAAAGCCACTCATCTACTCATGAGTTTTTTTGAAACTTCTAGAGCTTTATATATAACAAGGACATTAAAAACAGGCAAATAGGGAGGGAACATCGAAGTATTTACGATTTTTTTTCTTCTGGAGATGCACATACTGTACAAGACTAAAAAGAGCACAGATAAGGAACTTGACAGATTGTTCATTTCTGCTGATTTATAGTAAGATGAGGTAGTGATAGTGCCAATATGCTGTCATTTTGTTTAAATGAAAGATGGAAATAGAGGGAATTTGTTTCAGTATTTAAATCATTGCAAATCGAGTTAGCCTATGTAAAGGCATTTTACAGAAAGAATTTCATGGTTGTTATTGTCATTTGGGCATGACAAAACATTGTAATGATTTCACATTCAGGTTTTTATAGGCTCCCCTTAGGGTGTCAGACAATATATTTAAAAGTCACAACTAGTCTCACTGACAAAACTTGCATGGCTCCTTATCCCAGTTTGCATCTTCCACACTGCAGAGGGAGTGACAAGAGTGAAAGCTAAAAGTTAAGTTGGAGTTACTCATTGCTCTCTGATAACATTTAAGTTAATAAAATATTTACTAAACATTCTGGTCCCAAATCCCTTTTATACACAATCTCTAGCAGGGACAGACAGCTCCAAGGATCCAACTACAGTTCATCAATTCAAACTCTTCTAGCTCAAGCACACTGTCCCTGAAATCAGCAGCAAACCTGCATACTGGGTAAGTTTCTACCCACCTCAACTTGTTCAATTCATAAAGTCGCCTCCAGGAACTCCAGTCTCCCCCTTTCAGTGCAGTTTGTGTAAGTAAGCTTCTGAATACATACATATGCCAGTTAGAGGTCTCCAGGTTTATGTTAGAAGTTCAGTAGTATGCAGTATATGAAAATAACAGCTGTATTAGTCACACACAGGGAGTCACAAATGAGTTACTCAAGACCTCTAACTCAGCACCAGGCTTATTAACTTGGGTAGGGTAGCATGCTTGTGTTGATGTCCTGCCTGTGGCCTTGGGACTAGACTGACGCCTGGCGTAGCTCTGCTAGCAGTCAGCTAGTTCAGTCATGTGGCATGGACATGCACATAGTGTAGGAACTTTCTTGTAAAGAAACTGCATATGCTGTTTTACATGCAAAAGGCAATTTTACATCCAAACACACACCCCTTCCCTTCAGCTCAGCCAGAAACATCATCTTACAGTAGCACTTGACTACCCTTTGGATAGGGGAATGAACTGAGAACATCCACTGTTAAACATACAAGTCACAAGAGATTGTAATAAATGACAAATGTTTCACTGTTCACGGAAGAAAACCTCAGACTTATTCTCCAGTGAAATACAATTAATTAAAAAACAGATAAAAGAATAGCCCAAATAGTGGCTTTTTGATGGTGATCAGAGATTTGGACTATTAAAGACATGAATTATGCTTAATAAATTCCACTTATTGCATAACCCACAAGCTTACAAGATAATCTCATGGGGGACTTCAACCATGCAGATATCTGTTGGAGGGAGAACACAGCAAAGCATAAAGCAATCCGGGAGGTGGGCAGGCTCTACTAGTGACTGGGTAGCAGCCAATAATACAATGGGCAGCATGACCTGTGAAAGTAACTGGGACATAGTCCAATGGCTAGTGGAAAGGCATTTTGTTCCAAATCTTATCTTTATTATTACCAGAGACAGACACTCTTTCTCGTATCATGAGAAGAAAGCTCTGTGTGTCCAACCTCTACATGGGAATAGACAATGTGCTCCCACCTAAGAGTGTTCAATGCCGTCTTTGGTTTGCTGGTGGGGAGAAGCAGTGGAGAACTTAAATTGGTGCCTTTTCTGCAAAGAAACAGGACAGTAGAGACCTTGGGTTCAGCCAGCACACCATTGCTATGGGGGGAAAAAAAAGAGGTTTTTTCAATAAATTGAACCTAAATCAAAGCCTATCAAGCATCCACTATTATGTATACAATATGGAAGCATATTGTGCATAAAAATGCAGTTTGCATTTTTAATACACTATATGCACAGTAGTGCATGTAAAACATTAACATTCAATCCATAACTTTCTCCAGACTGAAAACTACTTCTCCATTTAGTTCATTCTTGTATCATACTGTTCACTCAAACCTCCTACCTACAGCAGCATTAAAGCAGACTGAAACAGAAATCACTCACTGTAAGCTCTGATGTTTGGCCACACAGCACATAGTTCTTGTTTACATAGAACAGTCTCCTCAAATGTGTCAAGAGCTCACACTCATGGCACATGCCATGTAGACTAGTCAGAACCGCAAATGAAATGACCAGCAAATACAGACTTCAGCTGATGTGGTCAATATTGGCTGCTGTGCATCATCTGGAGAAAACTTTTCAAACTGAGGGCCTCTGCCTTACTCTCTTATCTTGCACAGCTAACCCACCTGTCAGTGGGAGCTATGCCTTTAAACATCTTTAATCATTTCTGGCTGACAGTGGCTGTTTGCTGTGATCTTGTCAAAAATGCTATAGGAATAAGAATTCTGAACTGGGTGCAAACTGCTGATTAATCAAACACTTCATTTTCAGATAGGGTTATCCTTTTATGGGTGTTATGATGGACATGAAGAGATTATACCTTCCATGCCCTAGACAAACTACAAAATACATCTACTGTTTTACCTGACTTTAAATGAAAATGTTATTCTTTGACTTTGAGTCATGTCCTCTTCTAAGTCCTCTGAACGTATTGGTGGCTTGAAAGCAAAGCTGAAGAAAATGGTCAAGGATAAATGTTAAAAAGACAATACCTTGCAAAATCATAGAAATTCAGTTAAGCATTGATATATATGTACGTCAGTATTTTTCCACAGAGCTCACTGTTTGCCAGCGGCTTCCATACATAACTTTGAAATACTTGTCTCTTAGCATTGCAGCTGTAAATAAATACAGTATACTACAGGGAGACTTTATACCTTAAATACATCATCAAATACTTACATGTTCAATAAACAAGAGACATCTCACTACTGCCTGATAATTCATTTTTTAAATGCTCTCCTTAGTAAACCACATTTACAAAAATATGATCTCTTAAAGACAGTTCATTTGAAAATGCAGCTTATACAATAAAAACATTAAATAGTAAAAATGAGTCATTTAAAGTAATCCATTGTGTTATGAAATATTATTTTCTTTAGTATGCAAAAGTCATATTCATTGAATGGAGTTTTAAATAGGCTACATTCTATTGTATTTTACCTTCAGGGACCTTGGGGGTTTATTCTTCCTGATGAGCTGTGTACTATTCACTTAGAAGCTTCATTTTTATTATTATGTATAAGGCTTTTTTTTTTCTGCTTTAACAAACGCATTTTTGAAACAAATTCATTCTTTTCCTAGGCATTTTGTTAACTGCATGAGATAATATCTGAAATGCTTAGTGTTTCTAACAGTTTGAAAAAAGATATATAATGTTTTCAAGCAGACTATTTACATCAGTGATATCCTCCACTAGAATAGCATTGTCCTTTCTGGCTCTAATTTTTGTTGTTATTGCTATCGAAGTAGAGTTTATTTAGTGACAGTAAAGAAAAAGTAAATCCCATTAACAATAATGAGTCCTTGTTTAGGCAAGGTTCAAATTGAGAAAAAAATTGGGGGATGGGTGGGTGTTAATATTGGGTATCTTTTCCTCTAATAAAAAGTATTTTCAAAGGATAGAATGCTGTCATTTAACCCTTGCAAATCATTCACAGAAGGAAACTAAGATACCTTAAGCCACTTGTCTGTACTAAGCTTGTTTAGGATTTCATGAATGGAAAGGGGTTTGGTAAACTTTGCTAGCCTTTAGTTCCCATCTTATCTATACAGAACTGCGTGGCAATATTTGTCAGGATGCAAGATTAAGGTGTTCTGAAAATGGAGGTTAGATTTATTTGGAGCCACCTTCAAGGTTATCTTGCAACGGCAAAGTCCATCACAGGTCAGATATATAGAGTTCAGATATATACAGTATATACACAGTTAAGATACATACAAGTTTCAAATCCTCTTCCACCACACAAACCCCTCAGGTCATTGTTTACTCTTTGCTATAGAGTTCATCACAGACATGATTTACATGATGACTTTTTTGTCTCTTTTGCCACGAAAACTAGGAGGCACCAAATAAATATCTCTCTGCAGTGAGCAGGCTCAGACAATCAAGAGGCACCATTTTGTCTCATGGCACATACTGAAGCCTTGAGCCTGCTTGCAGCATTGTGGATTCAAACATTTATATGGGTTTGGAAATCATCTGAAGAACATCTAGGAAGAATACTCAGTCTGGGGCTACTAAATAAAAAACCATCACATCTTGCTCAAAAATTTCCTGGGCCACAGATGGCTTAAGGCTATGAAAACATACAACAGAATGATCATTATCTGCTTACCCTGGGTTTACACTGAGGCTTTTGTTCTGGATGGGCTTTCATCCAGACTTGGTATCCACAGTATCTCCATTCTCACATTACTGTTACTGAAAAAAAAGAGAAGAAAAGAGAAAAGAGAAAAAAAAAAAAAGAAAATAAAAGAAACATGAAATTTTGACTGACACTAATGCTTCACTGTTTGGTATTAATGAAAAGCAAATGTGCAGCATTTTGGATACTCTCAAACATTAGGAACAGACTCTAATCTTGGAAGTGTGAATTCCTCAGTACTCCACTAAGTGTCCATTGTTTTCTCTTGCCGTGTGCAGTGCCCTGAAACAGGACGTGCACACAGACTGCTTTCAGGCTGGGGCTCCTCCCCTGCTCTACAGGAGAGAAAGATGGAAAAGTCCTTCAGATCTGGATAGCAGGACACAAGAGAGTCTGTCCCACTGCATTCTCTTGCTCACGTACTATGGAAAGAAAATAAGTAAGAGTAGTGCCACACAGGGATTCCACTCAACCCAGGAGCCTGGACAGAAGGTTTACCTTGAAGATATGGGCTAGGGGATAGAGAGGTGGTAGGCTGGATGCAGCAATGCAGAAGAGAAGTGACAGTCGGAAAATAAAGACTGTAAAAAAATTTGGGGAAGGAGAGAATCCTCCTGCTTCACATGCGGTGGGAGAGCAGAGAGTGGCTTCCTGGAACTATTTCTAGAAATCTGGAAAGGAAACATGGGATCTCATCTGCTTCTGTAGAATACTGAATACTGTTCCCACCCATCCTTTCTGACATGCAAGTATTCCTTTCTTGAAAAGCAGCATTTAAAACTGTTGAACACTGATTTCACCCACATAAGAGACATCATTTTAGAGGTAGTCATGGCACAGGACTACAAATCAAAGAGTGATTTTTCTGTGCAGGTTCTTGTATATACACAGATCCACCCAATGTCCTTTATGACTGAAGGCAATTCTTGCTGTTGTAGAAGCTTCTTTCTTCACTTTTTCCCTCACAGTCCAAGCACAGCTACTTCTTACAGTTCCTCTTGAGACTGTTTGACTTCCATATTTTTTCAGAATTATTTGCCAGCTATTTGTAAAGAGTTTTGAGAAAACACAAATCTTTATGACCACCTCCCTGTTCTCATTTCGCAAATTCAGCTAATATGATACAACTGAGATTGAGTTCAAACCAAATTTGTACATCCAAAAATAATAAATCAAAATAAATAATCTTTCCCTTCCCTTCCTTTTCCATTTCCATTTCCATTTCCATTTCCATTTCCATTTCCATTTCCATTTCCATTTCCTTTTTTCTCTTCTCTTCTCTTCTCTTCTCTTCGTTTTCCCAATGCAAGAAGAAGCAATAGGATATAAAATGCAAACTCTCATTCCCAAACCCATAAGATAATCATGTACCTTCTGCTGTTGCTGCTTTCCTGCTGCCAGCACAGTCAGCAGCTCCAGTGCTCCTATAGCAACAGCTACTTCCAACTGTGCAATACTTGCAAGTAATTTAGGTGCATAAGAAAACAACATCTTAGTGAGAACTGCATGTTATACACTTGAAATATAGCATTTGTCAATAAATCCTGAGCCTGCCTCTAATTATAATTCTTCTGTATCTTTCCCAGACCCCTCATCACAGTTTCCTGGGCAATATCAGTTTGCAAGGAAATTTTAGGAGCAAAAAAATTCCCATCTCAATAACAAATACTAACAAAACAAAATACACAGAAATTCAGCAGCCAAAAAATCATCCAGACAGTTCCTGACAAGTAAGCATTGGTATCAAAGTAGGGTGACTATTTTAAGCAAAAACAAAGCAGCTTGGGTATTTCTCCTTTGTTCAGGAACCTGCTGTTTGCCTTGGATTATACAGGGGGCACTTTTCATCTCTTCGGAGTCCTAAAGATATTTCTCAAGCTGCCAGAGCAGTGATCGAAATCCCAAAACTCTCTTGGTCAATCCAGGATGTTTGGTTACTGTCAGTCATGCAGAAAAGTAGTACAGACAGGTACAGATAGAATCATACTCGAACAAACCCTTTCCTACTGCTAAAGATTACCCCAAATAATGAAAGAAACATGGCACATAATAGGATAACATAGGCTCATTATGCCTTTGGACATGATAATGGGATTCATTTATTTACTCACTTCAGTGCCTGGGTTTTCCACCAGTATAACACATTAAGATTTGAGTAAAATAATGTATGTTATAGGAGCATAAAGCTGAATCAAACAGTAATATTTACAGTACTTGAAACACATCACACACAGTTGAATCTAAAGACTTCTACTTGCTTAGCAAGGCTCTATAAACTCCCAGCATAAGAAGGACATGGAACTGTTGGAGCAAGTCCAGAGGACGGTCACGAAGATGATCAGAGGGATGGAGCACCTCTCCTGGGAAGACAGGTTGAAACAGTTGGGGTTGTTCAGCCTGGAGAACAGGAAACCTCATAACAGCCTCCCAGTACCTGAAGGGGCCTACAGAAAAGGTGGAGAGGAACTTTTTACAAGGGCATGGAGTGATATGACAAGGGGGTGCAGTTTTAAACTGTCAGAGGGTAGATTTAGATTAGATATTAGGAGGAAATTCTTTCCTGTGGGGGTGGTGGGACACTGGAGCGGGTTGCCTAGAGCAGTTGTCGCTGCCCCATCCCTGTCAGTGTTGAAGGCCAGTTTGGATGGGGCTTTGAGCAACATGGTCTGGTGGGAGGTGTCCCTGCCCATGGCAAGGGGTTTGGAACTAGATAATCTTTAAGGTCCCTTCCAACCCAAACCATTCTATAATGTCACCTAATGCTACCACCTAAAATCTGGATTTATCAGGAAGTTCTTCTCACAAGGATACGATCCGAAGCAATAGTAAATTATCAAGATACAGTTCAGAGTACAAAATATTCCCAGTTCCCGATATTCTCAGATTTGGTTTTTGTTCAGGTCTACTCTCATATTGTATGTAATCACCACAAGCAGAGATCATACACTTATATACATTTACTGGCCCAGCACAGTATTCACTTTCTGTGATGTGCTCATATTCCTGGATTCCTATCCACACTGATAAAATTAATACAGAAGTACATGTAATAGAAAATCCTCCTAAATGAAAATTCATATTCTTGTATTTTTTCATTGTTCTTGCAACAAGCCTGAAAAATCAGAGAAATATTTTAAACAGTGTGAAAGTGGCATCTTCTTGTTTATTTATAATTTTGCCAAATTTCATACCACTTCACAACATAGCAACCTATAAAAAGACACATATCTGCTTTTTCTGAAAGAGACACTGTCAGATTCAAACACGTAATCCCTTGTCTACAATGAATAAGGAGAAGGGCCAAATTTTGGCTTTTGGCCATTAGGGGGTGGTTTGCTTCCTTCCGAAAATGGACACATTCAGCGCTTGTGGACCCATTTGGCAAGGCACCTGCAGAAACTTCGTTTATCACCAGTTTAGATTTCACCATCCCCACTCGTTCTCCTGAATCAGTTTGCAAGAGAATAAGACTTAACCTACTACCACATCCCAGACCATATGCCTAACAAGAAATAAAGATGAAGTCTCATGGCTAGAAGATGGCAAAAATGCAAACAGGCTCAGTAAGCAAAATATAGAGACCTGGCTGTCATCAGTTTGTACAATGCCAACAAAAGCAGTATTTCTGAATCAGTCTTTTGGGAAAATCTAATGAAGAGGATTGTTAACCGGACTTCTCTGCCTTGGCACTGTTAACTCTTTTTGGCCTAAACTCCTCTGGAGAGTGATTAAATACTGTAGATCCCAATTTTTGTTGGAGTGCCTTGTCACTGTGTGTGAAGAGAGCACAGTGTGTTGGTAGATGATTACACCTATATTAAAGTCTGAGGTTTTCTACTCAGCTCTCAGTTTTTCACCTTCTGTCCCTGGCACAGCTGACTATTTAAAATTTTTCTGATGCCGCACTTCTAGACTTTTCTTCCCACTGCTGCTCACAGCCCTTGAATTCTCATCCCCTTACGTACTCCTCTTTTCATTAGAAGCCTCTGCTGGCTAAATGCTCAGCTTCATCATTCTTCCCACCCTAAAACTGAAGGAAAACATGAAATGTACTTCCCTCCTCTGGGGGGTTCATCACTGCATTATGTCCTGCTAAATCATTCATGTAAGGACCTATTTATCTGTGTGCCTGGGAAAAGCACTTCTCCAGATCAAACTCTATGTCTTTTTGGACTACTACCCTCCATCAGACATGAAAGCAGACAGACATGACTGTCCTAATTTGTTCTGTTAACTTGCCCCCTCACCCATTTCCAAGTATGCAAGTAAAACATTTTTCTACTTCATCAATAAATTCAACATTATACTTTCTTGAACAAATTAAAATATTTCTCTCAAAGATCTCTTAATCCTTTTTTACTTATTATTATTATTATTTTATTTTATTTTGTGTTTTTGCCAAATACCCCTTTATAGCTTCTTGACTTCCAGAAAATATTCTTCAAGGAAAAAAAAAACATATATGTCATGTCTCAGTACTACTCTTAGTGTATGTACACATACACTAAAGCCTAGTTTAGGAACAGAATACATAGCATCATCATTTTCAATAGTAATTTGAAAATCTAAAGACTCCCTGGACTATTCTAAACTACATGCAGAATATCAACATGAAAGCCAAAAGAAGAAACCTCAAAATGTCAAAAAAGCATACTCAATAGATTTTTTTGGGAAAAAAATAATTACTTTAGTCTCTCACTGAATGATTTAGCCCTGAAAATATTCTTCACACTATTAGGGAAACACCAACGAGATTCAAAAGAATGTAACAAAGAATGGAAAACAAAATGTATCAAGCTTCATAAAAAACCAGACATTTGGTTCAACTAGAAATTAATATGGTATCAACTAAGGCAATCCCAAATGTTCAGAAATCATAGAACTAGTTACAAAAGAGTAATGATATTTCCACTAGTCATGGAAATATTTTTTAATGATAATGTATTGTATTTCCGTTTTATTTCTGTATGGCTTTTGTATCTTTAGGGTACACTCTGCTCACATAGCCATACTTCTCTGCAGACTGAAATGAAAAGCAGAAAGAGTTTATTGATGGTGCAGTCACAATGTTATACTGGCATACTTGGAAAAAAAAAGAAGAAAAATTAGGAGAATCAGAGGATTCTATCAGTTGAGACTTTAATCAAGATACCAAAATAAAACTGTAGAAAGTATCAAGCACTTCCTAGGTTGAGCTGGCTGTCTTATAAAAAGAGTACAACAAATATGCTACCATATGTCTGCTTGCCTGCCTGAGAGAGGGACAGATGCAGAGCTAGCCTGTTGGGAGAGGATTTGCCCATAGAGAACAGCACCCTCCCCACACCATACTGGTGCCAGGTACAGGAAAACATTGTGGCTTCAGCCCACATCCTGCTCTCAAACTCAGAGAGTGAGAAGCTGTCCCAGCATAGACAGCCAAAAGCGCACACAGGTCACTCTCTAGCTCGTTTAACGTAGATGATAAAAATAGTATGATATTTGCATCCTCTCTAAACATCTCATCTGAGAATAAAAATTCTTTCTTTATTGTTAGTCACTACAATCTGAAGCTCATTATTGACCTTAATTTTGGTTTGAATTTGATCTTAACAATAAACCAAAAAGTATTTTCACCCTCCCACTACCTCCCTGCAGAGCAGTCAGCCAAAAAGCAAGCTAACATCATCACCATAGTTTGATACTGTAATCCTGCCCAACATTTTGCTTCATGCCATTGCCACATATTCATGCAGGAAAGAGCTCTGTGGAGTGTACCCACACAGATCATGTTCAGCACTGAGTGGAACTGCACTGAAGCAGTCCGGTCATTCAAAAGTTTCTGCTTTGAATGTATTTCCAATATTAATGGCAGCTTTGTCACAAACAAGTCTGAAATACCAAGTGTGGTGAGGAGCTGACATTGGCTAAAAGTGAACGTGAAGACATTTCATCCAAATTCTGTTCTGTCCACTTCTTCCCCTGCTTCAGGTGCTGTCAGGTTTGACAATGCTGACAATGAAGAGGTCGGTGCTGACAGGTGATGACAAGGGACTAGAGCAAAAACAGGAATCTTCCAGATAGGAGTCTAGTAACATTACATGTTTTGACTCTATGAACCCAAGTTATTAGAACGAGGGAATAAATAAACCCTGGTATGAACACTTGTTCTCATATTATAGGTTCTGCATGAATATCTTCAACACAGAGGAGAGAACTGAGCAGCACACACAGGCTCAAGAGTAACTTTCTGCATTTCTGCAAGATGTTAATCATAAAGACTTTGCCAGATTGATCATAGGTAGGCTAGTTTCTGCTTTAAGATAGTCAAAGCCAAAACTGGGGGAAATACTAACTCAGTCTTGCTTTCATACCACAAATAGAAATAAATTCCTCCAGGATTTGCTCATGATGAATGATACCTTAAGGGTAGTTTGCTAATTATTGTAGAAATAAAATCAGACACAGCACATTGTTACTAAAGCACAAAACTTTTGCCACAAAACTTTTTTGCAGAGGTACAGAAATATGAAAAGCTGAACAATCTGTGAATCTTAAGTATGTTCACAGTTAGTCTAGCTTGCAAGGAAACTGAAAGGAGATGATTTCAAGAAAGTGCTTGATACCTACAATTTCTACCTACTAATTACGCCATCAGGTTGTTCTTATTAGAAAGTAGCATTACAAAAATTAAGGAGAAGAGGAAATGCTAGGACAGAAGAAAGCATTTAAATAAAAAATGGGAGTAATGATTCTGTAGAGCTTCTAATTCTCATTCTTTTCACTAAATCCCCTTCCCTTATACAGCCCACTTTAAAATGAAGAAGTGGCATCCTCTGTCTTCGTGAGTATATGCATAATTATAGATAACCGGCTTACAGGTATTTCAGTCCACATTATTAAACTCATCAGCTGAGAGTTGTTTAGGAGGCTCACTCACTTACAAAGAATTGTCCATTTCTAATTACATTAATTAGAAATCTTTGACCACAACAGGCTTGAATACTTGAGCTAGCAGCAGCACTCTCAACCCTGGCCACAAGTGACTTAAAGAGCTCAATCTGTGTAGCTTACAAAAAAGATTGAGAGGTGACTTGATTACAGCATGTAAGTACCTTCACAGGGAGAAAATACAAGGGCTCTTTAACAGAGACATAACAAAAACTGAGAGCTGAAAACTGAAGTCAAGAAATTAAGTGGGAAATAAAACACACAGTTCCTTAACTATAAGGAAGAAAACCATTAGAACAGGCTCCAAAGGAATAGATTCTTAATCTCCTATGATCTCAAGAGCAACATTGATGCCTTTCAGGAAGTTATGTTTTTGCCAAACACAGTGTGGTTCAGCTGAGACACAGGTTGTAGTGCTCAGCTACAGGGTATGTGGGGGAATTTAATGACCCATGATATTCAATAGGTCAGACTTCAGCTTCTATTACTGTGGGAGAGGTAGACTTTTTTATTATTCCAGATGATGTTGCTACAAAATAGACAGACTTTCAAGCACACGTCTTCCTTGAAATCTGGCACAGACTGAAGTATCAATTTGCAAAGCTAATAACAAGTTGAAAATAATTCCTCCAAGTCTGAGTGTTACCACTTGTATTCCAAATCCTGGGTTAAAATGACAGAGAGTATAAGAGAGTGATACTGAAATGAAACAGTGTGCCTTGTCCTGTACCTTTTAAAATGAGTGCTAGTGATAAAGGAATAGACTAGAACCTGCTTTTTAACCACAAAACACAAACAGAACAACTGCTGCCTCTCCTGTTGCTGATCCCAGGTGCTTTGTTAGATTTGTTAGAACCTGTAATAGGGAAGTGTTTATGCCTATTCAGTCCTTTCTTTGTATTTTGAGGATTGGGAAACTCTGAAAGCTTTCTGATGAGAACCAAAGCACAAGTCCATCAGCTCTTTCCTACTGTTCAACTAGATCTTGTCATGGCAGAAGGGGGCCATATTTAAAGCAATAGCAAGGGCTCGATTACCCATTATAAGTCTCCTGAACAATTTAGTTGTCTTCCCGCACAACAGATCACTGATTATGAACTAGTGATCAGACAAATCCTCAGCAGGAGTTTCATAAACATCATTCCATTGTATCAGTGAAACTATGCTGATATATGACAGCTGAGAAAGTCCTGAAGTTTTACCCTAGTCATTGTCAAACAGGATTTCCCCATGGTTCCATCGGTTGGCTTTCACTTTAAAGATTAAGCTACATGTATAGTATGGCTATAGTAAGGAAAAAATATTTCAGTCACTTTTGCCATGACACTAACAATAATTATTATAATTGGTCAAGTAGTAAAGCCACTTATAGGCAAATAAAACTTTCAAAATGTCTTTATTTAAGCAGGGGAATTGAGAGCAGCTATGCTGTGGTAAATGTCAGAGAGAGTGCTACCTGCAGATTTCCAAAAGAAAAACTGCACTCTCTTCAACATACCTATACCATAAATGAGGTACCACGTAGTACTGTCTCATGATCTTCAGATACTTCAGATACTTCAGCCTGCTAGTTAGCCTGGTATGTATTGATTGTCAGGTGAAGTAAACCGTTTGTTGGATCAACATCAGTTTGTTATCCTTGCCTAGTTAACCGATTTCACTTAAGCTCTGTAACTTCAGAAACCCTCTTAGTAACAGTGTTCCTAGAGCTCCTTAAGAGGAACCCGAAAGTTTTTAGCATGTTTTTTTCTAACTAAACTGTCTACAGAGCCCCACTGCTAATTATAAAACAAAATTTGGTGGAAGCACTAAAATCAGCAAACACAGAATGACAGACCAGAGTTACGCACTTGCAGTGCTGTGCAAGCAACTGACTTATTGTAAGAGCAGCTTATAATAGTAGGTGAGAGTGAGTGAGAGGCTGGTGGGTACTTAGTTGCTAGCTGGGGTCAGCTGACCACAAAACAGGAAAAAACTTCAAATACAGAAATCATGGGCATAGGAAGAGATGGTGAAAATGAAGAGGCTTTCAAAGTGCCCAGATCTTGCTGTCGCCGAATCCTGTTCTACCTGAGGCAGAGAGGGGCTGGCATTTGGGGTGGCAGATGAAAAACAATGAAAATGTTTCCTTTCAGAAGAGGGAAAGCAAGCCATTCGAATGATGCTAAAAACATTTCAGTTAGTGGATGGAGGCTTAAAATCTGAACTCAAAATGTCATCAAAAGGAAAATAATTCAGCTGTATATAACCTGAGGAAAGCATAGGGAGCGTGACTAAAGAAGAAACTATCTGCGTTGAATTAAGGGGGCAGTTAAGCGTGCAACTCATAGAGCCATTCTCCCCACTTATCCCTGCATGAAGGGGAAGATAGAAACACACATCAACTACATAACTTTTATTTTTAAAAAACAGATTAAAGCAAATCTTACTGTATGAATGGAAAGAATTTTAATCAATTCCTTTGGGATTCAGACTCTTGTAACTTTGCTGAGAAGTCCATACTGCATTCCCAAGTCTCCATCTGCCAGGCTCACAAGACAATGCAGAGATAGTTTCCCTTTGCTCTGCACCACTTCTCATGAGCTGCAGAAGTTTGGGGGGGGGGGGGGGGNAAAATGCTAATAAGCTTTGTATGACAATATTATTCACCAGCTCCCAGGATTATAGGAGTCACATTACAAATTCCCAGATCTTTCAGTACTTTGGGATGCACTAGGTATGTCTACGAGAAGTTGTTCCTTGCCACATACAAAGCAAGGTGGCAATTACAGATATACAGCACTGTTTCTGATGTCATCCTTTTTTTCCTCCTGGAACATAAAAGCTCTAGGGTTCTGCAGTACAGTGATATTTTAGAAAGAAAAAGGAACAGCAGATCTTTCTTTGGGACCGCTCAAAACAGAGTCAAGCATAATTTCCGTAGCCTAAATCACATCTTTATTCTGGTACCCACTGTTCTCCAGAGAAAATTAGAAACTAGGTTACATAGGAGAAACTGTTTGCTGTTCTGTCTTATCTTCTCTAAAAATAACAGATTTGCTCACCTTCAACCTTGTGTTACTTCCTGCATTTAGAATATATTCCATGTCTCAGGACCACATGTGACAGAAAGTAAGAAAGTTTTGCTGAAGGCTTAGTTGTCCACTTCATGTTTATTCGCAAAGAGAAAACAACTCCATTTCTTTCCTTCTACAGTATCAAAGATCAAATGGAAATAACCAGTCACAGACTTGGTTTTGTTAATCAATGCTGCACCTCTTTATACCTCAGTGTCCAGCCTAGGTTGTTTTTATAATAACTGTATGATCACTCCAGAAGATCACTCATGATAAGATTACAGGACTACAAAATAAAGTCTTCAGGAAGTAATATAGAGGTAAAAGTATTTGTAAACCAGTTGTGAGCGCAGAGGCTTTATTCTAAGGAAATAAGGGTTAACAATGACCAAATCAATTAGAAATAAATTAATCATCTCAAAAATGCCATTTAAAGAAATATTTTGTAGAAATACACATCAATGAAACAAGTCTTCAATGAAATTTCTGCTTAAGATATAATAGTGTAGTTAGTTCACCTGTGTGTGAGAGCTCTTACTTCAAATTCAATTGACTTAATGCAGGAATCTAATTCTAGGTTTTACAGTTCCAAAGCAAATGTTAAGCTGGTAAGATACAGGCTCCATATTTTATAAGCACTACAGCTAAAGGTATTGCATCTGTATAAAGAAATTACTAGACTATGGATGAAAAGAGATGTATACATAGGCACCATTCAAGTGTGAAAGCAGGAGCACAGTTCATCCCACTTTAAATCAGACATTGAAAAGAGACCACATTCTTACTTTCCCAGTGACTGTAAAGAGAGTCATAGTTTACTAGTTCAAATACAGTATGCACTACAGAAAAGCAAATTCAGGAGACATCTTCCCACTCTTTAGCTTTGTAAGCTGTTGCCTAGATCCAGATGAATCTAATCAGATCATTAGAATCAAGATTTTGTTAGGTTTCTTTTTTAGAGGGGGGAGGTTTGAAAAATTATGTCTCAAATTTGTTTAGCATAGGAACAAAAAGAAATATAACATCTTGATAATTTGGGGAGGGAAGAACTCAGCTGTTGTAATTCAGTTGCTAAAGCTGAGCAAAGAGCACTGAAGAAATCTGCAGGATTTGAATCAATATTCATTATACAACAGCAGTAAGATTACACAGATGCCAGAGACCTGATGACTGAGAAGAAAAATCAGCGATGCCTTAAGCATATTCAGGTGGCAGAATCCCTCAAAATCAGATCTAGCTGCAGGTAGGGAAAATGAGGAACCTGTCCCATTTTTCTCAGCTACAGAGAAGGAAATACAGCTTTTGCAACCTCATATACATGTGTCATCCAGCTCCTCAGCCAGTCCAGACTACCAGACTGATAATGAATTCCTGGTGAATCCAAGCAGAATATTGTCAGACAAGATAATAAAAGATTTTTAAGTCAGTTGCTCCTAAGTTTTCTCCAGAAACACTAAAATAGCTCTTATTGTTACCTTTGCTGTGTCTTTGGGAAGATGACACAGAGGAGATATAATAATTAATTTCTTCATATAAAATTTTCAAAGATTTAAAGTGTCTAAAATTATTTCAAACTTCTGTAAGGACACCCTGAACATATGAATGTATTTTGCATTATGTAATTTCTGATACAAAGGCAAGGATGTCATACTGGGCTGGTGCATTGCCTTCACAGCCCTGGGACCTAAAAGTGCTGTTTGTGTGGGGATGTTTTCCAGAACTCACCCAACAGACAAGGATAAGTTTTCAGAGGGTAGGTGTTTGTAAAAAATGACCTAAAGAATTATGCATTTTTATTTTGTCTGAGGGGAAAGTATCTTTGACCACAGCTTCTTAAAATCCATTCAACAGTTTCTAAACAAGATTAATAATATATTTCCTGTGAGATTAATTTAATATTTTTTTTTTTAATATTTAACTGGAAGAAAAAAAAAGGAATATCTTTTTGGCATTTCAAACTCGCAGATTTCCTGGAACAAGTGAAAATTATGAAGATGAAAATTCTGTGTTTAACATATTCCAAAGACAGTTATTTATTATTTTAAGAGATGCATTGTCAAAATAAGCTTTTGTTGTGTTGTTGAGCAATGGAAAGCTTCAAGTAATTATTGTTTTCATGGCCTTTGACTTTTGGGTCATGTGTATGCTAGGAGATTAGGACAGTGGCCTTGACCTAATTATGTGATTTTATAAAATCTGTCATTCATTCAAGACTTAAGTCATCTTTCTCTAATTAAGAGTTTCAATAAGATTTGTTTACATAATTCGATCTAAAAAAGAGAAGTATTCTACAATTCCAAATTTCACTTAACTACAGAAGCCTTGCAGAAATATTGAAATAGAAAAGAGACTAAGATATATTAAAAAAATAAAAATAAAAATAAAAATAACATAAAGTCTGCCAGGATGTCTGACACAAGTTTTAAAGGTGGCACAGAGCTGAAGGAAAAACCCAAATTTTTTTTTGGCTCAGATTTATTTCTATGAGAACATATTTGAGCATGAAAATCAGAGGATTGGATCAGGACTAGAATCCTTCCTAGAAGCATTCCAGTATATCTTTAAAATAAATATTTTCTAAATATAATAGAGGACTTTTAATATTAGGCTTTATCTAATTTTAAAAGTTTAATTCCTTGCCTTACATAAGGAAGCTTATATACTCTCAAGTAGATCTATAATTTCCTAGAACTGATTGACACAAAGACTTTCATTTTTAAAAAAATTAAGTAAAAATGGAGGCTGGTGGGTTTTAAACTGTGTTAAGTAAATTTGTAACCTTAGCATTGCTGTAGATCATCAATGTTAGTGATAACACCATGTCTTACAACTCTGGAAATTAATCTGTCATTTTCTGAACATATGGAAACTTCAGTCACTATTGCACATTTAAAAATCAGTAGTGTTTGTCCCTTCAGGACAATAGTGAATCTACATTTTCAGCTCCACAAAGGCTAGAAGATCTGAATGCCATGCCTGCAAGTAAGCCACTAGCAGAAAAAATTCAAACATACAATTTCTGTGTGGTTTTGAGTCTTTATAATGTAAGAGAAAACATCTCTATTGCCTAGCTGCCAATATAGGAGGAAGACACATCACTAGCCTGAGTGGAAGCACAGCTTATAGTATTACCATTCTTTTTTTATTCAAATAGAAGCAAATCCTGGGTACATGAAGACATTTAAATCTAAAGTAAAAGTAAGGTATATAGGCACTTGTAAGTAATACTGTATGTTCCAATACGGTTATGAGGAATAGTACATGCCTTCAGTTAATAGAACATAGCAGTGTTCACTCTGCTAGTTAGGAAGGCTGAAAAACTTGACAGTTCAGAACTCATACATTGCAAGCAACTACATTACAGTTATTCTGAACTTGTGAGGGTGATGAGACAGTGGCACAGGTTGCCCAGAGAGGTTGTGGATTATCCCTCCCTGGCAGTGTTCAAGGCCAGGTTGGATGGGGCTTTGACCAACCTGGTCTAGTGGAAGGTGTCCCTAACACCCCTTCCAACCCAAACAATTATATCATTCTATGATTCTAGTGGTGGATTTCCAACATTAGGAAACTGTGAAATCATTGCTGATGGACTCCTGTTGTGTGGAGAGAATATATCTGCAAAAGTATAGAAATAACAAATAAATAAAAGCAGAAATGTGAAGTGTGGAAACACAAACACACAGAATCTTGGAAAGAAGGAAGAGAAGGAAGAGAAGAAACATCATGAAAGAAACAATGTGATACTACTGATAAATGCTGCTGACCTTCATGTAGTGGGTTTGCAATTTTTGGTCCACATATCTTGACAATTTGCAGAAGAAACATTTGCTGTAGTGTAAGTTTTGGATGACATTATGTTGGTGCTACACCAGGTGAGATACACTTGTACTATACCATAGCTTAACCACATGGTAATTAGAAAAGTCAACAAAATTAACAAAGAAATGGCATATTTTCAGCTGTCTAGGATTAAAATTCTGAGGACTATGCTGAGAGGTAACTAATGAACAGGAAGACATGTACTTGTGAATTTTATTAGATTGTTTTCTAGAGACAAGGAAACCCCAGAGGACAGCCTATCAACAGAATAAACAGACAGCAAATGTCAGAAGAGATGGGCACCATACAAATATATATTACATTATGCATCCTTTCCCCAACAAGGAAATAGTAAACAGCATCTCTCTTCAGAAGCAGGCCTATCAGAGTCCACTTCCACAAACATGCAGAGCAGTCTGATCCCAAGAAATTCAGAGTAACTCAGGACAAAAATGTATGATACAACTTGGCCCTCACCTTTATCATATTAACTTTTTTCATCCCTTTTATGGCAGGTATTCTGGAGTGGGGTTTTTTTCAGTTTATTTGGAGCATACATGTATATTATTCCCTAAACAATATAGGATAGAATATTTTCTTGCTTATCAGTCAGATCTGACAATTTCTGTCATTCCATTTTCCTCACTGTATTTGTCTGCTGCCTTATCCACTCCACACATGCAGCCAAGCTGAAATCAAGTCAGCTTTCATGCTTGTTCTCAAAGGGTTCAGTCTTCTTAATGACCAATGATAAGACAAGGGGCAATGGTTGCAAACTAGAGCATAGGAGGTTCCATGTGAATATAAGGAGAAACTTTTTCACTGTGAGAGTGACAGAGCACTGGAACAGGCTGCCCAGAGAGGTTGATGTGATGTACTCTAGGTGACCCTGCTCTGGCAGGGGGGTTGGACTAGATGATCCTTCGAGGTCCCTTCCAACCCTAGAATTCTGTGATTCTGTGATTTTGTGTTGTGGAGTCTCCTTCACTGGAGACATTCAAAACCTGCCTGGACGCATTCCTGTGTGATGTACTCTAGGTGACCCTGCTCTGGCAGGGGGGTTGGACTAGATGATCTTTCGAGGTCCCTTCCAACCCTAGAATTCTGTGATTCTGTGATTCTGTGATTCTCCATTTTACCCAAACTCAGATCAGTATAGTCTCTCTTTTTTTCATCCCCAGGACCACCTCTACATTGCACAGAATGTTTGAAAGGGGATGGAAGTTCAGAAACAGGATTTATAACCTGTCCCTCTTCTCCACCACATGATCAGTTATATTCCTACTTTGTCAGAATAATAAGGGAATTTAATGATGCAATTCTTATTAAGACAAATTGCATTAAAACAACAGCTACCCTCTTTGAAAGTTATGAATTTAAAGTAGACAACATTAACTTCAAATTCCTGACAGAAATTACTGTTTTGTGCTAGATCATGCTGGCATAGTCTGTATTTTCTCCGTGTTTTCTAATGGCAGAGTGCAATTTCTCTTGAGGAAGGAAAAGTGTTTTGGTAACCAGTGAATCAGTTAAAAATACACTCCTTTAAACAAATCAGTAAATAAAAACTGCACCCTTGTTCACTGAGGTTTTTATTTTTTTACACATTTTCATTTGAATAAGAGTGGGAAATGTAAATATTACCTGCTGTGTTCTTTCTCCAGATATAGGTACCTACAAGTTCAGATACTGGAAGAGATGTCACGGGGCCATTTCAGCTGATGTCATTATACTATAAATAGATATCCACAGGCATAGGAAGGAACCGTGTTGTGCTGCTGTTCACAATGATGACTGACTATACTAATGTTTTCCCTTTTGGTAATATAATCTTAGTTAATGACTGCTTCCCTCAGTACTTCATTTTTGGAAAGGATATTTAATTATATGCCTGGTTTATCATTTCTTATATTAATTACATCTAGAGGTCATGTGCTAGCACTTTTAATATTTAATGTTTTCAAAATAAATTAAAATACATAATTTCAGGATAACTAATTTCCAGATATGACAGAAGGATTACAGAAATTATTATGCTCTATATTGTAAGTCTAGATGACTCAAATTATGGCTAAATGGAAGCTGAGTTTTTCCTCTTCAGAATACCAGTTCAAATCCATCTGGTTTACTAGAGACAGAAAGTCAGTATCAGTATGGGTGGTTGAGTCATTTGATGGAACAATGAAAAGGATTTAGGCTGGGATTTTCAAGACATCCCAGAAGTAACCTAATCTCCTTAGGTACTTTTGAAAATCCTAGTCTTGGCTCTTTCTTCACTTCACAAAGTCATTCACAAAGTGTAAAATCCTCACTCCATTGAAATCAACAGGAATTCTGCCCTGGTCTTCAGAAAGGGCAGAATTCAAACTATTCAGACCAAGTCTTATTTTGTTTATTTCTTTTTTACAGCAGCCAGTTTGCAAAGAGGGGACTAACTGTGTCTGAGGAGTCCAAACTTTGTAGGAACTCTTTATTGCATCCCAACTTATGTATTATTGCTTGCTTTGTGAGTGGTGGAGGCAACCTCAGAAAGAAAAATCTGAGAACAAGAGAATGACCTGAGTATGAATAACACTGGATACATCCATTTGTCAAAAGACATTCTCTAAACTATTAGTCATGCTGTGATAGATTTTAGAAATCCCAGCACTGCTCAGGGTCCTAAAGTCTGGCAATGCCTGTAATGAATGTTTTAGCCCAATAGTATTGGTAATTAAGCTAGTTAGAAAAGATAAGTGAAAGCTGAACATCATCACTCCTTTTTTGCAGATGGAGAGCAAGGGCACAAAAATCTCAAATGGCTTTTCAGACATCATATAAGAAGAAAACAACTAATCCAAGAGCTGTAATAACTCTTCAAAATCCTCATCAAGTATAGCCATTTAACCTAGCTACCTGTAGTCAAATTTTCATTCAAATAATTTCATGTTAATATATTGATATTTTCAAACAATACATCTGAGCATAAGCAGCACATCAAAATGAGTCAATCTCAAAGTTTAAATGAATATTTTTGATTCTGTTTTAATTCATCTTTCCTGAGCACAAAGAGCTCAGCAGGATCCTGCTGATGACATCAAACTGGGTGGTGAGGTGACTACATCAAAAGAGAGAACTGTCTTACAGAGAGATCTGGACAGGCTGGAAGAGTGGTTACCAAGAACAGAAAGTTCAGCAAAGTTCAAAGTTCTGCGCCTGGGTCAGAATAACCAAAGAGGCAGTACAGGCTAGGATTTAGGCAGATGAAGAACAGCCTTGCAAAAAGGGATCTGGGGGTCCTGGTGGACAACAAGCTGGACATGAGTCATCAGTGCACTGCTGGAGGAACAAAGGCAAATCAGGTCACGGGCTGCATCTGCGGTTGAACAATTCACTGGAACAACCTTCCCCCAGATGTGGTAGAGTCCCCATTGCTGGAGGTTTTCAAGATGCAATTGGACAGGATGCTAGATAATCTCATCTAGGCTGCCTTTCCCATGAAAGATCAGGTAATCTTTTGAGGTCCCTTTCAACCTTGGCTATTCTATGATTATATGATAAGTTAGTAAATCATAGTTATGAGGAATTGGTAGTGCTGAGATAATTGTCAAGGATTCTAATAATTAAACACCTGAATACAAAGTAATTCAATATTTAAAGATTATAAGACCAAAACCAACTTTTCAGTATGTCCCAGCTCTTCTGATTTACGCTGAGATAATTTTAAAGTGTTATTTATCATCCTCTCAGCCTCTTCACACTTAATCACCCATTTGTAATGCTTTTAGGAGGTGCGCTGGCAAACTGTTACTCTTCTGTCCTTGCAGGAGATGATCATATCCCTAAACCCCCATATTTTGTTCTGTTCTTGGCAATGGCAAGCAATTTCACTACAGCCACTTTCAACCCACTCAATTCTCTTTAGGGCATGATTATATTTTCTGCTCATCCCTGCTGGAGCATAGAAACAAAAAGCAACTGTAAAGCCCCAGTAAGGGTGATTTGATTCAGTCAGAAAGTAACTCCTCAGAAACATCTGATCAGCATTCTCCTCCATCCTAGTGTATCTCTATTCAAGACCATTAAATAAGTAGCATTTTCCAGCTCTTGAACTTTTGGATTGAGGACCAGATTGGAGTGCTTATACTGTGACAGCAAGCAGTGAATGCTCCACTGCAGAATCAACAAGCTAGGCAAATGCTTTAAAGTACAAAAAGATTGTGCATGAGGGAATAAGAAGGGACAGAGTAAGAGCACAGGTGAGAAGATAATTGCAGCTTCTCCACCAAGGCCTTTAAGGGGAAAATGGAGATTTTTATAAAGACAAACCTTGTCTTGAGGGAATTTCCAGAGACTTCATTTTGCTTTCTGGGACAGAAAGTGGTTCAGTTACCAGAATAGATCTCAGACACTGAGAACTGTTTTGCTGGAATTACTTGCAACCCAGAAAAGTTACCAGAATCAGACTTTTACATCCATGTCTCACAACAAAACCAGATGAATTATCTGGTTGAGAGGGAAAACATTTACTAATACAGGACTGAATCTAGGACTGCAGTATGTGAGAAGAGCTGATAATGCAATTTTTCCTGCTAGCCCGACAGCTTCACACACTTTCTCAGATTGAAATACTGAAAACATCTGCCTACAAAGAAGTGACCACTGCAGTGATTTGCCAGAGGCAGTCAATATAGGATAAGGAGAAATCCACTATGACTTATTGTGTCATGGCAATAAGATTGTTAAATTTCCAGTGAGTAGTGAGTCATCCGCTTTCTGGTTGAAGTCAAATCTGGTGAATGCAAGTCTTTTGTCTTCAGCAGACTGTGAGGAACTTTGACCTGCTTGCAGTGATTGTTTTTTATTTCACAGTCAAAATGGTTAAGAGCTAGTTCTTTGGAGTCTCTGGATTTTTTCTGCAGCTCTCTACAATGAAAAACATTTCTTGGAATATTTTTTCTGCTTTTAGGAGTGCTCTATGTAAGAATTCCTGCATGGAAAGAAGGCCCTGAACTCAATCTACCAATGAATGGTTCACCAGGCAGCAATAAACATGTACTTCATTTAGCATTCTATGTTGTCCAAGCCCCTAACATGACAGTCTCTTGACTATGTTGATCTTTGGGGTACTGAGCACCAGATATTTTTGTGACTCATGAACTAATTACTCAGCACGTACTGCAGAAATGCAAAGGGAAAAATGAGTTGAGAAAAGCGTTATCTGGAAGCAGCAGGTGAAATTTAGGCTGAAAACTTTAAGATAATACAGAAATCTGTTCTAATTCTGGATGTAGAGTTAGAGGGAAATACTGCTGACACCATCTGGCCTTCAACACCCAAATTCTGTGAATAAAACATTGTGTTAAATTCCTACCTCATTAAATCAGCTGTTTAGCTATGTTGTTTTGCTACTGCAGCTCTGATCTGCATTTGCAGTGTTGCTTGTAATACCTTGTAAGGCAAACAAAATGCCTGAACCATAAGGAATAATGTAATGCAAAAGTTGAGCCAGATACATTCTTGTATAGTTAAGTACAGTTTTACATTCTTTACTGAATACTTGTTGAGCAGTATATTTTTTAATATAGTGTTGGGGTTGCGAGGACCATTCTGTTTTCCAAAAAATTCAGAACAGTCAAAATATCTCCGGAGTTTCACAAGAAAAATTTCCTTGTCAGCACCATTCAGAAATCATTAACCACAGGAGAATGGAAAAAATTCAATGTATAGGGCTATATCTTTAAAAAAAGACAGTTGTGGTTGAAAGGCCTTAGATTGACATCACCAGAGATTTTGACGGATGATTAAGACAAATACCATCTGGACAAGCAACAGCAAAGTGCCCCCAATATGCTATTGTCTATCAGTCCTGGCCCTTAAACGACATCTATAAGTGACTGTCAAGACAGGATGGGTCCTGTCACAGGTCCATTTATTCCCCCTTAAAAGGACGGGATGCTTGGCAGTGACTAAGTTCTCCAGAAAAAAATTGTTAAAAGAACTGTTCTCTTCTCAAAACTTTTCCTTTAAATGTGTCTCCTCATCCCTGCAATGAACTTGGTTAACTAAGCAACTGGGATTTTGTGCACACTGCTTATTATACTGTTCACTAACATTTCAGCCCTCATTGTGGAGATCCAAGTTTTGTATCTCCTCTTACACTTTGCATTTAAATATAGTGGGGTATTTTTGTTCTGTTCTTGCAGTGCATGGCAAAATAGTGGGACACCAGTGTGCAGAAAGAAATGAACAAGAGCACACAGATAACATTTTATACAAAGTACCAAAACACTAAGTCTATTGTACTGTTCATATAAAATACTTCAAAAAGTGATAAGACAGGAACAGTTCTGCTCTCTCCTAAATATTGATCTTTCTGTGTTTGCAGAATTTTGCCTAAAGCCTATGGTTTATGATAGAGTGTTAGGAGACAAAAGACAGTTTGGAGAGTGTGACACAGAGGGGGAAAAAGATAAAGTTTCTAGTGGGTCCCCCTAAAACATTCATTATATGTCCATCTGTCACTGTGGAAATGAAACTGGATTCAGTGTCCCAGGTGATCCTGCCAGTGCCTTGTCACTGCTTACAAAATTTAAAGTCATTATATAGACATGAAGGTCTCTATGCACTCAGGAATGCCTTTGGACACAAATGTCAAAATTAAAAGGACAGCCTCTTTTGTATTTCACTGTTCTTCTAGTTATTGCTACATCAGAGTTGTCAGGCTGATTTTTATTCATGAAGCTCGTATATATCATCTTCTTGGCACAGATTTTATCATCAGTTGTTTCCTAAACTATCTTCAACCTCCTTCTCGATCGAGATACAAACAGAATACAATGCAAAATAGAACCATGCTTACTAGGAGTTTTCCAAAAGGCGCTACCTCTTTCTTTGGTTATTAAAGAGCATTTGTGTTTGCTTGTAAAAGCAAAGGAATACATTTGTCAGTACCTTGACACTCTTCTGCAAGTGTATGCGCCTGATATGAATTCTGTGACAAGCCAGTGGGAAAAAAATTTGTTGTTAATCATTGTGAAAAGATTGGCAGTACACCAGTGTTTATATCCTATTACGGTCTCCTGAGCTGCTTATCTTTCTCAGTGCTACCACTGATCTCAGACAAATCCTACATTCTGCCACAAACCTACTGCCTGACTTTGGTCAAGTCACTTGGGGCCAGATCTAAGCACAGTGTGGCAACATTGAGTACAATGGTCATGCTATGTGGTTACATTTTATTTAGTATCCTCTCTCTGACCATTGCTACTAGGAGAATGAGGTGTAAAATCCTACAGTGTAAGTGGGATTTGCTTTCTCCTGCCCCCTCCTCTTGGTAGTTGGAATGGTGTCAGAAGACAAGAAATACTAAGGAAAGTGAGAAGAACAGAAAAATAAATAGATAGATAGATAGACAGACAGACAGACAAATTCTGGAGACACAGAAATCCACCAAAGACATTTCAGTAGAGTTGAGGATAAAGAAAGAAAACAGAAGGGAAAGTTATAGAAGCAAGTAGCAGAGAGGAAGGATTAAAGAATGACAATGCTTACAGCACTTTTTGTTGTAGATGTCTATTAAAAATTAATGTTTGAATGGAGGTTTCTCAAAGTTATACTCAAGTTATAGTCAAGGTATATACTTACTCTGCATCTGTAATCTCATGACTCAGCCTGGACTTTGGCCCAACCATATTCTGAACCTGCTATTTTATCCAAATTAAGATGTATGTCTGCATGGCTAGATATCATGGGTACTGAAAGTATAAAGAGTCTGTGTTTTCACCTGAAGACAAGCAAATTGAATCCTAGATGATCTTACGTCCTTTGTTTGAATTGAAACAGATCAACAGAATTGCTCACATGGTTGTTACCAGTTTTAGAGGTAGGTCAACAACTAACAGTTCTGTAAACTCATCTTTCATAGTCTGTTCACACAGCATGAGGATCTGAGCTCCTTCCCACCTTGTCCTCTCAGCCATTCTGAAAGATGACTAATGGGGGAATAATAACAGATCCACAAATATCAGTCAGGTTTTGTATTTAAAGTCAGTGAATGGATTGCTTAGGGATAGCCACCAGACTTTGTCACATACCAAGGATAAATACTCAGTAGAGATACAATTACTGACAACAAGAATCATGTTTTTGGAACCTCCAACAGCGGTTTGAAGATCCTCAGCACAAAAGAGAAAAATGTACAAAGAGATTTAAGGTGGTAACTTAGTATGAATTCCCTCATTGTGAAAACATCCTTGTCATAGAACTGCATCAGATCTTCAACATTCCTTACATTTAGTTCATTCTTATTGTATTAATAAAATTATTACTTTCTAAAGTAAAATCAGACTTTTAACTCCTACACAGAGAAGAATAAACTGAAAACCAGCATGTTAAAAGTGTTATAATTTACATTCATATCACAGAATCACAGAATCACAGAATTCTAGGGTTGGAAGGGACCTCGAAAGATCATCTAGTCTAACCCCCCTGCCGGAGCAGGTTCACCTAGAGTACATCACACAGGAACGCATCCAGGCGGGTTTTGAATGTCTCCAGCGAAGGAGACTCCACAACCTCTCTGGGCAGCCTGTTCCAGTGCTCCGTCACTCGCACAGTGAAAAAGTTTTTTCTGATATTCACATGGAACCTCCTATGCTCCAGTTT
>VZRW01001575.1:73681-87841 GCA_013398125.1 Aegotheles bennettii
GAGGCAAAGAAGGCATTCAGCACCTCTGCCTTCTTTATATCCTCTGTCTCTAGGGCTCCCACCTCATTCATCAGTGGGCCTATATTGCCCCTAGTGTTAGTTTTATTTGTTATGTATATAGTGCCTTTTATCAAAGAATCTCAAAATATTTTTTTAATGGCTGTTATTCAGTTTTTCAGAAGAGAAAGCAAAAAAAAGGGACACAATCATGAAGATTAACACTTTTCAAATTGGATATAAATATTAGATATGAAATACATGGCCCAGTATTCAGAATTTCTGAATACCTACAGCTGTTAGTACTTCTGAAAATCAGGCCATAACTGGCTTTCAGGTCAACAAAAGATATTGACTAAAATTAACTACTTTCTATTTAGACTAGTTATTATTAAAGATTTTAATTGTTTAGGATTACAGCTGGTTGAAAACTAAAAATGTTTTTCATGCAGTATTTTCAAGTCTCAAGTTTGAGTTCATTCCTAAGGATTTGAAACAAATTGATTTTCATTTCACTTCTATTTATTAAACAAGAGTTTACAAATCAGTGATTAATATTATTTCTCATTTGGCTCTCAGATAAACCAAAAGGATTATTAGGAGAGTTATTTTTAAAATTATAAGTAATTCAGAGCCTCTCTCACACACACTATCTGCAATTACATGCAGACCAGAAACAAGTCAATCTACTTTCACACAATAACTTTTTAGGCAAGACAAAGCACAGCCCACTGACAGATTCCAGACAGTTTATAAAATGTCATTGGCATCTAAAATTGCATACTCTGCTCAGAAATCCTGCAACGGTTCTTAAGGTTTAGACTCAAACAGAGGATGCCACCCATTCTGCTGAGGTCAAAAAGTCTGCAAGCCATACAAGCACCTAACCAGAAAGTAAATGGTTGGTCAGGATGGGGAAGGAGCCCACTCTCCACTACAAGAGCAGGTTCTGGAGCAAGACATTTACTCTCTCCCAGGAGAAGGTAGGATGCTTTTTTATCAGACTTATACAGCTCTCCAACTTTTCTTTCTGCTCAAGTTCAATGAGGAGGAGGAGAAGATGACTTTAACCTTCGAAAATATCTTAAAGTCTGTGAGGTTTTGAACAATCTAGAGATGCACGTTCAAATGAACTTGGTCTTATTTCCTGGACAAAGTATGTAAAAAATGGGAAAACTGAGCAAACAGACACAGAGCACAATTGCTGGCATCTTTTTTCAGAAAAGGACACCCAGCTCTGTTCAGTGTTTTGCCACATGAAAAAACTGTGAGATGTGAGCAGATGTCATTTCTGTTCATGCCTCTTGTGGTTTAACCCCAATAAGCAGCTCAGTCCCACACATCTGCTTGCTTACTCCTTGGTGGAATGGAGGAGAGAATTGGAAGGATAAAAGTGAGAAAACTCATGAGCTGAGGTAAAGACTTGACTTTTATTAGATAAGGCAAAAGTTGTGCATGCAAGCAAAGCAAAATAAGGAATTCACTCAATACTTCCCATCAGCAGGCAGGTGCTCGGCTATTTCCAGGAAAGCAGGGCTCCATCATGCATACTTAGAGAGACAAATGTCATGACTCTGTATGTTCCCCCCTTCCTCTTTCTTTCCCCAGCTTTTATTGCTGAGCATGACATCACATGGTCTGGGATATTCCTTTGGCCAATTGGGATCAGCTGTCCTGACTGCGTCCCCTCCCAGTCTCTTGTGCAGCGCCAGTCCAGTTGCTGGAAGAGCAGCATGAGAAACAGAGAAGTCCTTGAGGCTGTGTAAGCACTGCTCTGAAATACCTAAAATGAGGGGTTGTTACCACCCTTTTGGTTAGAAATCCAAAACATAGCACCGTATGAGATTTTTATGAAGAACTCTGTCTGAGCCAGTACTCTGTCAGTACAATTCCCAGCACAGAGAGAGGCATGGCTATGCCTCTCATGCTACCCACCTCTGTATTTGCTTCGTAGAGATTTTTGGTCCATTCTTTAGGAAGCCTCATACTACTTTCAATCTCTCTAGCTGCAGAAAAATAACCTTTTACATTTCAAGTACATCTTCACCCAGGTAAGTATGATTATCTTTCTACTCAAAATCCCAGCTGAACATTCCATTTCTTTCAGCGCTTTTTTTTTGCTCACCACCAATTTCTATTGCCATAATTCTTTATCATATTCTACTCGGCAAACTATGTCTATTAAACTGCCAGTTTGGGGTGAGGCAATTCAAGGAGGAGGGAAGTAGTCTTCAAACTGAGAGTGCAGCCTGAAGTATAGATGGTGAAGATGTTAAAAAGTACCCTTGTCATTAAAAGTGGCAGCAAGATATTGAACAGTAGACTATTCAGACTACATGTTGGTAAAACTCATGTTGATGGAACAAATGGAAACATAGAGTATCTGTCATCTACCCTGTTTCAAAGGACCTTTGCAGTTTGCAGCATTTGGAGAAACTATCAATTTTCAGGAGTGCTTCCTTGATTCATCCCTAATTTTACTTCTGCTGACCATGAAGATTTGCATTTGTCCCATGCATTGGGCCTAAGGAAACAAAAAAAATAAGGAAAAAAACATTAAATAAACCTTGTTTTTATTTTTTTGTTTTAACACTTCATATTAACTTATCAGCTTGGAAAAACAGAGTTTACCCCCAGCCAATTCCCATCTGGTTCAACAGGTTTTTTGGAAGCAGTAAGTCCATTATGACTGCTAACATTGTTTGTTTTGTTGTGGTTTTTTTTCCTTATTGTCAATCATTTCTACCATTCTTAAGTGAAATGTTCCAGCTCAGAAACAACTCCCAATAGCAATTGCTGCCCAGGCATGACCTCAGAACTGAGTGCTGTCATCATGGAAGAGATGCAAACACTGAAGCTCTCTGGCACAAGTAATTCAGAAGGAAGCATGCTTTGTATATGGGACTGTGGCAAAGATCACATACAAGTCAATGCAGCAACAAGTACTTAAGAAGCTAATAGCAGTTTGATTTCTGACTGAAAGTTCTCAGTCATCCTTAGATGCCAGAAACTTCATCTTCTGCTTCAGTGTAATTACATGGTTCTTCTGGAATGCAAATATTTTGGCTATGGACAGAGCAAACTCAATAGCAATATCAAGTCATTTGAGCAAAAATTCTAACATATTTTTAAAGCCAAGGGATGCCTCCTGTTTCAGTTTGATCCTGGCAGAAAAATAAGCAGGAGAACATTATGTTACAGTTCAGCTTTCCCCTTACTGAGCCAAGACTGATAAAGACATTAAGGTGTCACTAGTGCTATCAGTCTGAAAAAATACTCAAAAGCAATGCTGACAGACAAATTTGCAAGTCTGCTACCTAGATATTAAATAGTCTGTATAGCATAAGAAAGTCTTGTCACAAAGATCTTGCTGCTCAGCCAGTTCAGTTTCTTCCTCCTCCAGCTGTTCATCAGAAATTGAAGCTGTGGCTATCAAATCCAGAAAGATGTCTCAAGGCAAACTAACCAGGTTTATGATCAAAGGCTAATGAAAAGGTTAGTAATCTATGCAGAGGACAGGTTCACCCTGGAGACAAAACTGTGACCAGCTTGAATGCACGAGTTATCTTTTTCCTAACATCGAATACTAAAAATGTAGGATGAAGAAATTTACAAAGGTGGAAAGAAATGTTTGTGTCCAGATTTCATTGCATTCACTTCTCCTTCTCATACATACTAATGGACTTTATCAACCCTTGAGTGTTTCTTACCAGCTAAAACGAAGGGTAAAGACAGAATGGGGAATTTGTAACAAGTAGAAAAACATTTGCTAAGACATTACTGTACAATATTAGTTTCACTTATTTAAATCATACTTTGGCATTTTGCTAAAACATAAAAGCTGTTGTGACCTGTTTCCTACCTATATGCTGTACAAACACCAGATAGCTGATGAAGAACATACTCCCTATACTTAAAAGGCAAGTTTTGTTGGTTCTGTTCTTTAGTGTCAGTTTGGCCGAACTCAGTTCTCATTGTTTTCTCACAGACTTTTTGTTCAACCACAGACACCTCTTTTCTTTGTTAGGTTACTCCTTATCTGCAGAGGAATCACATTCCTCCTCTCTAAGAGCAGTGATGAGACTATGCTGGTTGCTGGTTTTGCAGACTGACTTTTTTTCACCGTCTTTTCCTTTCAATTTCTTTATGTAGTAGTGGCAATACCACAATGCCAGAGCTGTAGGTGAACACTATCTCAGATTTAACTTTCATATTCTCATAGCAGTCAATAAGTTTCTAGAAATCTTACACTGGTTAACATTTGTCTGTTACTGTTCAGCAAATCCCTTAAAGCAGAAGGCTTGCTCTTGACACTAATGCCAAAAAGCTGACTTAAAATAAAATAGAAAAATTAAAATTGTTATTTATGAAAAAAAAAGACTTTGTGGTAGCATATGACTAATCAAAAATGCATAAAATACTTTTAAAACAACATTAAAGGTATAAAAATATAAGAAGGGTTCGAAGAATGCTAAGAGAACCTTAAATTTGCCTCTAAATGAGATGCTTGAGGGAACAGTGGAAAAAGGCTAAACTAAACTATGAAACTATGAAACTATGAAACTATGAAACTATGAAACTATAAACAGATAAAGAGAAAACATTTGTGAAACCTTCCTATCATTTAGTATACTAGAAAAACAACAATGAACTTTAACCAGCTTAGAAACCCATTATTTACATCGGGGAGCAAAGGTAGCAGTTCCATTAGTTTCAGAGATGTGACATGAGTAAATGCTTGTCTCTTTATATATGCTCTATCTTTCACAGGTTTCTCTTGATAGTTGCCCATTGTTGTAAAAGGTGAAGAAAGATCAATTCTATGAGGTTTATAGTATTTAGAATGACAATGAAACCAAGAAATACCTAGTCTACCATATAATGGTTTACACTGGTAAAATTACTCTCCTGTTAAGATATATCTAATTGAAAAAAAAGCTACAGAAATTAATCAACAGATAGAAGTCTCTCAACAGACAAATCAGAAGGTACCATTTCTCTCTATTGACTGTGTCCTGTGTCCTGACAGATCACCTAGCAATACTGTTTAATCTGAAACAGACATAAGGATAAGATCACCTTTCTGTCCAATTAGTTAAAAGAGAACATAGCTTGAAGTCAGTTTTATGCCAAACTCAGGAGGGTCCATGACACATTGTTATAGTTTGAGGGGGCAGGCAAAATTCTTATTGGCTTTTGCTGCAAGGACCCAATGAGAGAGGGGTGGAGTTTAGGACCCTGTTGTGAAAAGGGGTCTGGGGTGTCAGGAATCAGGTATCAGGTATCGGGTATCATATTCCCTCCCATTTCCTGCCAAACTCTATAAAGCCAGGAGGACAGGAGGCTTTTCTGGTCTCTCTCTTCGCTCTTCTCTCTTCCGCTCTCTGCCTCGCTCCCGCACTCCCTTGCCTGCCGGTCACCACATGGAGCCAGCCTGGAGAAGACCCAGCTTTTGGTTACCAGCTCACCACGTGGTCTGTGGCATTCCGACTGCATCGGGTGCTGGAGTTTTGTACTCTCTTATCCCCTCTCTTATCGGCTTTGCAGTGAAGGACCTTTCAGCAGCCTGTATCGCCGGTCATCGGAGCTCGGGTTGTATATATTTATATATACATTTTCCCCTTTTTTCCCCACCTGTTACTCTTTCTCCCTGTGCCATTAAATTTGTTATAGTTTTTAATTTCCAACCGTTGAGTCTTTTCTTCCTTGCTCCCCTTCTATTTCCTGGGAGGGAGTGATAGAAACAAACTCTGTCTGGGTTGTGGCTTGCCCTGGCTGTTTGCTAAACCAGGACACACATGGTCCACATATCCTTCCACTATTTTAAATTAATTTGGACCAACAGAACAAGTTTCTATCAGATCAATACCTCCTTGCTACAGTATTGGTGTTTCCTGTTCACTACAACAAGGTTCAAAGCCAGATTTGTAATATTGTCCAGCCACAACAAAATTCAGGTGAGACCACATGACATACACTTCCCTAGAAGGAAGTATTTTCACATTTACAGTTTTTGTGCTCTTCCACACTTTCTGCAGTTCTATATCCCTCTTCTGTTACAAAATTTCATTAAGCTTTGCATGTCCAACAGGGTATTATAATGTCAACAATGTCAGACTAGCCATTCAGTTGTTAAAGAGTGCCTTTAGTTTAGGTTATAAATGGCTTAATAGTTCTATTCACCAAGCTATTGGATAGTGGGACTTTACTTATGCCTTAGAAACCCTCTAGTCTGATGCAATTGCTGTAGATTCTGAGGTGTAAAGAAACTTGTATAAAAATTTTAACTAGTTTCCAAAAGTTGGCTTGCTTTCTCATTTGGTGTCTTGCACAGCTACATGTGTTATACGCTTGTCTGGTGAACAAGGCTCGTTAAGTTCCACATCCCATACTTCATCTACTGTATTACATGCATTAAGAGTTCCATAATGCTCTGCATATTTTATCTGGCAATGCTTTAAGTTTAGGTCATGTTACATAATAAAAATTCTGCAAGTCAGAATGAGGCTTTATAAAACTCACTGAAGATTTTGTACTATCCAAATGTCTCTCAAATGCAAGACATCAACTGTTCAAAATATATGGATATCTTTGAAAGTTATCTTTTATAATATGCTTACTTACTGCTCAGAAGGACATTTATACTGATTTGTGTTTTCAGCTCTGTGTGGAATAGGAAGTTGCATCTGTTTAGGAGTGACACCTAAGCATTTGTCACTTCCTACAGATTTGTGAGATTTAGGGGCATAGAGTAGGGGGGTGTTTGGTTTGTTTATTATGTGGCAAGAAACAGAAAAGGGAGAATAAACTAATACTTTCTTGAAATGCCACTGAATGCCAAACGCTGTTTATTGAGTTGTTGGAGGAGTTTCTCCACATATAAAAAACAACCAGTGGCTCATCAGAACAAGTTGCCTGGACCCTTCTCTATCATCATTCTTCCAAGGAAACCTCTCAGAAAAGAGAAGGTATGATGAGTTGATCTGACTTGTTCCCTTTCTTTGACAAGTTTTCACATCCCTCCAAAGGAGATATCTGATGTCACCTAACAAAATGTCAGTGTCAAGCCCCTGTTTGTAAATCTGGTCCTGTCCTGGACCATTCTGCACAGGTCATCTCCTGAAGCATGCTTGCCACCTCTTCTGCATGACCACCTGTGTGTCCAGTCATATTATTCAAGTATGAGTATGTGTGCTCACATCCGTGTCTCCCTGTATGTATCATCCACACAGCACCACATACTTTTAGCGACTATATCTTCAGATCAGATAGCATCTACACCATTAATACCTTCACTGTGGTAGTATAAGCTTCTCTGGCTAACAAGATGTATATCACTGATAAAGGGGATGGTTTGATTTTCTCACAGTTCATGACTGGAAATCTACACATGCAGTGCAGCTTTTAGATCTGAATGCATGCAGACTATTTTCATCTATATATAAATCAAATACACTACAGTTTTCTACAAATGAAAATGTTGGATCCTTGAAATAAGAGGGAGTTTTGTCTTTGTCTTTAATGAATATTTGGAATGAAATCTTGGCCCAAAGTGCTTTGTTACAGGGTTAAACACATGCTATTTTTTTGAGTCAAAGCCACACATTAGGTACACAAAGGATGTTTTAAACCACAGTTAATATGGTTTTATTGATCAGCTTATACACAAATAAAATAAAATTAAGTACTATTAATTTTAATCCTTTAATGGCTAAATCTTTATGGAAGGTATAAAGAAATTAACGTGAGAGTTTCACAACAATATGAGATTTAAATTTTAACAAGTCAGACATTAAACAACTGACTTACGTGTAGACCTGTGCATACACATAATTATCCTGATTCTTTCTAAGAATATTTATGTGTTAAGTTTCAGCTATTAAATAGCTAAAGTTATTAAACATTATGAAAATGAACCATATACATAAGGGGAATGTCAAGGGACATATCTATGAAGCTTAATTGTCGCTCATGATATTATAATATTTTTCTAAAAGCAATACAGTTGGAACAACATACTAAAAAGTTATCTAATTGTTAGTATATTGAGTTGCTTCATAGATAAAATGTAAGAGAAAGCAAAGTGACTCAACAGTTAAATGAATGTGGAGGGGACACACAGGGGGGAAGAAGAAACACTTCAGGGGAAGAAGAAACACTTTGCTTAATGCAGGTATTTGGTTCCCAAACAAACTTCAGCTCACTTATAATAGTTTTTCTTCATGGTATTAGTAAAGACCAGCAAATCAAAAATACCAGTTCCTAGCCCTAGAAACTTTGTCTTACAACTTTTCACAGAATCACAGAATCACAGAATTCTAGGGGTTGTAAGGGACCTTGAAAGATCATCTAGTCCAACCCCCCTGCCAGAGCAGGGTCACCTAGAGTACATCACACAGGAATGCATCCAGGCGGGTTTTGAATGTCTCCAGCGAAGGAGATTCCACAACCTCTCTGGGCAGCCTGTTCCAGTGCTCTGTCACTCTCACAGTGAAAAAGTTTCTCCTGATATTCACATGGAACCTCCTATGCTCCAGTTTGCAACCATTGCCCCTTGTCCTATCATTGGTCATGATGGATGAGGTCACCCCTCAGTCTCCTTTTCTCCAAGCTAAAGAGACCCAGCTTCCTCAGCCTTTCCTCATAAGGGAGATGTTCCACTCCCTTNGAGGAGAACCTCTCTTGACCTACTAACCATCCCCTTTCTAATGCACCCCAGGATGCCATCGGCCTTCTTGGCCACAAGGGCACATTGCTGGCTCATGGTCATCCTCCTGTCCACCAGGACCCCCAGGTCCCTTTCTCCTACACTGCTCTCCAGCAGGTCAGCCCCCAGCCTGTACTGGTGCATGGTGTTGTTCTTCCCCAGATGCAAAACTCTGCACTTGCCCTTGCTGAATTTCATTAAGTTTCTCCCCGCCCAACTCTCCAGCCTATCAAGGTCTCGCTGAATGGCAGCACAACCTTCTGGTGTGTCAGCCACTCCTCCTAGTTTAGTGTCATCAGCAAACTTGCTGAGGATACATTCTGTACCCTCATCCAGGTCGTTGATGAAGATATTGAACAACACCGGTCCCAGTACCGACCCCTGAGGGACTCCACTAGTTTTAAAAATGATTAAAATCTTCTGGCAAATTCTTCTGGCAAAATCTTCTTCTGGCAAAATCTTCTGGCAAAAAAACCCCACTAACTTCTCCAGATAGTAAATACCTGACCTCCCAGTTTCTTAACTAATTAGAAGGTCAAATCAACTGCTAGAATTATGAATGTTTAATACTCAAGAGTGCAAATCAGCATTGTCCACACTAGTCATCATAATCTCCTTACGTAACACCTACCTCGATATATCACCAGTAATCATTGAACAGCCTCATTTATGTATTGACTATTTTAGAAAATGTGCCCTAACATGTCCCAAGGCACATATACAAAATGAAATAACTTGCACAGAAATAATGCCCTACAGTATAATAATATACGTACGTAGGAAAAAATGTGCGGTATGTAAAAATCATTCAAACAGTAAAATGGATACCAATGCAGAATATTTTTTTTTCAAATATGGGTTTATACACTAGAGATCTACTCACTTAATAGTACTAAGAATTTAGAATACAATCTTTTGGGAGCGTCTAAAGACAGCAGATCCTAAATTAGATAGTTTAACTGAAAAAAACTTCTCTCCCTCTTCTGTTTTCCATTCATGTTTGCCAGGAAGTTATGTGACACACTAGCAGGGAATATTCCACAGGGTCTAATGATTTTTTTCTATGCAGAGATATCATATTCATGGAATGATTAGTGGAATACGTTTTCCACACGGAAATGTCCTGCTGGTTGCCAATTTTTATTATATTATTCTTTATCTTCCCTTCTTTCTCAATGACTTAGAAATTTTGTATTGTTCACTTCAGTGATATGCATCTTTCTACACTGAGATCCAGCAAAATTATTTTCATAATAAAAAAAGCCCTAAATACTCCGACATCACTCTCTAGACATACTGCTACAATTTTACATCACAATTCTATTTTCTTTAATACTTATAAGGTAGATGTTTCCCCTTTTTTACAGTGACATTTTCCAGTAATGCAAAAGAAAATAATAAAATTTGTTTAATGTCATAAATATCAGGGAAAAGTTGAAATATTTGCATTTCTGGAAAAAAAACCCAAAACAACAGGATCACTACAAGAGGACAATTGAAATTGCAGAATTTCATTTCAATCCACAGTAGCCTGTGAGGGTCAGGCATCCTAGCAATGCTGATCCAGGAGTTAAAATAAAAATGTCACTTTCAGCTATCATGGGTTTTGTTGCCACTTTCACAGTAGAAGTGTAAGGCACCGATACAGGTTGCTGTACCATCACTGCAAGAGTACAAAGTTTCATTTCAGACATATATCAAGCATAGAACAATATATATGAAATTAAAACCACACTCATTCCCAACTCGAAGCCTTTCTAGACTTTCTACCTATCATATGATTACATGCCCATTTTACCAATCAATAGTGAGTTATGGTCCATGTAGCCTCCTCTCAACACTAGACGTTATGTCAGAAAACTCAGTCCTGTTCCGTGGTCTCTCAATTTATTTAAACCATTCTCACTAAATACTGTATACTTTGGAATGTCATGTCAAACTCTTATTTGGACTTATAAATGAGAATATCAGATAAAGATCCGTGTCATGCAAGTGACTTTAATTCTATTTCAATTTCAAAAGGCATTTTGACAGAACAATTCTGAATGGGTTAATAGATACACATGACAATTAACTCAATATTATATGCATGCCTGTGATTTATGCCATTTAACCTTGATGTGCATTATATATAAAAATGTTCCTTGAAAGAAAATCCAAATTTAATCTTATTTCTTTTTTATTTTTCTTAACAAATACAGACATATTATTTCTGGGTTGTTCTGATGAGGATTGTGTTGATTGTGTAGGACACTGAGAGAATAAGATATCTGATGCAAGGTTTTCAAATTTAGCATAGTCCAGCTGCTAATCTACTAAAGTTGTATTTCTTTCTTTCTATACATGTCTAGACTGATTCTTCTGTTTTGGTATTACAAATAGTAAACCATTAGATTATTCTAACATTACAGACAGCAATATCAAATGACCTACCTTTCAGCTGGTACTTCTTTTCACACTTTGGTAGAATTAGGCTCATAGGTTGTTTGACTTTTCTGAGGATATGGTACCCAGCAAGATCAGCTGCAAGACTAGACAGATCAACAGTTGTCAGAGCTCTAAATGCAAGTGATAACCCAACAGAAATAAGTATCTACTGATTTCCAGAGTAAACAGTGCCTAGGGGCAGTATGGAGTGTCTGCAAATACACTGAATTTCAAATGGTCTCCAGATTGTGCTAGTATACCATTGTGAGTGAAGAGTATCGACTATGACCTTTCCAGGGTGATAGTAATGTTTTGAAGATCTCTTTTATAACAAATCAGAATGAAGTCAATACTTGGATGACTCCATTTGAGAAACGGACATTTGTTCCCTGAACTGTCCTGTCTGAAGTTTCATGTTCATCAGTGAACTGAGCACCCTTCTTTTAGCAATGAGTTTAAGAAGTTGAGACTGCGGTCTCTAACTACTTAGCCACAGGAAAGGATTCTAGTTGAATTCAAAAAAACTATCCCTTCATTGATCTTGTGTTTGGAGAGTGTATATAGTAAAGGCTGTGGGGCATTCTCAGTGAAGTGAACTGGACCCTATAAATTCCATACAAAGGGATTGTCTAACTCAGGACTTAAAAGTTATAAAAAGGTGAAAGCTGTCATCTATTTTTGTATTTCATTAAGTCAACCAACCCATATATTTGTTGCACGACTTTGATACACACAAGTCTATGGAGCCAGATACATTACACCCTAGAGTGTTGAAGGAGTTGGCAGACCAACAGATCTGTCAGTCTGACCTTGGTGCCAAGAAAGGCTATGGAACAGATTATCTCAAGTGCCATTACACCCCATTTACAGGACAACCAGGCAATCAGGCCCAGTTAGCACGGGTTCATGAAAGGCAGATCCTGTTAGACAAATATGATCTTCTATAACAAGGTCACCTGCCCAGTAGATGAGAGAAAGGCTCTGGATGTTGTCCACCTCGACTTCAGTAAAGTCTTCAAAACTGTTCCCCACAGCATTCTCATGGAAAACTGTATGCCCAAGGCTTGGTCAAGGGTGCATCCTGCTGGGTCAAACACAACCTGAGTGGCCAGGCCCAAAGCGTGGTGGTGAATGGAGTTAAATCCAGTTGGCAACTGGTCACAAGTGGCATTCCCCAGAGCTCCGTACTGGGGACACTCCTATTCAATATATTTATCAATGGTCTCAACGAGGGGATAGAGTACACCCTCAGTAAGTTTGCAGACAGCACCATGTTGATCTACTTGAGGGTAGAAAGGCTCTGCAGAGGGACCTGAACAGGTTGGATCAATGGGTGAGGCCAATTGCATGAGGTTCAACAAGGCAAAGTACTAGGTCCTGTACTTAGGTCACAACAACCCCTTGCAACACTACAGGCTAGGGAAAGAGTGGCTGGAAAGCTGTCTGGCAGAGAGGAAAACTTCTTTACTGAAAGGGTAGTCAAGCNTGGCAGAGAGGAAAACTTCTTTACTGAAAGGGTAGTCAAGCACTGTAACAGGCTGCCCAGAGACCTGGTTGGATCACCATCCCTGGACATGTTTAAAAGTCGTATAGATATGGTGCTTAGGGGCATGGTTTAGCAGTGGGTTTGGTAGAGCTAGGTTAGGTTAAAGGTAGGACTTGTTGATCTTAAAGGTCTTTTCCAACCTAAATGATTCTATGATTCTATGATTTATTTGAAAACAAACAAAAAAATCACTCTGGGGGAAAAAAGAAAAGAAAAAAGAAGGAAATTGTTGGTTTCAAAAGCAGTGATATTCTGCCAGTTCCATATTTTAAGTATTAAGTAAAAACGAATGAACACAAAGAGTCTTCAATTCCTCACTAGAAATCCTTTTCCATCTCAATTACTCAGTTCCTCAGTTCTCACTATATTTTCCTTTCTCATATTCTTTTTCTCATGGCAAACAAGATCTTACTTCTCAATGCCAAAACAGATATTCACACAGGAAAATTGCACCCTTATATTAAAAATAAGCATAATTATCCAAAAATTGTTCAGGTATACTTTCAGATATATCTTTTGAAAAAGAAACCTCAAAAGGGGCAAGAAGGCAGCCAGCTCCTCCCATTTTCTGGTCACCTTTAAAAGGCAGCTTGCTCCATACAGGTAGCTAGATGCCCTCAACATACTGCATCTGTTACCTCTGATATGCTTAGTATAGACTCGTGCAGAGACATTTTCTTAATTGTGAGTCAGAGAAGCTCTTGGAAACCCAACTGTCTCTTTCACTTTATCTAATGTGACAGGCTCATTTGTCCTAAATACTTCACTTTGTAACCCTCAGAATCATCCTCTAGCAGTATCCTACAACATGTGTCACTCTTTCCCTACTAATATCCAATTAGGCAGTCATCCATCTTTTGCTATTACCTTCTTTAATCAAAAAGTATTATGCAGAGATGGAAAAGATCTATTTTACCCATCTCTCTGTCAATGCAGATTTATTCCCTAGAGTATATTTTCTTGCGTTATGTTTATTTAACTTAGATTACTACAGATTTTCAAAATAAAGTTCGAGCCAAATAATATGAACAGCTTGGATTACACCATTTGGGAGTTATATGATCAGTAACCAATGCCAAGAGAATCAATAGACAGGAAATGACATTTAAAATGTGAGCAGGGAAATAAATGTGCCTGTTGCTCTGCAACCAAATACAATTCATGGGACTAAATATTAGTTAAATAGATTCTAGTGGAACTCTAATAGTTCTTTAGAAAAATTGGATCTATCTACTCTTGGCAACCAAGTAGGAGGCAAAAAATAGATGGTTATCAAGGGCCAGAGGTTTTGCATTATCTATAAGTTTGCACTACTAGATATTTGACTTTTTTTTTTTAAGAATTAATGACAGTGTGAAATAGCTGAACTTTTTAACAACGTCACCCTGCCTTATCCAGGGAAAGTACATAGGCCCAACCTTGACCTGCTCAGTCAGTATGATCAAATCCAAAAGCCTTTTCTGTAGGTAGCTAGGGTCTTTGC
>VZRW01001576.1:15118-30617 GCA_013398125.1 Aegotheles bennettii
TGCAAAGAAGGCCTTAAGTATCTCAGCCTTTTCCTCAGCCTTTGCCACTATGTTCCCCTCGTACCCCCTCCCCCCCCCCTCCAATAAAGGATGGAGATTCTCTTTAAGCCTCTCTTTGTTGCTAATGTATTTATAGAAACACTTTTATTATCTCATATGGCAGTAGCCAGATTAAGTTATAGTTGTGGTTTGGCTCTTACAATTTTCTCCTTGCATAGCATAACACCACCTTTGTAATCCCCCCTGGGTTGCCTGCCCCTTCTTCCAAAGGTCATAAGCTCTTTATTTACTGGCTTCCAACCAACAGTCTCTGTTCAGCCAAGTTGTCTTCCCTGCTGGTTCATCTTTTGGCACAGGGGGATGGCCAGCTTCTGCACCTTTAAGATTCCCTTCTTAAAGACCATCCAGCCTTCTTGACTCTTTTATCCTTCAGGACTGCCTCCCAGGGGACTCTGTAAATCAGGCTATTAAACAGGCCAAACTCTGCCCTCCACAAGTCCACAGTAGCAGTTCTGCTGAACTCCCTCCTTACTTCTCCAAAAACTGAAAACTTTGGAAAACATTCACAGTAAAATCTTATAGATGTTAGGCAGCTTTGGTTGACCAGATGATCAGGTCATTAAGGATCTTGTTTATTATTTTTTTTATTATTAAGGCAGCTAAGTCTTATTTTAGATAGCTGTATCTTGGAACTCTCTATCTACTGTTGTTATTAAGAACTCTTTTTATAATCTCTAAATTTACTCAAAAACTAATTAAGAGAAGAAATGATTAAGCAATGCAGCCAGAACTCTATCCCTTGGTACATTCATTTGTTAGTTTAAGTAATTGGATTAAGCTATATGAATTCTCTTTCCCTTAATAAAGATGTTGGCAGAAAACTTTCTATTGTCTTTAATCCATTTAACAATTCCCTACTGAATAGCACACTCATTGCTAATAGTAGATTTCTGTGAAAAAGTGATGTTATTTTTCTGTGCTAAGTAACTTTATACTCAGATGTGCAAGACCTTGTAGAGTACCATATTATCTTCTTTACATGTATCTTGAACACATGTGTGAACAAACAAGATAGTCTATGCATATGTTTTAATTGGAGGAAAATACAATTAGTTTATCTGTGAATTAAAACAATTCTTAGGGTACAGGTCATCACTGGAGAAGAGAAGGCTCTGAGGAGACCTCATAGCAGCCTTCTAGTACCTGAAGGAGTCCTACAGGAAAACTGGAGAGGGACTTCCTACAAAGGCATGTAGCACTAGGACAAGGGGAAACGGTTTCAAACTAAAGGAAGGTAGATTTAGGCTGGATTTTAGGAAGAATTTCTTTATTGTGTGGTTGGTAAGACACTGGAACCGGTTACCCAGGGTGGTTGTGGATGTCACCTCCCTGAAAGTGTTCAAGGCCAGGCTGAAAGGGGCTTTGAGCTACATGGTCCAATGGAAGGTGTTCCTGTCTATGGCAGGGGGTTGGAACAAGATGATCTTTAAGGACCCTTCTAAACCAAACCATTCTGTGATTCTATAATTCTATATGAAAGGTTTGAATTGCCTCTGGAAGTCATAGGTGTACTTCTGCCTCTTCCAAATAGAATTAATCGTAGGCAGGACATCCCACTGCAGCTTGTTATCCTGAGATGAGTTCTTTTCTACAGCTAAAATAATGTGCTTTTCATTATGAAACATATTTTAATGTTGATTGAATATGAATACAGTGTTCTTCATCAGTATTTTCCTCCTATAGTGTGTCCTGGAGTATAGATTTCTAACTTTCTACAATTTCTACATTTGATACCTCTGACAGCTAAATGCATTCTTCATTCCCAGGATACCATGCAGTACAGGTTGAAAATGATCTGAAACTCATGCTATGTTGTTGAATATATCAGACAAAGCGATGTTTTCATTAATTCTCTCCTTAAGTTTCCAGGACGTTTACATTAAATCTCTTAATCCATCCTTGCCAATTCTGCCAGGTAACTAATTGAAATGGTAGCTCCAGGTTGTGCTGTATAGCTTTTAACGTGAAATTTGGCTTCCATCTAAAGAGATTTATTATTCTCATCAAGAACATCATTTGTGAACAAGGGAAGTTCAGTTGTGTTTTGAACAAAAGATAAATGTTTATGCTAACCATTTATTTCCTTGATGTCCTGATATAAGGTTCAGCATACTTTATGATGTATCTTTTAAAATATTTATTCCTTTGTAGAGGTATGTTTGTCTAGTGATTCTTCTATCTATAAATAAACAGTTTCAAGCTATAGATATGTGGTTTGAATTACATTAGGACTCAAAATGCAGTGTTTTCATTCCTGGGACTGAAAAAATACAATATTGATTTCCTACAGGTCATGCTAATGGGCATGACTTTTCCACTGATTGCTGATTTTTTTAAAAAATTTCATTTTCTCACAATCACAAAAACATTAACAAGTAAGTTAGTGAACCTGCAATCAGAGGGTTACATACGCCACACTTTGTTCCTAGCAACATATATAATATTTACAAAAAGACTAGACAGTGAAAGAAATTAAACGTCAATATAATTCAGTTCTGAATTAGTTTTTATAATCATAGGTTGTTCTTTGAAAGTACAAATATATGGTTAAAGTCTGTACCAGACTTCTGAGAATTCACTTACGTGCTTCTCATTATTTTGAATTTTGCCTTTTCCTGTTCCTTTACAATGGGAATACATAAATATATTTAATTAAAATTTCACATACCAAGATCATATTTCATGCATTAAAATGGTAGTTAGCAAAGGCAGCTAGCTAGTGTTCTGTGCTGTGCTGGGCTTCAGTCAAGGAGTATAATCCACTAGCAGATTCGTACTCATCAAAAATCTCTCCCTTTGGTATGTATGTCTGCTGACAGTGATAAGAAGACTGCTTTAGCTTTTTCTTGGATCAACTGAGTTTTTTTAATCACTCATCACAAAGGTTACCATGCAGCTTTTTTAGACCACTTTTCATTATTGCAATACAGTTTCCATGAAGAACTGACCAAAAGCATTATATAGTGCTCCTGCACCAGCCTAACAGTACTTGGAGTCAAGGACAGAATCCCTACTGTCCTGACCTCATTGCAATCCTCCGCTGTTCATGTAGTTTTCAAATTGCATAAAGTCATTTCACTACAGTGTCACTTATAGCAATTGTATTCAGTAGTTCATCATAAAACCATGAGATATAAGTATAGACTTACTAGGTAAAGGTCTGGATAGCACTGCTGTTGCATTTGACAATGTCCAAAGATGAGTATCATAGAAACAGAGAATAATATAATGGCTTGGGTTGGAAGGGAACTTGGTTGGAAGGATCATTTAGTTCCAACCCCCTGCTGTAGATCTCAAGCCTGCCAAATGTTTTGCACAAGTCCAGGTAGATGACAGCAGTTGCTTTTCCTTTATCCACCACTGCAGTAACCCCATCACAGAAGACCACAATTTGCCTTAGTGAAGCCATGTTGGCTGTCTTCAATCACCTCCTTATGCCTTACCATAGTTCCCAGGAGGATCTTACCAGGCACAGAGGTGAGACTGACTGGACTGTTGTTCCCCAGATCTTCATTTTTTCCCTTTTTAAAAATGAGGATTATTTTTCCCCTCTTCCACTCAGTGGGAATTTCACTGGACTGATGGATAGTGGCTTAGCAACTTCATCTATTTCCCTCAGGACCTGTCAATGTAACTTATGAGGTCCCATGGATTTGTGCAGATTAAGGTTCCTTAGGTTATCTCAAACCTGTTCTACCCTTACCATTGATTGTTCTTCATTCTCCCAGTCCCTGCCTCAGACTTCTGTGACTTGGGTGATGTGGCTTGAGATCTTGCTGGTGAACACTGAGGCAAAAAAAGTCATTGAGGACCTCAGCCTTCTCCATATTCTGGGTAACCAGGTCTCCTGTTTCCTTCCAGAGAGGGCCCACATTTTCCCTAGTATCTTCCTTTTATCACCAACATACCTACAGATGCTCTTTTTATTGCCCTTGATGTCCCTGGTCAGATTTCATTATCGGGGTGTTAGCTTTCCTAACCTGATCCCTGGCCGCTCAGACAATTTATCGGTATTCTTCCCAAGCTACCTGTCCTTGATTCCACCCTCCAGAGGCTTAATTTTGTGTTTGAGTTTATCCAGGATTTCCTTGTTCATCCATGCAATCCTCCTGGCATTTTTTCCTAACTTCCTTTTTGTTGTGATGCAGTGCCCCTGAGCTTGGAGGAGGTGATCCTTGAATATGAACCAGCTCTCTTGGGCCCCTTTTCCCTCCAAGGCTTGATCCCATGATACTCTACCAAGCAGGTCCCTGAAGAGGCCAAAGTCAACTCTCCTAATGTCCAGGGTGGAGAGCTTACTGCGTGCCCTCCTCATTGTCCTAAGGATCCGGAACTTCACCATCTCATGGTCACTGCAACTAATGTTGTGCTTGAGCTTCATGTTCCCCCCTTGAGCTTCATGTTCCTCACCAGCTTCTCCTTGTTGGTGAAAACAAGGTCCACCATAGCACCTCTCCTCGTTGGCTTCTGTATCATTTGGAGGAGGAAGTTATCACCAACGCATTCCAGGAATCTCCTTGATTGCCTATGCCCTGCTGTCTTGTCCCTCCAACAGATATTGGGGTGGTTGAAGTCCCTCATGAGGACCACAGCTTGTGAAAGTATGATTTCTTTAATGACTGTAAGTTGTTGGTCAGTAAATTAGATTCTACCACTACTAGAAAATGGTGGCAGGTATCACTTTAGTCTGCCAGGGCAGTGCTCAGCATGTGTAGGGACTTGCCTGGACCAAAGCTGGTTCCAGGTTGAGCTAACAGTCCCTTGGTAGCCACAGAACTATTGTCTGGCCTGAGTTGATCCTCTGTGATGGTCACAGATGGACAAGGCCAGGTAAACTTGGGAGTCATCATGGAACAGGTAGTCACCTTTGATGGCCCCCAGAGCTGGGGAAGGTTTCAACAGAAATGGGGCTGGGAACCAGTGAGACAGTCAGGCTGGGGTAACATAAGGTACTGAAATAAACCGAAAACTGAGGAGGAACCATGAACTTTGTACTCTTCCTAGCAAGGATCTCTGGGTGCTGCCAGCTGCAGCTATTCGCTGTGTTCCTTGTTGCCCACAAGGCAATTTTAAGAGTAACAAAATGTTGAGTCCACACAGTTCTACAGATTTACCTCTTGCACTTGCATTCTCCCTTGTATCCTGTTAAAAAATTCTGGAGTTCTAACCTGTTTCTACCTTTCAAAAAAAATTTCCTTATCAGAATCTTCTAGTTTGTCACTTGGGGATAGGATATGCAGGGTGTTTCAAAAAGATGGACCCACTTGAAATTGATCTTCAATTGAAATTGGGTCCATCTTTTTGAAATACCCTGTAGAAAATTTCACTTTGGGATTTTGGGTTAAATCATACTTCAGCTGCCTGAAGTTAGATTTTTAAAAGCATGTGTGTTCTTTTAAACAAAAAATGTTTTGTTTTTCAGAGGTTCAGTAGCATGTTCTTAAATCACTGGGCTTGATGCATATAAAATGGAAGGCAAAATAGTATATGTTTTCATCATTGATCTGATGAGGCTTTTGATATAGGGATATAGTCAATGCCAGAACTAAGGAATAGTGTTTATGTTTATATTTCAATTTGGAGAATCATAATCACCTGGGGGAGAATAAGCATATCAAAGACCATACAACTTGCTGATTTAAAATACATACAATTAGATACTATGGACTTGATCCATTTGCTTAACTAGAAGTCCTAGATGTTCTGTCTAAATTCTGAACTTACTTGAGTTTCCCATATTTGACAGACCCATGCAAATATCTCTGATATTTAGAGCAAATCAAACAGCATAGAAACAGAATTCTACCTTTCTGAACTGATCCTTTACTGAATCGTCAACTGTGACAGATTTTGCTGGAGTTGGATCTATTGCAGTCTTAGAATTTACTTTTGAATCCAGGAAGCTGAACGGGACATGAAACACTTTGTAGCAGTTTGACTATTTAACCTTCATGATTAATTTTTTTTTTCCAAGGGAAATTGAGATCTGCTCCTGTGAACAGAGGTTCTGTTTTGTTGAAGCAGTAAATCACAGTATCCCCAATACCTCTCTTCTTCCCATAACTAACAATGTCCTCCCAAACCTAGCCACCTTATTCCCCATGTCCATTTGTGGCATGAATGGGATGGATGTGATCAGCCAAAGAGGTAAAATAAAAATAGAGAAGAAAAAATGGAAGAAAGTACATCCTTATTCTTACTTCTATATTCCCTGGGGAAAGAAAGTAAAAAGAAAGGGAGGTTTTAACTTTCCCTACCAAACCTATTTTTTTCTTCTCTATTCATTTGATTCTTCTTTTTCTATCCCATTCAAAATTGTGGTCTGGAAAAAGGATGTCCCCATTTCAGCCAGCTCAGATCACCAGTTTTCTGCAGACACTGATCGTATTTGGTGCTACCAAGCAAGGAGTACTGGATTATGTCTATCAAGGAACCTAGGCACATACAGTACTACTCATGTAAATAAGCATATTTCACAATCCTAAATTTGTGATTATACTGAAATGTATGAATCAGCATATTTTAATTTCATATTGTTTGTAGGAAAAATGTGAACTGATTTTATAGCAGAGGATATAACACTACACTTTAGAGTTACATTTTAGTACCACTTTAAAGATTGGATAAAAATAGGATTTTTTTTCAGAATAAGAGAAATATAGTGGTAATCATCAAGATATATTGTTGGCTTGGTATTTTATATCAGTATGTGTGTACATGCAGTGCAGTGATAAAAAATTAAGAAAACCACAGTATTTTCCATAAAAATCCAATATGTTCAGTATTAGCTCTTTCAGAATTACTGAAGTGGTTGCTCTTAATGCATAAAAGTTCTGAAAATGTTTCATGTAATGAGATTTTTCTTTTTATCTTCTTCAATTATTTTTCCATTTTTCTTAAAAGGAGAAGTAAGTACTCAGAAAACTACTAGAACATTGATTAGTTACTCTGGAGACTGAAATCCTGTAATTATCTTCACAAAGGTGAAAGAGCTTCCACACACTCCCTGCTAGCAGGAGGTAACCTTGTAACAGCAGAACAAGGTGTAGGACCAAGAAGATAAATCACTGGAAAAGCTGGATGCCTAGCTAAAGTCATGGTAACTAAAGGAGCAGGTTAAATATCAGTAGTTCATCAGCAAGTGGAGTTTGGCTATCCATGATGCATACAAATACTTGATGTTTCATCAGCTTTACTTTCTGAGTAATGTTTTCTTTTGCTAAACAAGTCATAAAAAGAAAATAAGTTATGCAAATGTTTCTAATAACTCCTTGTTTTTAATGCACTGTATTACTCTATTTTCATCTATTCTGTCTATAGGCAACACTATTAACATGGCTTTACCACTAACAATCTTTGTCAATATATAAATTTATTATTCTGCACTTCCAGTACTGATTTTTTATTAAGATGGCTTCTTTAATTCTTCCATTTCTTTGACTGTAAAGCAAATAGAGAAACCAAGAAATCCAGAAAATATTTCAGTTTTAAAGTTTAAGAGATTTTATATTTGAGAGCCAAATCTAATGTAAGTTTCTTTCTAGTCTAGTTTACTCTCTTTTGTAAAGTAGTTATTTCTGTTCACTGTCCTTCAGTGAAATCACAGAATCACAAAATTGTTATGGCTGAAAGAGATCTTCAAGATCATTCAGTCCAATCATCTACCCAACACCACCATAACAATCCCTACAACGCTAAACCATATCATTCAGTGCCTCATCCAACTGCTCCCTGAATACCTCCAGGGATGGTGACTCCACCACCACCCTAGGCAACTTATTCCAATGTCTAATCACCCTAATGGTGAATTTTTTTTTTCTAATATCCAATCTGAATCTCCCCTGTAGTAACTTAAGACCATATCTCCTCGCCCTCTCACTGTAGCCTTGGTAGAAGAGACTAACCCCCATCTCACTACAACCCCCCTTCAGGTAGTTGTAGAGAACGATGAAGTCTCCCCTAAGCCTCCTCTTCTCCAGGCTAAACAAACCCAGCTCCCTCAGCTGTTCTTCAGAAGAAATATTTTCCAAACCCTTAACAAGCCTCGTTGCCCTTCTCTGGACACATTCCAGCACTTCAATGTCTTTTTTGAATATACGCACTGAGATTTTAAAATCTGTCATAAAATGTCATCTTTATGTTTTAATCATGCTTTTATATAATGTAGGTAATCTTATTTTCATTCTATTTTTGTCTCCCTTATCTTGGGCTGCAGACATTCTTTAACACTTAGGTTGAATGCAGCCAAGAGCCCTTTTCTTGCCCACAGCTCAGTTCCTGACAAATTTTCCAGAATGACTGGTACATGGAAATGAGTCTAGTTACGGTATATCTCAAATTTGTAATTACACATGTGTGTACATCACATTTAGTAAGTATCTATAGCATAATTAATTTTTAAAAAACAACCAACCAAACAAACCAAAAACCTCCACGCTTTTAAGTTCTGCTAATTTTAGCTGTACACAGGCTATATCCATTGTCTACAAAGCTCACCATGACAGAATGGTGAACCTGGGGACCATGTCACTCTGGTAAGTATAAGATAAAGTAAACATCATGGATGATTGTCTTTTCTTACATGGGTAACAGCTACCACTACTTCCTAAAAAGACTTCTCATTTTCTGAAATTAATTTTTGTTCATAAACTCTTTTTAGTCATAATTCAAACAACATGACTGTTTCATGCAGGGGCTTTTTCTGCCATCCCAGAACCACATGGCTTGCCAACAATACCCAATGTTCAAAAAGCCCATAAAAACTATTTTTAAAGAGCAAAAACATTTTGGGGGCTACATAATGATATAGCCAATTGTTCTTTTCATTCAGAATACTACATTAGATTATTTGTTTAGACTTAGTCACAGTACTGGTTATTTTAAAATTTATCCAGAGCACAGACAAAAGAAGAATTTAAAGGCACATTTCCCTTGAAAGATTTGCTATGTTGAACACATTGCTTGATGTTCTTGATAGGTAAAATTGCCTTTAATTCAGATAAATTAAATTGCCTTTTATTCAGATAAATTCAATTTCTCAAAAAACTTGAACTAGTTTCTTGAACTATTGCTTGAGTGAAATGTTTGGAACACATACATCATCTTTCAATCTTAGAATAAAATGATTTGCTGAACATAGAGATGTTGAGCTCATCCAAGCAAGAAAGTCAAGTAAGGTTCACCAGAAGGATGAACAGCACTTCTCGCAGATGTCAAACTTGTGATTTAAGAATCAACACTCTCTCAGATTACTTGGAGTATTTTCAGGCAGTGCATCAAATTCCTGGTAGATTGTCAGGAGAAAGCTGGGTAGCAGCAGACACATCATTCAATATGTATTCAACCACGGAGTGTCTGCCCTTAGAAATTCTATGCTTCGTGGTATTACTGGTTGTCTTCAAGAGAAAATGTTGATAAATGTAATGCCTGGGTCTAGAAATGCCCTGCATAAGCTTCATGTATGAATTTTCAACATGCCTATTTTGGTTTCCACACCAACACTTAGACAGTTCCTAAAAGTGTTGATAGGATTCTGCACTTATGGATAGTCCTCTATAGCACTGTCTTGATGATTCAGCAAAGTCATCCATTTTTGCACAGGTTTGCAGGTATCAGTCTGCAGAAACTAAAAAAAGAAACCAACAAAACCAAAATCCAAACAAACAAAAAAAAAGGAACAGATGGGAATAAAAGGAGAAAACAGGCCTATTAATAAATGAGATCAATGAAAATTGTGGAGGTATTGATTTACTTAGTAAAATAGTCTCTAAGGTAAATAAAGTGAATAAGAGGGAAAAAAAAATCTAAGCACAGGGGAGGACTCTTGTAATTGCTGACCAGACCTGTGTGTTAGTCAAAGTAAGTAGAATTATTCTATTCATGAAACTGAATTGGCAGAAATAGCATTAATAGTAGCAGTAACAGTAATGGAGCCTTATATATACATAGTCATAAACAAGTAACTTTTGAAATAATGGGACAGAGGAGATAATCTTTATTCATTATATGCATATCAATTACAGTATTTCACAGAATGTTTTTGGAAAATTTTCACACAGAAAATATCCCTCAGATTCAAATCTGAGTTGCCCATGAGCACTGGGAATTACTTTGAATACAAATTGTTACTACCCTTTTTCTTTATGAGGAAGAGTTAAAATTAACCTCTCTGAGAATATAATCAGGAACAGAGACAATTTATTTTAACATAAAAAAAATTAAATGGTATCAATTAAGGATCGTGTTCTACCTTTTACTTCTATAGCCTACCTAAGAAAAGGTGACTCATTATATAAAGCTGTGGATTATATTTTGAAAAAAACTATGAAAAAATTTAGAATTAGAACATTTAGCTTGTATATGGGTGTCTTTACTGAGATATCCACATCAACATCATTTAGTGGTGGACTTGGCAGTGTGCTAGGTTAATGATTGGACTTTATTTAAAAGTTCTTTTCCAACCCAAAAGTTCAATGAGTCCTTGATTCTATTTAGAGAAATTAGATACACAATCAAATTTTGTTTGTTGCAAGATAGCTTTTGAAAGTATGAACAACTTGTCTACTATTTTATAAAAAGTAATATAGAATGCAGAAATCTCTATTAACAAAAATAATGGGCTTCTCAAGTTATCATTAAAAATGACAAGGTATGAAAAAAAAAGTTTTTGATAGGTATACTCTAGCTATACAAGTGGCTACCTAATCTAACTTCTTCTAAATAATCTAAACAGATATTCTATCAAACAATATGTCTTGATACTAAATATTCATTGTTCACTTTAGCACACAAATCTATTTGTGAATAGAATTCATGCTTGCTGTAGTTTGAGCTTTGATACAAATATTTCTTATCTTTTTTGCTTTGTTATGTTCGTGAATCCTCTAATATCTTACAGGATGATGAGCCTTTTTCTGCTAGTCTGGCAGATACGGTGTCTCTCTTCCTGATGAATTCTCAGTGTCCAGTAATAAGTCCAACTTTAGATTTTCATGTACTTATTTATTATTTTGTCATTTAATTTCCATCATCCATTAGCCAACTATTTTCTCAACACATATGGGAAATTTATATCTGTGACATAAATACTCTTCTAAGAAACTGAATTTGATTTTAAACTTCCAAAGAATAAAAAAAATTAGAAATGAAAACTGAATGAAGAGATTCTCAGCTATCACACATACATATACATCACACCTGCATAAATGTGGTTTCTGTAAGAATCTTGAATGAAAAGGGGTTTTTGTCCACCTATACATGCAATAAATGTATATTCATTAATTTATTTAAATATAACAATTAATAAAGTTGGACAAACAAAGAGGGAAAATAATTTATTTTTATGTTCCTATCAAATATAAGATAAAAATTATAGACTTAGCTTAACATGCAAGCTTTTCAAGCCCTGTAATTGCTGTATAGTCTCCTTTTATTTTAAAGTAAATTTAGCTTTCAAACATGGGTCAAATATAACCAGTGCATCTACACAGATGTCTCTTCAGATTACCTGAAATTTACTTTCAGAGCTGAGCATTGCTCACAATCCCAGCAGGTGATATTGCCAGTGTGTTCTTGCTCCTGTTGAAAAATTTGTCAGCAACTCCCAGAAAATAGACAGTGAGGATGTGGCAAAAGTAGGAAATTTTGTCAATTTACAGAAAAGATACAGTCTAGCTGCAGGGCTTTGTTAGATGGTTTTGGTTGAACAGAGGGCAAAGGGGATCACTGCTGATTTGCAGTGTCTCTTACCTGAGGATTTACCAGGCAACTAGTGCTGTATTTTGTGTTACTATACTAGTGTGAATAGCTAATGTGAGATCAAATTGTGTCCTTTCAGTATTTGAAGGCCCTAATCGGACCTTCACTTGTCAGATTCTGGGGCTAGATTTGTCTTTTTAGCCTAAGATAAACGGGTTTTTTACTTTAGCGCTTACTTTTTAAAATAACCATCAGAATAATTTCATTCTAGACTGCAACAAACATATATTTTATGAATTTGAATTTACTTTAAAAGATAGACAAGCTGCCTAAATATTAAACAACCTTCAAAACCTTTTTTATCTTATTGTTGAATTATAATGAATTGTTCTTAGAGACTAAGAGTTGTAGATTACGGATTGAATAGTGAAAAAGGTATAAAACTTGATTATATTGTCAATAAATTCAAGATTTAACTTGAAGGATATTGTTTTACAACACAAAATATTTCTTATGGCTAGACTATTCAATGCATCTTTAATTGAATATAGATAAGAAATGATAGTTTGTGTATTATTTCCCCCTGCTGTTTGCTTGAACCATAGCTGAACCTAAAGCTCTGGCAGAGTTTTGAAAGAAAATTAAGAGTTGGTGGAGTACAGTCCACCTATTTTTTTACGAAACAGCTCAGAGTAGGTTTAACTTTATGAGAGAAAAAATTAAAATATTTTAGATATTTATGACTACAGAAAAAAATGAAGGGCTTTGGGTGAAACAGATGTATTTTCTACTTGCAAAAGAGATTGCATTCAGAGTTATACAAAACATTTCTCTCCTGTGTTCTTAAAATTCAGATCTTTAAACTGCATTTATATATTTTAATGTGACTTTCCTGAAGTCAGTGGTGTTTCATTTGGTTCTCAGATTCTCTTTGAGTAAGATCAGATATAGATCAAGAGTCACCTGACACCAATAGCAGCAGAGTCACAGAAATGGTATCAGGAAGGGAAAAGTGCATTGGAAGAAGTAAACATACCACGTGGCACAAAACAGAGAAACCAATACTCAGTGAAGATTCACAGGTCTTTAAGCAGACCCAGACATTCTCTAATCCCTCGATACGTTCACAACTTCCTAGAGTTCAGAATGTTAAGAACAATTTATTTTCTCTCTTGTATGGAAACTGAACGAAACAGTTCAAAACAGTTTTAAGAATATTACAAAATGGTATCTTTATGTTTGTAGCTAGTTATTCAATACGCACAGTCACATATTTATTATGTCTGCTTTTAGTAGAAGCACTGCATTATTTATTTTTTTGTTTTACAGAGGAATAGAACTCTAAAAGATCTCCCTGAAAATCAAATCGAATTTATTCTCTAAGCTGAAGAAATGTTATGCCAGCCTGAAAGGGTAGATCTCTAATTATCGTAGCTGTGCAACTGAATTCATGAACTTGTGTAGGTGACTGATTTACAAGCTGACCGGCTGGCTCGGGCAGGGCAGAGCCAGAAGCAGGCGGCGGGTTTGGGCAGGGTCTGACCGCCATTAACCGCCATTGCCGAGCACAGCCCGAGGGGGGGCTGTCCCACAGCACAGCAGGGAATCGCGATAAAACAAGGCGAATTTCGGGAGTTTTGAGAGCCAGGAGAGTTGAACAGAGCTCGGGGTCCAGGGACAAAACAAGACAAATTTCAGGGGTTTTGAGAGCCGGGAGAGCTGAGCAGAGAGCCGAGCTCCTGGGAGAGAGGAGCAGGAGCGGGCTCACAGGAGCGGGGCGGGGCTGTGAGGGGGCACGGCCTTTGCCCGGGGCGGTTCCCACGGGCAGGGTGTGGAGAAGGCGCTGAGGAGCCGTGAACTGGGGAGGGGAGCGAGGAGCTGAGGTGCTGACAACTGATTGCTGCAGAGATCAGCTCCTGGGGGCAGTGAGCACTGCAAGAACAATGGTCTCCACCAGGCAGAGGGAGAGCAAACTGGATGTGGGAACCCAGAGAGAGCTCCCAGGAAAGGATGCAGCTGTGCAGGCAGCAGGGAATGCCACAGCATCCCCCTGGGAACAGGGGGCTGTGTGCGCTGTGAGCAGGTGAATGATCTGCTCAAGCTGGTGATGGAGCTAAAGGAGGAGGTGGAAAGGCTGAGGACAATAAGGGAGTGTGAGAGGGAGATAGACTGGTGGAGTCAGGCCCTACCACCCTTGAGGACAGGGCAGTGGGTGGAGGCTTCCCTAGGAAGAGAGGATCCCCTCCTGCCTTGCCATGGGGTACAGGAAGAGGACCTAAGAGATGAGAGGGAATGGAAACAGGTCCCTGCCCAGCGAGGCAGGCAAAACCCCCCTCAGCCTCCCACCCCTTCCCGGCTACCCTTGAAGAACAGGCATGTTGATGTGTTTGGAACTGGGCAGCTGGATGCCACAGCTGGTTTTGTCAGAAACTGCTGAGAGCCGTGCTGCCAAGCTACCACACTGCCCTGATGGCCGGGTGAACAGAATGTCTCCAAGGTCAGGTCCAGGTTCTCCATGCGCAGTGACAAGTGAGTATGGTCCCTGCCAGAGACTTAAGAGGGCAAAGACCATGGGTCAGGCAGGTGTACCTCATAACTAAGCAGCTGCATCTTTGAGTCTCAGTGAGGGCTTGGCAGGATTGGAGAAGGGAACAGAATGGACAGCAAGAGAGGACAATTGCAGAAAGAGTAATCTGTGCAACTGGTTTGATTAAAGGTAGTGCAAAAAAAAGGAGAGTTGCATCTGTGACTTTTTAATTTTAAAATATTCTTACATATTTAAATTAAAAGATGTTGCAAAACTCCTTGTTGGGTTTGCCCAAATCTTCTATAATAATAATACCTTTCTACTTTGGGAATTTTTTACATTGCTAGAAATCGTGGTTTATCAGTTTGCTGTGTTATTATTGTGCAGTGAAACTCTATACCAGCACAAGCTTATACCTGAGCAGTGTCTATAACTCTAAAGCTAGACTCTCATTTATTGTCATACAACAATAATGTTTTATCGTATATATGGTAAGAGAATTGATGTTGAGATATAAAACCTTTGTCATCCTATCACTGGTTTAAATTAGCCTGAAACTGTGCTAGAAATTCTATTATTCTTCCACTGCCTAGTCTCAGACCATGAGATAAGTCTACATCTTCAGTACATTCACTGTTAGTGTTCAATGGCAGTTTTGAATAAAACAAAACAAAAATCAAGCTTTTGGTGCCTGTGACTGAACTATGTCTGGGAAACATATAATACATTGGATTTGTTGACCTCACAAACATATCCACACTAACATCAATGACTTCTTTTTTTGAATGATATTTCATGGTTCAGCTCCATATCTTTGGTAAAGAGATCGAAAACACTGGAACTGGGGAATGTATGAGCTGACACTGTTTTATACTTTGCACTGTTGTATGAAATACGACTGGTGAAGATGTTGAACACAGTACTTTATAGTGAGGTACTTGGCCATCTAAAAAAGAGACACATTGGGGACTGAATCAAATCTTCCTTAGCCTTATCTAGAATAACATTTTTGGCTTTCCCATAGAGTATTGCACCATTTGAATGCACCTCAGGTGAAACAACAGAATTTACCAGTTCTATTTTAAAAACACCATCTGCAACAGTTCTGTTGTGAATGTTATCAGCATACTGACACATTACTAAAATGAGTGAGACCTGACACATGGAGAAGATCCAGGTTTCTGTTCCAGCTTATATAGACATATATAAATACAT
>VZRW01001577.1:8931-52110 GCA_013398125.1 Aegotheles bennettii
AAGGGAGTGGAACATCTCCCTTATGAGGAGAGGCTGAGGGAGCTGGGTCTCTTTAGCTTGGAGAAAAGGAGGCTGAGGGGTGACCTCATCCATGTTTACAAATATGTAAAGGGTGAGTGTCAGGATGATGGAGCCAAGCTATTGTCAGTAATGACTAATGATAGGACAAGGGGCAATGGTTTTAAACTGGAGCATAGGAGGTTCCATGTAAATATCAGGAAAAACTTTTTCACTGTGAGAGTGCCAGAGCACTGGAACAGGCTGCCCAGAGAGGTTGTGGAGTCTTCTTCACTGGAGACATTCAAAACCTGCCTGGATGCGTTCCTGCGTGATGTACTCTAGGTGACCCTGCTCTGGCAGGGGGGGTGGACTAGATGATCTTTCGAGGTCCCTTCCAACCCCTTAGATTCTGTGATTCTGTGATTCTGTGATTTGCCACTAAGGTAAGTTTCAAGTCTTATTCCACATGATCTTTATCCCACCTAAATTTTAATTACTTTCAGATTTTTATCTCATCTTTTCTGGTAGTTCCTTATTCTAATGTACTGCTTGCCAGTGACAATAGAGACAATACAACAAAATCTTGTTAAGATGTGTGGGACTGACCTCCCTGACTATCACCCTTCGAGTGTGGTTCTATCAGTGGGTCCTTTCCAGTCCTGAAATACTGTACAATGATATTTTTACCTAGCATGGTGTGGAAGCAGAGAACACTTGGGATTTTCAGCTTTATATATACAACTAGACATTACAAATTCACCAAATAAATAATTATTCTTCAAACTGAATTTGTTGTAAGATCAAGTTTCCCAGAGCTGTGAGTTTGGTTGTCATGTCACAGAGCAAGAAATGCAGTTGTCTTCAAATTAATTTACTGTTTATTTAAAAACTTGTCCCATGTTAACATTTTTTTTTCCTATTTTTTCCTTCTCATCTCGAGGCTGAACAACCCCAACTCTCTCAGCCTGTCTTTATAGGAGAGGCGCTCCAGCTCCCTGGTCGTGTTTGTGGTCCTCTTCTGGACTCGCTTCTCTTTGACCAACAGCCCCAAGACCTTCTCCTCAGAGCTGTTCTCAAGCCATTCTCCACACAGCCTGTATTTGTGCTTGAGATTTCCCTGACCCATGTGCAGGACCTTACACTTGGCCTTGTTGAACTTGATGCAGTTTGCATGGGCCCACCTCTCAAGCCTGTCAAGTTCCCTTTAGATGGCATCCCTTCCCTCCAGTGTATTGACTAAATGTCTGGAAAAGTCACAACTGTTGGATTTGGAACAGTTGAAAAATGATAGGACTAAGTGCTAATTTCTTCCCTACTCAGAAATTTATCTGAAACTAGTATTAGCTGAAGAAATGAGGTCTTCACGAAGAAAATGGGGAAATTCCTAAAGAGTCTTCAGCAAAATTGATTCTTGCACATATGCAACAAAACTTTCCTCAGATGAGAGACAGTGGCTCTGAGTTCTGTCTCACCTTGTAGCTGTAATGCTCATCACTGAGGTATAGATTCAGCCTATCTAAATTCAGTGCCCATAATAAAACAGAATAAATGCAGGTATTCTTGACAGAAGTATTGATGATCCGTTTTGTCAGAATCTTGACATTTTTGAGGATAGAGTAGCCTCCAAAAGAAGGTCTGGTTCAAAAATCTAGTGACCCCAGAAATTGATCTGACACTGAGAGAGCAGACAGCTGTGCTGGATTGTGAAGAACACTATCAAAGCAATCTTGGCTTCACACCATTCACATGCTTTCAGTTGTCTCATGAAGCCAAGGCCTCTGGGAAGCATAGTTTATGGTGGTCACACAGTGACATGGATATAAGTAGAAGTACCTCATCTGTCACAAAACCTCTTCTTCAACTTGGAGAGATCCATGCACTACTACCACATCCAATCGCTCTGAACAGCAAAACTATTACAGTCCCTTGACTGTCCCTAAGACAGTCCCTTGGTTATATATTAGTAGACGACTATGTTGCAACTTGTGAAATCCTCATTTTATTCTTTTACTAAAGAGACAATTCAGCTTAATGAGGAATGAGTCCCTTTGTATTTGTTGTTGGTACTTGTGAATGAATAAAGTGGTCCTGTGACTTCTGTACCTTCCATGATGACTACCAGGAAGTTAGCAAGGATGTGTGTTTCTGTCGAAGTTCTTACTGGGTTGTTAATTCACACAATTGGTGTTCTCTTCTCCTGGAGAATGAAGAACAAGGCATTTAAATGTTGTTGACTACGTCTATTTTAAAAAGTAATATAGTGCAATAGAAGGTCACTAGATCAAAATAACTAAGGCTACAGGACTTACATATTCGTTACATGTGGTTCCGGCATATATAAGCATTAGACTAGATTTAGTTTGAGCCCTTGGACAAAATGTCCATAAACTTTGGTTCAAATGTGTCTGAAGGACCAATGATTGGTTTGGGCCTTTATGTTCACATTAAGGGTTGAAATACATTCATCATGTACCTCTAACAAATCTTTCATTTCTGTTTCCTCAGAAAGGACTTTTGTTCATGTACAAAAAGTCCTCTCTGAAATGGAAACAATGCAATAAATTTGGTAACCGGAGATTTGTTTCAAAACTGCATTATTGTTCCATCCCAAAAGCTAATATAGATGCTTTTGATGAATAGACTTTATTTACTGATCTAGAAAGAGCTGAATAAGCTGGGATTCTCTCAAGATTGCCACAAAAATATTTCTCCCCTTGACAACTTTTCCAGTTCAGGAGCACAATCGCCTCTGGCACTTTCTAAATGATACTTAACACAGACTCACAGTTTACACCAAAGTCACTCTGAAAGGAAGAATAATGTTGGAGGTAAGAATGATAAGGTGACAGAGATGTGCTAAGTGTAAATGAGTATTTTCAGTGCCCATTTCTTCCATGATGAACATGCCTCAAAGAATTCAACATTCGTCAGTAGGTTATTTCAGGATGGATTTTATTTCCTAATTTTTCTGATAGTTCATTCTTCTGTCTCTTTGTAGGTCTGTTCTGGTTCCTAGAGCACGCCAGCTGGACAGTCCCCTTTGTCAAAAGAGTTTTACACAAGCTTTTACTAAGTGCAATCTACATGGGTAGAATATAAACCTTTGTTAATTTTCTCCATCAAAGTAAATCAAGAATCATCTTTTAAAGGACAAAGTTGGTTTTTTTTAAATTATTTTCTATGCTGTATGTAGTGACTCATGCATATCTACAAAAACATTCAACTGAAATATTTGAAAACAACTAACAACTAGATTTTAAAGAAAAAGATGTATAGTTATCTAAGTGTACTAAACACTAAAAGGTTTTTTGCCAGTTGAGCTTGAATCTGAAGAGAGATGAGAAGTTTGAAAGTAACAAAGAAAGATAGGGAATCAGGGTTTCTAGGTCAGTTTGATGTGGTGGTAAGCCAGCAGCATTCAGGGATAATTTAGAGTGAGTGGTTTTTATAGGCTGTAATGAGGTGGAATGCATAATGACTATAGCTAAAGTTTTGAAACCACTCAGTGATGCAAAGTGAAATAAAATAAGAAAAAACTCCCATTGTTGGAAGGCCAAGAAGGTTATTCACAAAGCAGCAGCAACTTAACATGCACTGAAATATTTCTTTGCTCTCAGTGATGAGCTTTATAAGAAAATTAGAGCTCTTTTGCCTATATTCATTGTGAACAGCCTTTACACATCAAACAGCAAAACTCTCTTTTCTTTTCATGGTTGTCTACAATTTGATCATTTTGTCCAAATGTCCAATTTATTGTTAGAAACAGATCTGTGGCTTTGGTTTTCTGCAAGTCATTTGTATTGAATGGTGCTGTAAAGGGGGAACAAAGCTGACAGGACATCTAGAGAAAAAGTAAAAGGAAGATTTAACTGCTATTCTAGGTATACAGTTGCTCATACTGTTTTTGCATAAGACAGGTAAATTTCCAAAACCAAGGAATATTTTGCATGTAAGAAAAGTCAAGTCAGCATGGGTCACAAAGCAGCCACCTTAACTCATGACAGGATTTATTGCAAGCTTGTAGAAGGCAGTGGATATATCTTGGTGACCTGAAGCTTTGAAACTAGCAGATGCAGAAAGAATTATGGGTGCTAAGTAAGATTTGTCCTGACAGATTGAGCTTTGACTTTGCATCCATACTCTATAATTGAAAGCAATTTATTTGACAATTTAAAAGATGCTGCAATTGTGAAATAATGTTGTTAATAATAATAATAATAATAATAATAATAATAACAACAATAACACTTTAATGAATGAAAATTTGTGTTCTTTCAACAAATACAAACTATTGGAGTTATTTCCCTTATTTCTGGGACTCAGTTAGCCTCAATTATCCTTATACTCTAGCTTCACACTGATATGGGAACTGGTGCGGGAACCACTGGTATGGGAACCACGACTGAAATCCACAGTGGCAGAATGATACAAAACTTAAATATGTTGTGTGGACTCCAACCTGCATCCCTACTTTTCTCAATAACTAGCATTAAACCTTGATCTGTTTGTTATTCCCTTTTAGCTCACTGAAACAAAGGTATTTTATTATCTTATCAGAAACATTTAACTCAATACATTAAAAAAACCATGTTTGTCCTCTTGCTCAAAAAACTATTATTTTGTAGATATAGAAAAGAAAATTAAACTTTTAAAAAATCAGTTTGAGTATGAATCTCTTGAAAATATTTTATACTTTTCTGAATCAGTTATTTCTTTGCTGTAAATATTCTGTTTTGTGAGATATAAGGCTTAATGTTACTGAATATATGCACTGAAGACATTTGAGATTGTCAAACAGAGCAGTATCTGATATGTGTAAAATAATCTTTTAAGGTTCATATATTGCCAGTCCTAACTTAGTAAGCGTAATTGTAAGTGCCAATTGGCTCATTAGTACGAAAGTCAGAGTCCAGCCCTGAAGACTTATTTGAGGCAAAGCTGAAAATACTACTTAAGACAGATGAGTCCAAAAACAATAACCAAGAAAGACCTTGTTCCAAAAGGCACCTAAATATCACTAGTCTGTTTCAAGTTTGGCAGGAAATGTTTGTAAATACGCATTTCATTCACATTGTCAAAAGTGTCTTTTGATCAGAGCACTTTCCTTACAGATTGGCAATCTGATTTCTGTTTCCATCTTCTGAGGTTGGTAAATTAACTACAGAAGAGTGATATTAGAGCACTCTGTTGGGTATGTTACATGTTATTTCTGCTCAGTGAATACTAAAGATTTCTATGAACAACGACTGGAGCCCAAGTCTACTCCTTCCTTGCCAAACATTGGCACCAATAAATCTTGGAGTGAAAATGCCTCTTGCATTTACTATATGGCTAATAAATGGTTATATGAAAGCTGGTGGCTTTACCACTCACCTCCCCACTTTTGACAATGCTTTTAAAAGGTTGAGATACCAGCTAGGTATTTTTTTTGTTTAGAAAAATATGGAGGTTACAGATGCACCCTCGATCAAACCTACCTCGTAGTAGAATTCAGATGCATGGTTATTTACATATCAGAAACAATAAATTCGCCAATACCTTACAGTGAGTCTAGATAACTAATCAGGATCTCCAGCTGCAGCCAAGTATTCAATTTTCAAGAATTCTGATGTGCAATTCAGAGATGCATTAACAGATACAGTGAATCTTGCCTTAAATATCTATTCTGCATCATCTTTCAGCTGCTTATATATGGTAAGATGGCTATATTGAAAAACTACTAATGTCATCCACAAACAGGCTCAAATGCAAGGTTTAGGCATGAATTTAGAATCTGCAATTCATGAACAGTTTGAGAATAAGTTTTGTAAAAGCAGGACCCATTAGTTTAGATTTTTGTAATGCTTTCATTTTCACAGGTTACTGCATTGTTTTGCTGTGAATTTTGCAATGAATAATAGCAACAACAATAATAAATATCTGGCCATTGTTTTGCTCTTCTGTTTTGAATCGTTATTTTTTACCATGTCCATCAGACATAACAGGTCACAAAGCTCCCAGAATCAATAATCTGGCACCACAAAAACCACACCACTATGTGGTGGGCAGTCCCCAAAAACATAAGTTATGTCAGACTGCTCTCCAAAGTAGTTGGGAGATTGTTTGCTTACTGAAAAATATACAATCTTTGTTAACTCCCTTTCATAGAAATTTAACAGATGAAACATTCAGAAAAGAGGTCTGAAAGATTTTTAAAATATCTCAAAAATGCATCATGGGACAAGTGTTGAGGTCAGTGCAACCAGCAGAAATTCACACTGGATAAAGATTTGTTCCTGTGTCTCCCCACCTGATATTGCTGCTGGTCACTAAGTAGATCTCAAAAGCAGAGTGAGAATAGTGTCACAGAGATTGTCATTCTCCTCCTTTTGGGGCAAAGCAATGCTGATGAGAGCCAAAAATTGCATCAAGCTTTTTTCATGGTTTTTCTTTTTTTTTTCTTTCCCTTTTCAGATTTCTTCAGAGTCTAAGATTGGAAAATTCATTAAATCTACTAGGTGAACAAAGAAAAAGTGAAGTCTCAGGAGGAAGTGTTGATCTGAGATCTGAGAACTAAAATGCTAAGTGACTTAGAACAGCAAAGTTCCAAGTACCTGTGTTGTCTCCATAGGGGTGGTGAACACAGAAAAGAAGCCTGTTTTTATGCCAGAGGTAAAATATGTTCAGTTGATGATACTAATGATGAGAAGGAGCATAGAATTTGTCATACTGAATCAGACAAATGCTATGTTTCTTCTCATTTGTTGAAACATGCATTTGTCTGCCTTCAGAAGTGACCAATGTCTGATGCTTGAGGGGAAGTTGAAGAAAAACCCTTTATGTACTTAGTTAGTTGTATGGAAAGGAAGATAGAGAAGGGGATACCTTCTTGACCCCTGCAGCTATCAATTTACCCTCTGAAGCATAGTAATAGATTACTTTAACATTCATATTGTTGTTATTACTCATAAAATTATTCAGCCCTTTAAAAATCTTTCAACGATATTTGACTTAATAAATCTCCTGCTGGAGTTAATTCCAAGGGATGACGGCATGCTGTGAAAAGTATTCACTTTCACTCTTTTTGCTGTGCTTTTGCCTTCTGTTTATGTCATTGTATTTTTATTATACATCTCTTATTGATTCATTATGGCATAGGGTTAAAAGTAGGGTTTTATCATTTTACACTTCATAAAAATAAATAGAGAGAACAGACCATTCTATTTTCCCATGTGAAATAAAATTCAAGGTGTTTTCTTTTTGTCTGTGTTGTGAAGAGTTTGGTGTCTATTTTTCTATGCCTTCAAACAGAAAATGTAACGATGGCAAAATGTTCAATGATAAAAGATAAAATAATTTTGTTTTTCCTCTAGATACATTCTGGATTTATGTAGTATATTCTGCATATCTTCTTTCCCTGTGTATACTTTTATTATCAATAGGTTGATTAATTCCTGAAGAAATTTCAGTAGCACCGGAAATGCTAATACAGATAACAATCCCCACCTATCAATTAATTTTTAATTGATACTGATCATCCCCAAGTTTAGGTTCTGCTCCCAAATAAGGACAGGAAATATTACATTTTTAGAGGCAGAAGGGAACATTCTGTTTATCCTGCCATAATTACAACTTCATCAAGAGATTCCTATTTTTATATCAAGCTATACATTTTGAAAGATCTAGAATCCTGCTAAACCTGTTTCATAGAATTAATTAGAGGCAACTGCATTTATCTCCATGAATGCTGGTCTGAGATTCTTTTGGCATGTTTTCTCGTTTCATATGAGACTGTTAGAGACATAATTGAGATCACACTGTCTAATATAATGTGGCAATAAAAGCTAAGAAATGTGTACTTAAACATGCCAATGCATTATTTCAGGGACATTTAATAACACATGTAATCTTACAGTTGGTGAAAATTTCCATTCCCAGAAATGTATATACCCATATTTGTATATTAATGAATACAATCTTAATTAACCTTTAACACAAGTAGCTGATGTAGCTACTTTGCTAGAAATCAATTCCTGAATACCTTTTTTTTCCTTTTCCTTTCTAAATCAAACCTAAATTGTATTTATTCATTAAGTTTATTCCTTTAGGCAATTCTTTGGTAAGAATGGAAGCTGTGCTGTAGATTTTAGCCTGCAGGTCAGCATAGTCACTCAAACAGACCATCTTCAGATGAGCTCTAGCCTCGAGGATCCTTCTATCTGTCCTACTAATTTTTCTCCAGAGCATGACAATTCAAGCAACAAATGCAGCCTGAGCAACTTTATGTTTGTTCTTCAAAACTGAAGTCTATCTGTTGCTACAACAGGATGATGAGAAAAGGAACACTTGAAAGAGGAGGAAAGGGCTTTAATTGAAGCTTCCTGTTACTTCTTGTCTTCTCACCTCTTCTCTTCATTTCACAAGCACAGCAGCCTGCCAAATGGAACAGCAGGAGAGAGGCAATTGAGCACCCTTTCTCTTCACTCTTGGCTTATGCCTCTCTGCATAGGCTCCTAAACCATAGACACTTTGTGTCCTTCATCTTCCCGTCATGCTTGAGGTCTGCATCTCTGCAGTTAGGTGCACTTAAGCAACCTAGGGTGTACTAGAAACAGAATTTTTCTCTATCACTTCTGACTGCATTTGGTCATCAATCATTTGCAGAGCACCTCTAAACACCTTCTGAAAGGATTGGGGTCTGAACAAAATGGAATTGCAAGTGTTAATTTTTTTTAAAAATAGTACAGAAAGAGTTGATGTATGTTTTCAGAGATCTGGGTTTCCTTCAACAAAGCCTCTTTAAATAAGATGGTTTGGTATATTTGCTTAGTATTTCCAGATGTTCATCCAGGTGTGCATATTTCTGTTTAAGCAATAGAAGTAAAAGAAGTGTCCCCGCTGCTGACCAGCCCTTGTAATCAGATCAGTGCTCCATCTGCTGCTACATAGTGCCCAGTATTTTTAAAGCATTCAGTCAATAAGTAGATCACCAAAGTTCAATTCCTTTTTCTGCCTGAAGAAGCGTATTACCTGTGTCCCACTGGAATGTGTTATGTTCATTAAAAAGTTAAAGAACTCTTGCTGTAATTTTCTTTCTGAAGCTGTGTCAGTGTGTATAAAAGATTTCAAGTTTCCCTGGCCTGAAAAGAGAAAGAGCATACTGGTGTAACTCTGCACCTCAGTGCTGAGTACTGTTGCCTCAGAGAAAGGGGATTGACTGCAAGGAATTTTTTTATATCCAATCATTCCTTAATTTGACCACAGGAATGGCTCTGGGAGCAGAAAATATAATTTTCCAATTACAGTGATGAGTATCTTTGTGTTGCCTCTGTACAGAGTGTGCTGGACATTATTTTGAGGTTGTTGTTTACCCCATTCACTGCATGCACACCTGAAGTACTGAATATCACAGAGCCATGTCATTAACACTGGGTGCTGCAATACTAAAGCTTTTAAACATTTAAATAATAGATTGGATCCAGTCAGTGAGGTTTTTCAATATCTGACATTTTTATTTCTTGCTGCTTTAGTGTCTGCAGAAGATTGTCTAATTTGTGAGAACGTTATGCTTTGTTTACTTTTTCCATCTTACAGAAATTCTTTTTTTTTCAAGTCCTCTTTTTTTATCAGTATTTTCCAGCAATAATTATGTCTCCAACTTCACCAAGAGATTCAGAAGTTGTTAGCATAAGTCACTTTTCCTATTCAGTCGCCACAATGTCATGATAATGATACTTTCTTATAAACACCTGTATGCCCTCTGCCGTACCAAAAGTACCGCTGTTCTCCATTCCTATGATTTCACTTTTGTTTGAGTCTTTTCTTCTTTTCTGTTAAACCACAGTCATATAATCTGCATTTTCTTCACACAATCTTTTTATTTCACATCAATGCACATCCAACAGGTTACCTCCTTCTGTGCAAATAGTACCTCTGATAGTGCAGAACCCACCCTCTAGTTTCTTTTGTCTGTCTCTAATGTAAATCTCATACATACAAATTTACGTGTTTTGTTTGCTGCATTAGAGATGTTCCAAAAAACAAAGCAATCAGTTTCGTCTCTGAAGCTACCCAATCATGTGTTCTCAGCACTTGGGGAATCGTACCAGCTGGAGATGGAAGGGATGTTGATGGGTCAGTCTATTCACTCCTTTCCCATTGCCGAATTGTTCTCAACAATATATTTTTAATGTTTTCTGGCTCATTTTTAAATGTAGTTTCTTCTCATTATATTTAAATTTAAAAGAGTGAGAGACAGATTACTACTTTATAGCAGAACAATTCTCTTTGACTCTAAGACAGTTCCGGCATTTAGATTTATTTTATTAAGTGTACAGACTGAGATGAAGTGCATTTCATTTTTATAAGAACTAAAATATGGGTAATATGAAATCTGAGCTGAAGTGGGAACTGGTCCAAAAATTCTGACAAATTTGTGAATTTTCAGGTTCTGAAAATTGCATGATGACTTTCTGAAAGACTATTACTTGGGACCTTTGGTTATAACTTCCATAGTCTCAGCCAGATAACTGCAAATAGCCTGAATGCTCAGCTGTTATAAATCCAGTATCACTGTTGACAGTGCTGCTTGACCAATTTGCACCAGATTAGAATCTATCCTTTTGACCTGGCCAAATGTTTTTTGATGATAAGCATCACAAATTAGGATTGGATTTTTAGAAAATCTCTTTTTCTCCTTTATGTCCCTAAGTAATGATGGGTGAGAAAAAGTTTTCAGACATTAGCAGCTCTGACCTTGACAATAATGGCTGGTATTTCAAAATACAGAAGACTGTTGTAAACTTTCTAGCTTCCTGACTACAAGAAATTATATTGCAAGTGACTCTTAATCAGCTATTGCTTTGAGAAATTATGAAATCAAAATTAACCAGAAAATGTTGTGGGGGTTAGAATATCAAAATAGATACTGATCATGTATCTTGTCTTCTCAAATTTAGCCTATAAAGTGTTATATACTAAGGTTTTATTTTTCTGTTTTTATTGGCTAGAAATCAGAATAAGGCATAGCTAGAAAGAGGGAATCAAATCGAAAAGATTTCAGAGGAGCAACAAAACTGATCAAATGACAAAATGAGAAGACCATCACCAGAGGTAAAGACCCAGGTTCCCCTGCTATTTTATGGTATGGCAGGAGTGGCCTTAAAAGAACCACATCAGTGAAATGAAGTATCCTTAAAAATTTTTGGTTTTGTCATAATTAATTAAGTTTTACATGAAGAAAAGAATGAAAAAAGTACCTTGGCAAAAGCCAGGCAGACACATGAAAGTGTACTAGCAGTCTCCAAACTTTTGCACCAAGAAAATAGATGAGAAATTTAGAAAAGAACAAAAAGGAATACCCAGGGTAAAGGGGGGAAAAAAAGATTGTTACTGTGAATTAATTGAGTATAATTTTTTGGGTAATTAACTTAGGATATATACCTCAGCTTTGTGAACCCAAATTCACGGCATTCATTCATTTGCTAAGAACTGCTAAGAACTGCTGTAGAGATAGGTGGTGAGGGTTCTTCAAATGAGAAGACCACAAGATTTCTTCATAATGGAAATTGCTAGGAAACCTAAATAGATAAATGGGTCTTAATACCCCATCACATTCTCAGGGCAAAATTGTATAATACGCATTAGGTAACAGCACAAAGTAGGAAGACAATTTGGTTTTAAAGTCAACATCAAGACCCTCTGTGTTAAAAGAAATCTATTATATAACAACACGGGCAAACATGAGACCAGGAATTAGTGGAGAGGGAGAAGTGAATGCTGCACAATGATGGCAGTGTTCACCCTTTACTGATTCAACCTGTACCACTTGCACTTCCCTGACAATCATTTAACATGCAATAGTGAGTATATTCAGTATTTTTACTATTCCCTACAAAGTCACCCTGGAGGAATGGCACAGCAGACCTGCTCTGGTTCTCAGATTCCAAGCTTTAAGCTCCATCTTAATTAGCTGATGGAGTGAATGAAATTATTTTGCCATTCCCATGTCCCAACTTGACAAACTGGGACTTGGCATTAGCTCAGTATAAGACAATCCATGCAGCTATATATGGTATGTGCTAATGATGCTATTAGTAACACATTGCTGAATGTTAACATGTTAGAGCTTGTAGCTTCATCTCTCTATGGAAGTGACTTGATTAATGCTAGAGAGAACTTTTTAACAAAGGTATAATTTCTGTGACACTATTTTATGTTGTCAAAGAAAGAGGGATAATCTTTACATTGAATATGATTATGTTTAATTAAACAGGCTGTGCCAGACTTCCTCCTTCTCTATCTGCTCACATATACATGTAATATTTTTCTTCTTTTTTTTTTTTTTTGAAAGTTACCAAGATTTGAGGGGTTATCAGTCACCTTACTGAGTCCCCTAATGCCTGGTCTGCTGAAGGCTGATGGGTATCTAACAGTATAGTAATTGCAGGGTGTCCAGTCAGTGTGAGGTGTCACTTCAAGAGACTTTTTCTGTAGATCTAGTATTTTTATATGAAAGCTTGTCATTGGAACAACTAAGACAGATCTTCTAATGGGAGTAGTGACACTATGGGGACACATTCATCAAAGAAGTAACAGGTAGTGTGGTTTTTGGAAGGGGAGATTATTAATGATTAAATGGCAATCCTACTAATTAAAAGTCAAAAGTAGATAAATAAGGGATAACTTCCATGATAATTGCCAAATTTATGTATTTAGAGAAACCTAGCACATCATAAATATTAAATTGAGCTATTATCTGAAGTGTATCTGTGCCAGGGATCCATAAATAAAGACCTTAGGGACTAATCACTAGAAATTTTAATTATTTATCTCCTTCCACATTTTCACAAACAGAAGAGATAATATCTTCTTTTCAGTGTAAAACACAAAGGAAACATGCTTTTTTTTATAAATCTTTTGAGGAGGCGAAAAAAAGAATAATGCAGTGGGAAAGCACAAATAATGAAGATCTCAACAATGAGAAAATCTTTAAAGAAAAATCTTGGCTTCTCTTTTCTTCTGAGCATTAACCTCCTATTAAGTACACTAGTTTTATGTCAATGTGTAGCTTCATTGACTTCAATTAAGCTATCTCAGATATCCACCCTGCTGAGAGAGCAACCACAGACTTTTAAAAAGTTATCCAGCACAGAAATGCATCAAGAGTGGTGAATCAGGTCATTTGTGTAATCTTAGTCGTTAGTCCTGCCTTGCACCTTATATAATAATTTATGCAAAGAAGGTACCTAAAAGTCTTTTGGGGGACTCTGATATTGCTATGATATTAGTGGAACTGTTTTATGCCCATTTTTTCAAGATTAAATGTGTATTATATGCACAATTCTATGCACAGTTGGCTTCAATGAACCAGGATGCTTAAGTATTGGGACAGATGTTGCACTGCACAGACCCTTCGAGTGTTGTCTTCTTGGCTCACTCAATATAACCAAAAACTACACTGACTGAACAGGTTGAGAAAGTGGGTCCTGACTACACAGGATTGACTCTCCAGTCTTCTGGGAAATTAGAAGAGAGGATGGTGTGAGTATTTCTGTACAGAATCTGTAAAAAAGTTTCATTTATTGGAAGCTGCAAGCTCATTTGGAAATATCCATAGTGAATTGTGCTGTAGACAAGTCAGACCATTGCATATGGATTATTCTTGGAATTGCTTTGGTTTGGCCAGAGATTATTCTTGATCCACCAGACACTTGTCCTCCCATAACAAGGATGAAGTATGGGAGAGATTGAGCAGTTTGACACTGGGGTATTGTCAAAGAAATACAGCTACTGACTATCTGCAGTTCTTCCCTTCGTATCCCGGCTGTCAGTCCTACAGTAATCCTGTTTGGGTTTTTTTGACTACTGAAAAAGGATGATATTTTTTCTTATATTGGATATTATATGAAAGCTGGTAGTTCTAAACAGTTAACATCCAGTTAAGAAGTAGTAAGAATTACTTGAGGGGAGTACTAGTCAGCTATTAACTGGTACGCTAAGCCATCAGAACTTTTTGAAGCATGCCAAGTAAAGATACTGCAAAATCATTCACACAGTTGTACAGAGTTTTTAGGCAGAAGTGATATTCTGCAAGCTGAGATCCTGACTCCTTTCTGAATCCAGTAGTTTTGAAAGGATAAAAGCCCTGAAAGTTTGTGAAGTCATGCATCCAATACATGAGGCCAAGAGTAAAAATTGGACCCAGCTCCTCCTTTCTTCCTCATTTAAATACTTTTCTCTATAAATGTGGGTAAAGTGTAGTAGTGGAATGCTATTACTATTAAGTGAAAAATGAGCTTCTACAGGAAGCCATGAAAATGAAAGTAATAATTAAATCTTCATATAACTTTAGGTTGTATTATAAGTGCTTAGCTGAAAAATTCGTCTTTAACTCATGGCCCGCAGCAATCACATCTGTTATATTTTAGGAACAGAAAGCTAATGAGGTGGAATCTGGAGTACTGAGCTTAATTGGGCTTGTTTTGATTAAGTGTATGTGCTGGGAATATTTTACACACTAGTATAAATTGCCAAACAGTCAACACAAGCCACAAAATTTGCAAAATCTGTTGTGGGTAGTGTTAGAGAAAGGACTGTTTCCAATAAACAATAAATGGCAAAAGAAAATTTCTGAGGTTTTTGTGAAAAAAGTGTACTTTAATTTACCTAATTAGTGGCTTTCTATGGTTGTAAATGCATTTCTCTGTCTTGTTCACATTCATGTAAATACACACAGAGGCACACACAAATGTGCTGTACAGTATACAATTGTAACAGTTTATCTTTGGGCTGGGTAGATTAAGTCTGACTGGCAAAGACATTTAAAACTGCATAATCTTTATACAAGCATGAAAATGTGATGTATCCTTCTTATATTACATATTTAGCAGAAAGAATCATATTTTTCAGCAGTTTTAAAAATACGTTTTTTAAGGAGGGATGTGTATGTGCAGTTTTTCCACCTGCCAATCCTTATCACTTTGGGCCATACTTTTAGATAGTGTAAACCTGTGTAAATTCATTGACTCCAGTACACTTTGCTGATCCACTCAATTTAGATCTGATCTCTAAAGTTCCTGTGTGCATTCAAAAGTTAGGAGGTGGAAAAAAACATGGGTAATATATTTTAGCAAGATTAAAAAATGTTTTCTAATGGATTTTCTCTACATTAAAAAGTGCTACAGGCTGGATGCCTGATATTTTGGGATCATCCATAAGTAGAAACAGATGCTGACTCTTCAAAGTAAATGGCATATGAATTAAAAGTGGTTCTGTTTAGATTGTTGTAAAAAACACAGCAACAAAAAATTTTTGTCCAGTGCTTTCATTAGTAGCTCTCAAAACAACTTTCAAGTAAAAATGCCTCCATTTTTGCACACAAGGAAAGCGGGACACCAAGAATTGGCTTGTAGAAAGCCAGTGATAGAATTCTCTGAGTGGTGATGACCTGTACAGTGGACACCTGATCTGTCAGTCTATGAAGACTGATGTTTGCCACATGACAGAGTCATTTGACATTTGAATCCCTCTCTGGCTATGTGGGTTGAAGATTGCAATACTGACAACCTTACAGTACTCATATATTTCAAGATACTTTGTACAACTCAGATATGGCTCTGTCATGTTGAGCTGTTTCAGCTGGTAAATATTTCTCCCCTGATCCCAAATCCACATTAAAAATTTAGGCTGAGATTTTAAATTTTTTTGAATTTTAGGCAAATTTGGTAATCACGTTCTTCAAGCCCTTGAAGATTCCAGTTTTGATCAATGAATGTTTCACTATAATTAAATAATACATAAGAACCCCTTGAGAGCTAGCAACTCCGTTTTAGCTGCTTACTAGTTTTATACATTTCAAAACCTTTAGCCTGGGATACAATGTTGCTAAGTAAAGGAGACATTCCCTCAGATAAATCTCTAAACAATTTCTGATCTTCCCAGTATTCATGCTGGCTCTCCCGCTCCACAGCTCACAAGGAAGTAATAGGGGCAAATGCAATGAACATGAGAAGCACACAGAGTTTATGGGCAAATACTCTGCAGCCCTCCAGGAAAATTATGATCATAATGTTTTACTGGCTTGGATTAAATTCTTCTGTCCAACTGCAAATCCCACAGGTGAATTGCAGCTCCTTCCACTGGGGAGGAAAATGGTATTTGAACACACACAGAACTTCTCTACACTACTGATACAGGCTAAGGGACTGACTGAACTAATAGGAAGGCAAAGTATAATATCTCAGGTTAGGTCTTGCTAGAGCAAGCTCCTTCACTCTTGAAAAAAAGAAGTCTGTCTAATGGCCACAGTTATTCAGGGCTTTGGCTTTACACTTCATTCAGAACAGTGCACTGCTAGTTGCGTTGTGACCCCTAACACTATATTGTCTGATTGGTTCAATAATGATTCTGAGGAATGAGAGCCACCTACTCTATTATCAGCTCCAACTCCTGGGGTTTCCCTTAAAGGGACTTCCATTCAAGTCTGGTCTAGAGTAACATGTGCAATTACACTAGAAAGAATGAAAATGTGAAGGGGGCAGCTACTGCAGCTTCAGGTCACGAGATGATTGCTGGCTGTGATTAGGAAGAAATCCCCTCCTCTTAAATGAAGCATAATAGAGTTCATATCTAAGGATTCCGGACTGGCCATTGTTAAATACAGGATATTCCCTGTGACAGTTCATAGAATCTCTGATTTCCCTCCTTTTCCCTTTTCAAAATGCAGTAAAGGAAAAGAAAACTTCCAGAAACTTTCTACCTTCTCAATGAAAAAAAATGGGGTGAAGAGGAAATAAATTTTACTACTCTGCTGCTCTGCTGCCTATCATTCTGCTACAGCTTTTTCCTTTATAAGCAGTTTTGAATGTTGGGGTTTTTTTTCGTAGACAGTTTAATGTTTCTAATATTTGATGTAAAAATTCTGAATTAATTTCACTGTATTAAGCCTACTAAATATGATTTCTTTTTTAAGCACGTTGCTCTTGTGAAAGACCGTGGTCTCTAAGGATTGTCTGTCAGTCACCTCCTAAAATAAAGGTTATTATTACTATCAGATATGAACAATAGCTGATAGCTTCAAGTTGAAGAAAGGTCAAGAGACTAATCACTGATATGCTTTCAGCAGCTATCTCTTCTAGTCAGGACTTAAACAATTGTTAAAGGCGTTTTTTTTTTTCAGCTTTAAATTCTATCCTGGTTTTCCTCATTGTCTTTATACATTCTTGCATGTGCACACAAATCCATCTCATCTTAGTTCTTTTTGTATCTGCCAAGTTTAACTTGAGCAAAAATCATAACCATTTCGGAATCTGGAACAGGAATAATTGCAACATTCATGTCTGTGTATCAAGAGGGGAGTAAGTGTATTGGGACTGACTTTTTTCTATCACATTTGTGGCATCCCTGAGCAAATTTCAATTTTCTAGCATGGTTCTTAAGCCACAACTCCATTACTCTGCTTCTGTTGGAATGCTACTTCCATCCACCCCACTTGGTACTGTGGTTTCTTGAGACCTTTGTTTTAGAATCCTTGCACTAAAAAACTAAACTATTTTTTTTTTAAATACATTCTTTGTGTATCTTGCAAACTGTTGAGTATCAATAATGTATGAGGCTGTTCAGGTCTGGAAGACTGAACAGAGCTGGTGGGTTGTGCTGCCTCTGCTCAAACTTCAGTTAAAGCGTGAGAAGTTTATATAGGTCAGCAGTGTCTTCCTTCAAACTGAAGAACTTGGACATGCTTGAAATATGTAATGTAGGTGGAGACAGCTTGAAAGACAGAGAACTATTCAACCAATAGCTGGTATCAGCTGAATCCCTTCATTGTTCTGAAAGCATTGTTGAAACTACTAAACAAGTCATTGGTAAATGACTGTCTGAAATATTCTATTTCTTCAGTATAGATTTAAAATAAAATCTTAGAGCAATAGAAAAAGCAGGTGAAATTGATTTCATTTAACAATAACCTTCCAGTGAGCCTCACATCTCACTCAAATAACCTTTTTAACTAATTATAGTGGAGCCTGAAAATAAAGCACTTCTAGTCTGAAGGGTTTTAGAAGTCATCAAAATTATCTAGTGTTCAATATAGCCAAAATCCTATATGCTATTATGTTCTTGTGCCATCAAGGTTGCTTGCAAGTTAACATCTATAGGGCTGTGAGAGGATCAAGAGGCAAACATTGGTATCATCAAATGTTATATTGATATCCAAAGATATTATGGCAAGCAGGGAAATCAATAATTTCTAAGCACTTTCTTCTTTTGACTTTGTATTAAATTCTGAGTGACTGCAATAATTGGTGTTTTTCCTCCTTTTTCAGGTCTGGTACCATATCCAGACACTCAGCTTTACTTAGTGTCCTGCCAGACTACTCTTTTTTCCTTTCTGCCCTTTAAAAGATTAGAGGTATGTTTTCATATTTGTTAGCTACTATTCTTTGTGGTGCAGATTTACAGTTACAAAAGGCTTACCTGTTTTGACTCCATTTATCTTAGTTTCGATGGCCTTTTAGATTCCCAGCAGTCAGGATTTAAAGACTATTTACAATAAATGGTCCTGTCATTCTTTGAAAAGGAGCCTAGATTCCTTCCTTTGTTACTTCTTAGGTGATCTGTGTCTTGCTCCTATATGCCTACGTCACTGCTTCTCTTGGTGTTCTTCCTTTATGCTAAATATAGTATCCCAAGTATTCAGATTTATTTTTTTTTTTCACCTTTCAAGATACCAAATGCTGTAGGGGAAATTTTGTTTCTTATGTTTAGTGACCTTCACCATCTACTATGAGATCTATCTGTTTACTTACTCAGACTTTCTTCAAATCAATTGCTCCCAACTGTAGACCATGCACCATTAGTGATTCACGGAGCAGTTGCTGGAGATCCACAGAGAACTGCCTTGTAAAGCACTGGTTCCTTTACACTTCAGAGATTCTATCTTACATTAAAACTATTTAAAATCATATTAAATTGCTTCTGAATGCCACTATTCAAAGAAGTCAATCACTGCTGTTACACAAACCTGACATCTAGTTGTGAAATGTTCTGCGTTGACTAATATGAGGGGAAAAGTGGGAGTCAAGAGGTTGAGATGTGACCCATACCCTGGAAAGTTTGAGAACATGCCCTTTATAACTTCTCTGTCTCAGATATAATCTTCTGATGGGGCTGTATGGAATATCCTTTGAGTCAAATCAGTTTTATGATTTCTAAACTCTGATGGGTTTAATTTGCTGAAAAACTTTCCAGAGATTATGATACTTTGTACAGCATACATATAAATAATTTCTATGACAGCCTCATTAATCAGGCTACATTTTAAAAGCATTAGCCTTTTTCCCCTCTGTTGAATCCACAGCTTATCTTTCCTCAATTATAATTAGTGTTCATTCAAATCAATAATTCTTTTGCAAACTACGGAGTTACACTGGGCCTGATCTAGACCTTCATCCTCCGGTTGATGTGCCCCAATATTTGAGAGGTGTTTGAAAACTTGGCTCTACATTAACGTATGGCAAATGAACTCTATTTTAAACAGGGGTAAATCTAAAGATATCAATCACTGTAAAGTTTACTCTTGATATTCGTGACTTTGATGTATCTGGCTCTGAGAATGGAGTATGAATTAGTCACCTTTATTTACCTTCAAGGAAGTGGGAGACACACACAGGAAGATCAAACACCAGCCTAGTGGAAAATAAACAATTTAAAATTGGTCAGCACCTAGAAAAGTTGTCCTCCATACATGAAAAAATCATTAGGCCATTAAAAAAAAAAATATTATTTTCTTTATGGTGGAAGAGGAGCTGGGAGAACATTCCTACTCCAAACCAGCGTGAAAGATTGTCATTTGGGTTTTGACCACTGGGAGGTAAAGATATCAGAAATAAACTCTCTAGGCAAAAACAATAGAATCATAGTATCATGTGGGTTGGAAAGGACCCTTAAAGATCATCTGGTTCCAACCACCCTGCCATGGGCCAGAACACTTCCCACCAGACCAGGTTGCTCCAAGCCCCATCCAACCTGGCCTTGAACACTTCCAGGGAGGGGACAGCCATAGCTTCTCTGGGCAACCTGTTCCAGTGTCTCACCACCCTCACAGGAAAGTATTTCTTTCTAAAATCCAATGTAAATCTGCCCTTTTTCAGTTTGAAACCACTCCCCCTTGTCCTATCACTGCATGTCCTTATAAAAAGTCTCTCTCCACCTTTCCTTCAGGTACTGGAAGATGGTTTAAGGTGTCCCCAGAGCATTCTCTTCTCCAGGCTGAGCAAGCCCAACTCTCTCAGCCTGCCTTCATAGGAGAGGTGCTTCTGCACTCTGATCATCTTTGTGGCCCTCCTCTGGAGTCACTCCAGTAGCTCAAGGTCCTTCTTATGCTGGGGACTCCAGAACTGGACACAGGACTCCAGGTGGGATCTCATGAAAGCAGAGTAGAGGGGGAGAATCATCTTCCTCAACCTGCTGGTCACACTTCTTTCAATGCAGCCCAAGATACCACTGGCTTTCCAGGCTGCAAACGTACAGTGACAGCTCATGTTGACCTTATCATCAACAACACTCCAGAGTTCTTCTCTTCAGGGCTGTTATCATTACATTCTCCACACAGCCTGTACCTGTGCATGGGATTTCCCTGACCCATGTGCAGGACCTTGCACTTGGCTTTGTTGAACTTCATGTGATTTGTACAGGCCCACATCTCCAGCCTCTCCAGGTCCCTCTGGATGACATCCCTGGCCTCCAGCATGTTAACCATACTACACAGCTTGGTGTCATCAGCAAACTTGCTGAGGGTGCACCCACTCCCACCAACAAAGATGTTAAAGAGCACCAGTTCCAGTACCGATCACTGAGGAATGCCACTTGTCACCAATTTCCACTTGGATATTGAGCTGTTGAAGACAACTCTTTGAATGTGACCATCCAGCCAATTCCTTATCCACCAAGTGGTCCATCCATCAAGTCCATGTCAATCTAATGTCTAATGTCCATGCAATCAGTGGAGGATAGATATTGTCACATTCATAAGGGATATGTGTAACATAGGGGATTGGTGTAACACTCACTGGCACTCACCACACTAGAACCTGTGAAAAACCGATGAAGAATATTGAAATGTATTTCCCACCAGTGCTATCACTTGGAATCAAGTAAAGGCAACTTTTGCACCCATCTTCACCATCTTTCGTGTCTAAACATATCCACAGCTCTAATGCACTTTGATTGTTAACAAATGGCCAACCTTGGAAATACATTCCAATGCCCAGTATGATTCTGCCTTCACCTAACTTGAAAGCTGTAGTGTCTCGTCAGAGGTATGCTCCACTGAAGTCTATTTGATACTTGTCTGGGAAAGCAGAGAGTACTTTTCTTTCCCTTGACTTGCAATCAAGCAATGGACAGGACCCTGGAACTCAAGTGTGATGACGGTCAGTGACCACAACTGAAAATGAAGCTGTGAGCTGTGCTTTTCTGGAAATTTGGGTCATAGGTATTCCTTCTCCCTCCTCATCATGTCAAGTTATGAAGGTTAGGCAATACAATGACAAAAAAATGAACAAGAAGATTAAAACTAATCTTTCTAGAGTAAGACTTTGTATCTCCTCATAATATTAGGCCAGGTGAAGTTCTTGAAACACCTGCAACAGGGATTCCTGCTCCCAGAGATGGACAACTGCTAAAATGACACAAGACAGCTATAAAAAGGCATGATAAATTATATATAAGGGATAAAGGAAGTGAAAGCTAAACAGAGCTGGAGAGGGTTAGAAAGAAGAGGATTACAATGGAGGTCTGATGGGTCTTCCTGTTCTGTCAGCTTCTCTTTTCAGAGTTAAACTTGGTGGCAATGAGCAATAGGATTATTTTGTTTTGGTTTGGTTTTGCTGAGGTTAAAATTGTAAGGTGACTTTGTGTTTTATATGAGAGGTTATGAGAAAATGCTTGTAATGTGCATAGCTTGTGATGACTGAGATAGTCTGGTCACAGGAAGGGGTGGGCAAGGGAAGAGAAATTTTCAGGGTCAACTTTAGAAACTTTGAAAATGCAACATTTTTAAAGTAATCCCAGAATTCTCATTAATATAGTCAAGACAGTATTTTTACAGACAATAATTTGTTTGTGGAAGTATTGTTGAACCTTGTGTTCATCCATTATTGCAAATCATAGAATCATTGAGGTTGGAAGAGACCTTAAAAATCATCTAGTCCAACTGCCTATCTACATCACCACTAAACCATATCATCCATCATGGCAATAGGCACAAAGGGGTTAATGATGACTTTACACTGTGGTCACCCTACCTTAAAACATTGTTCCTGACCATGCTTCCATCAAAATCTGGGCAAAGTGAATTATAAGGAGATGTTATACTTAGCACCTAGGGAAGTAGACATTGTTCTATGCTGTTCCACATGTGGATGCCATACATTCACAGAGAAAAACTGAGCTGTCATTTTAACACATAAAGTTAATAATCCCTTTTTCTCATTACAGCTCTTCAGCTGAGAGACTGTACTGATTGGATCAGGGTATACTGCCACTGACTTCCAGTCTATTGTTGTCTTCATTACTTTAGATGTCCTTCCTTTAAACTGCATTGACATGCCCTACTTGAAAAACTGAGATCCGACCTTCCTTTAAACACTTTCCTGTGATTGCCCAGAGGGTGGCAACAGCCATCTAGAATTCACTGAGGAAGACTCATGGAGAAGCTCCTCTTCCTGCAGCATCAAGAAGCAGGTGGTGTGCTTCTATAAGCCTTAGTGAAATGTGCAGATGAGCAAATCCTGGAAAGAACAAAGTCAGTGAGCTATGGTTTTGCAAAGTGGATGCTTGCATGCACACTGAAGTACTGCAGGTGCTGAAATAAAGAACAGAATCTCTGAAAAAACATGAAAATCTCCTTTTAAAGGAAGGAGGAATCGCTTCATGAAAAATATCAGACAAATTACATCCTAGAATGGCCTAATTTTCTCCAATAATTATAAGAAAAACTGCAGGATATATTAAGTAACCAGTTTCAATGTAGACATCTTCACTGTTGATTTCAGTGGTGGAGGAATTCAATCTGAAACTAAATAACCTGCCTTTAGCAGTCTACAGGCACATTATAACCCCATTACAGTTAATGAAGAGCAAGGGTTTACATCAGAGAGCTCCACAGCTACATCTGAAACAACACCAAAGAATTCAAGGCCTCCAGATCAGCAGATATGAGAAGGGAATTAGAGGAAATATCCCCTTCTTGAGCCAATAACACCTAAAACTAGATGGGGTCTCCCAGAGCATCTCTGTAGACAACTGTGTTTAAATTATCAAATTTCACCTCCCAGCATGCAGTCAGACCATTCCACATGGACTTGAATTTAGGTGTCATTAGTTTAAGCAAGATCCTATCCATGAAGTAGTATGAGATGAATCTCATACAAGAGGTCTGAAGACCCATGTCAGTTTTGTAATGGGATATGTCCTCTTTGCAGGTACCAACAATTTTTTTGCCCTGTGAATTTCTCCTTCTCTAACAATAGACAATAAAGGGCCTGGAGCATCTCTGAAATGAGGAAAAGCTGAAAGAGCTGGGACTATTTAGTCTAGAGAGGATAAATAATAAAACTACATCCTTTCCCACTAATTAAATTACTTACATGTATTGTAGTGCAAATGCCACATTTTTCACTGGGTATTTTTATTCCCTATCTATTTTAAAATACAGATTAACTTGTGTGTGCATGTGTGTGTTTTTCTGTCTGCCCGTATTTTTGCATTGTCTTTCAAGATAAAATCTCCCTGAGGAGGAAAATGTGCTGAATGTTTGTACAGTAATCAAGGCAATTGGCAAATCAGCTATGCCACAGGCATCTTTCCTTCCATTTTGGACAGTTTCTTTCATTTTTACATCACAAATGTGTGATCTAAACCAACAAAGATAGTTGAACTAAAAAAAAAAGCTTTTAACCAAAATTCAGGGATGTCCTGAGCACCACACTGCTTATGCTATCACAGTGCTAGATGTTATCATCAAATTATATAATCTCAATGCATTGAGATAGTTTGGATCATGTTTTGCTCCACGGATAGCACAGTATAGTCTAACATTTGGCCAAATTGCCTTGTAACTACAAATTTAGATTTGATTTTTTCCATTTGCCCATTTGTTCTGGATAAATTGAAGCCAAAGATCCTTCCTTCCTAATGTTTTCTGTAACAAATTCAATTTGTAGTACTGTGTAATAATGGACAGACCATAAATGGTGCGAATCTGCCAGTAATTGGCAAACAAACACTGTCTGAATTTGATTATGTTTATTCTTACAGAGCTCAGGTCTTGCAAAGGCATACATTTTGTATGCAAGTGTTCAGGGCATTCAGATATCTGCAGGACTGTGGACTCGTAAAGCATGCCTGTTCCTTGACTGATTGGTGAAATTACAAAGCAAAGGTATGTGCTGGAGTCAGTTCAAGGCAGTATTGGCAAAATTTTTCTGCTTTCACAACAAAGAGTTGGGACTGAGTCATGTTCATGCTATGGCAACAGGTGAAGCAGAGTTGGTAAAAGGAAGAGCTGGAGAAGAATGCTTCAGAGCAGTTTTCCTGGCTCCACTGCCTTCATAGGGAATGTAGGACTTTGACTTCGCCTTGAGGAGCCATTTATGTAACTTCTTTAAATGCATTGCTTCCCAGCAACACCTACCTCCTCTCACAGCTCCAAAATTTCTTTGGTGGCAATTAATGGCAACTTCCATTGGTAGCAATGATAAAAAGTAAATTGGATTATTAGAACAGTCATTAGGGTTATGCCGGGAATTATTTTTTTTATTTTTTCCCCCTCTCTTAGTTTAGGTAATTGCCTACGTTGCTCATGTGTAGATTAACTGTCTTCATACGTCCAGGAACCACACACACAAAGCAATCTGTGCTCCCCATGGCCATATGAGTTCAAATAGCAAGGATGTTCTACAACCAAAGAAAAGAAAGTCTGTTTTTACAGTGGAGCACTATGCATACAGAGAAGGAAGTTAAGCAGCTTGCTAACAGCATCCCAGGAATTAGCCCTGGGTAATGAAATATCTAACTCAACATGCATAAGCAAGTGTTTGCCTGACTAAATTACCTGATAATTCTGATATTGGCTGTTGAGTTTGTATATAAATATGTATTCATACATTTTAACATGGAACTCCCAGCTGATTTAGTAGGGAACTCTGTAGAGAGAATATTGGCAGTCTACCTCTTTGACTGAGCAGGGCTGTGGGAGGCTTAAGTGTGTTCTGGGTAATGTAGTCTGATTTCTGTTTTAATGGACTGAATAACTAGAACAGGCTTTTATGTTAAATGGCCCGACAGAGAACTCAGAAACCACTAGAGATAAGAGAGAGTTTAAGATAAAAGTAATAATCTATATGAGTTTAAATCCATTGTTCCAAATGAGAATATAATGTCTAGTACCAGACCCCAAGAGAGCAAATGGGACATTAGGTATCTGACCCTGCTGGTGATTTGCTGCGTGATCTTGCACAAATTTGGAGAATATTCCAGGGTGCTGATTTAAATATCCATAAACCAGTTGTATAATAATTTATTTTTCACTTGGGAAACCGTGAGAGGTTAGATTCTGAAGTTTAACTAATGTTTATGAAGTGCTTTAAGATTGCTGGATGAGTGATATTCAGTAAATATAACATTTAGAGAATTAAACTTAATCTATCTGAAGTAATTCAGGATGGTCTCCATTGAAGTCCACTGAGTTGTGATGAAGCAATGTTAGCATGAATAAGATCACTTTGCAGTCTATTTTTAAGAAATAAAAACCTACTTCTCCCCGGCTTTACATGTTGAGTTGCTGTTAATGCCAATTGTGCTAGGTATAGAGATAATTTCAGGTGAACACTGTTTCATATCCACATTACAGAGGAAAATGTCTGGACAACAGACTGTAACTGTTTGCAAAGCTGTGAAGGATGTTTGAACAATGATGACGCCTGAACATGGCTATGGATTAAAAGCATTCAGGATGTTGTAAGAAAGAGAAAAACCCGGTAATGTGTAAACTTGATGTTCTAGGTCAGTGACATATCAAGGTAATATTATGTATACAAACACTTTATTTTCCTGATGCTTAAAGGACTCAGGATGGAGGTAAAGTCACCAAAACAGACTCTGGACTTGCAATAAATGGGATGGACATTTTCTTTAATAGTATTTTAGACATTTTTCTCCAAAGTGTTCTGATTTCAGTCACTAGCCTACCGAGTCTGGGGAGAAATGGGTTTTAAAAAATAGCAGTATAGCATCCCAGTCAAAAGTGAATTGAATTCAAGACCATTCAAGGTAGCATGATGCTTTTAAAATATAAACATTTCAGAAAAATGCTGAAGGGAGTATCTCGTTTTCCTCCCTTTTGGTACATGTAGTTTATGTGCTTCTGACAGACAAAAACTAAAACAGACTAAAGGAATTTAGTGAAAAGAAGATGTGATGAAGTACTTTTTCTGCCTGTTCTTTTGGGAGCAAAAAAAGGAGAGTTAGCTTTCAAGTTTCAATCATAACATCAGCAGGGTTAAGAGGAAAACTAGTTCAAAGGAACACAGTTCCAAAGAAATTGAATTTTGCCATATGGTCTGCAGTGAACAGAGAGCTTTGGTGTGTATGTAACCTAGGCACCTAGATAAGGTGGTGCTTCATCTTCAGCAAGTCAGTAGGAATCTACATTTCCAATAAAGCCAGTGGAGAAGGCTACAGGGTGATCCTGTCTGCTTAAATTAAGCACAATTTTTTTTCTCAAAGTGCAGAAAAATAACAAGAAATGTGAGCTACCTTCTACTAATAGACTCTTACAGGAAGGTTCCCTTAAAAAAGGAAAGGATGTCAGCATTGCCCATCCGCCACCCCCCTTGTAGCCTTTTGCCTCAGGAGCATGAGGGTCTCCAGTTGCCTCTGCTCAGTCATATCTCCTATGTCTGGCAGAATGCTTGGGCCATCAAGTAAGATCTCAGAGAGGGAACATTACTTTCAGCAGAAAAAAGCAGGGTGATGCTCCAGAGTCTCTTCTCTGAAGTGTTATTATGCATCTTGATTAAAACTGCCTGATTCCTCCTGATTTCACAGTATGGATGGCCACATGCAAGTGCTCACCCCTGTATTTTGATCCTGTTTAACTTTTCAGTGCAGGCGCAGCCTTAGGTCTACTCTAAGAATTAAGTGGGATTATTTCTAAAATATATTTGTGCACATGTGTATACAAGAAAATTTCAGAGCATGAATGATGTGTGGTCATATTTCAGTGCTTACAGAGTCAGAGAGTATTGGAGAGCAGGTGGACAGATTCACTGTTAGAGGATAGAGGATTAGTGGGAGTCTGGGTTCCTAACACCAACTTGCACAAGTTTAAATGAGCTGAGCGTCTTCCTTTTTTTCCTTTTTTTAAATTTTTTTTCCCTAAATGTTAAAATTAAAAGAAAAAAAGAAAAATATTCTCTTGTTGTTTTAAATGTATACATCAGTTTTGGACTTCTATGGACTAAGCAATCATCCTTGTCAGAGCTACTACAGCTCTGATTCATTAAAATACTCCTTAAACCTAAGCTTAAATCTAAGTGCTATGGACTCTGCTTTCCCGAAGAGAACACAACCACCTTGCAAGCTGGGAACTTAAAACCTGAATCACTCACATTTTTTAAAAAACTTAAAAAAATAACCCCATAAGAGAAATTAATTGTGGGAGAGAATTTCTACCTATTGGGACATGAGCCATGAAAACCTAAATGCTTTCAGATAGGATCTGAACTGGGATATTTCTGGAATAAATACTTTTGTCATTGGCCAAAAAAGAGCAGTGATAGCCTTTCCAGGGGAGGTGAAGCGAAAGAAAAGATCTGAATTAGATGCTTAAGCATGGAAAATATTGTCAGTAGCCCCCACTCCCTCTCATTCTCAAAGTTAAATACCTACTCTTCTTTTAAGGCATGGGATTTATGTATTAACTTTCTCTTGAACATTTCTTCCCTTTCTCCATGTTTTGTGATGGATACACTTTCAGGTCTTTCCCACTCTCTCCCCATTCAGTAAAGAGCCTTATTTAGTATTAGCAACAGTATTACTTGTCTTATCTTTTGTGGTGCCTCTACAGAGGGTTGTCATAACCTTGCTTTCCCCAGTGCTACCAATGGACACAGAGAGATGTAGCATCAAGGTGTGGTGAAAGCACAAGTGTCTCATGCCTGTACTGCAACATGGAGTGCATACCCCTGCAGATAGACTGAATGGAAGGAAAAAAACCACCCTAGTTTTTATTGTTCAAAACATGACAGTTCTGTCTGTATGGGGCTCAAAGGACTGTCTGAAAGGGGTAGACAAGCCCCCATATGAATAATTTCAAAAGTTCTTTATTCACAGTGTAATTTTTACTTTGAACCAGCTGTTCAAGTGATGGAGCCTGAACAATACCTTCTGTTGTTTTCCTGTTTACATCCTGCCAATTTCACATATAACACAAGTGTCATCAACAGCAATGTTGCGTCCTTATGATAAGCAAAAGACAAGCTTGTACAGACTTTATTTCTCTCTCTGGAAATAGGCAGGAAACTGAGACAGCATCTATGTCAATAAATTGAATAGTGGGACAACACTTCTTTGACCCTCAGGCCTGGTGGCACTGTCTACCCACATATATCCTACTGAACACTCATCTTCTAAAAGATGTTGTGTCTCAGCTGTCTAGTGGGAATTGCCCTTCCTTGGTAGAGTGTGAACTTGGTCCTGGACAAAAGTGTGCCACCAGGAGCTGTTTAATAACAGGATGGGTAACTGAGCTGCCTGGTGTCTGAGCCCTAACACGGTTTCATTTGCTTGTATAAACTTGCCTTGGTGCTCTTTTGTGAATTTTAGATGCTACTATATGTTGTCATTGTATCTCACAAAATGAAGGAAGAGAACACTCCAAAACTCTTAAGAGGTACCTTATGTTTTTATAAAAATGAGCAAATTAATTTTCTGTTTATATTTACTTTTCTTGAAAGAACGAGTACTTTTTCATATACAGGAAAAGCCTTTTGTTATGGCTTGCTTTCTGCTGGCGTGAACTGGCAATGAATACTACAGCATTACTTTAGAAGGAGAAATGCTTAATTTTTCTTAAACAGACTGTATAGTAGTACATTGTGACCATGAAATCATTTGGAAAAGCAGCTAAAATGGAGGAAAATAATTCAATGTAGTATAATGTTGTATTCACTGATAATAGGTGTCTTGTACTTGATCATAGCCTTGGATTTCTATTCTCAGTATGGTTATACAGAATGAAAAGAACTGGAAAGTTGTAGATAATTTTGGTTCAATTATATGTTAGAAATTTTAATTTCTGAAGTTAAATTGAAAATAAAAGATAAGAGTATAGTTCGTTTTATTTCATCTATTGAAAAACTTTAAAAAATCCATCCATACAAATCCTAGAGAGGAAATTAGACCTTTTAGCAATTAAAATTTAATATCTCAATGAGACATTGAGAGAAAAAGTAGAAATTTGCAGTGGGCAGTGTTAACGGCCTTCACATGAACATTGCTCAAGAGAACCATTTTTTTACTTAACTGGCTTAGAAGGACAGGAAAAGCAACCAGAAGTTAGCTTTTAAAGAATGAAGAACTGGCTTCTTTCATGTTTGACTTCCATTTGTTTCATGCTGATAATTGTATGTAGACCTTCATAGTTAACTAAAAGGTCTCTTCAATGGACCTGTAGTGCTGAATTCTTGCTGTGGTGTGAGGGGACAGGCAAATTTTATGGTTTTGCTGCAAGGACCCAAAAAGGGGGGTTGGAGTTTAGGACCCTTTGTGTAAAGGGGTCTGGGGTGTCAGTATTCCCTCCCACTTCCTGCCAAACTCTATAAAGCCAGGAGCACAGGAAGCTCCTGCCCCTTTCTTTCTGCTCTCCTTCTTGTTGCCCCGTGGAGACGTCCTGGAGAGAGAAAGAGCCCTGCCTTTGTTACCAGCTCACCACATGCTCTTCAGGATCCAACTCCATCGGGTGCTGGTAAGACCTTTGGACCCCTTTTTCGTCCATTGGCTTTGCCATCAGGGACTTTCAGAAACTTGTATCGGCAGTCATCAGAATCGGGTTGTATTTATTTGTATATGTTTTCTTCTCTTCCCACCTGTTACTTCCCCTCTCCATTTCATTAAATCTGTTACAGTTTTAACTTCCAACCCTTAAGCCTCTATTCCTTATTCCCTTTCTATCTCCCCCTGAGAGGGTGGAGAGGAGTAACAAAGAGCAAACTCTGTCTCTCTGGGTTGTGGCTCACCCTGGCCACTTAAACCAAGACAATCCTATAAACAGATTAAGACAGAAATGCCATCTCTGATATTACATAATTTAAAGATATGTCTATGCTGTATAATGAATGTTAGTTAGATACCCACAAATGTGTTCATGCAGAGATAACTTCAAACCCAGGAACAGGATCTGCTTGAACCAAAGAGTGCTGCTGCTGAGGGCTTGTTCCCTGAGGCACAACGTCATGCCAGCACCACTTTCAGTCCTCATGGTTGTACCCCTGAAGAAAGCTGCACTGAATGCTGTGGGCACACTGGTACATGCAGGGCTTTGGGCACGAGGTTCTACAGTTACTGCCTGAAGCACCAATGCTGTGTTGTGAGCTCAGGAGTTAGACTGTTTCTCCAGGGCATCAGCACAACTGGAGCTGAAGAGAAAGGTACAAGACAGCAGATGGTTTCAAAACAAACAAGCAAAATCTCTGGAAAACAGATGGGAGAAACCCAAGTAAGCATGACTAGGATGACGTAGAGCAGTCCAGAGCAACAGCTTTGTTGTGATTGTCCATAGGGTCTGTAACTAAGGCAGAAAGGAAAGGGATGAAGGAAGTTATTGCCTCTTCTGTGGATTTGGGAATAACTACTGCACTAAGTCCGCGAAACTGGAAAACAGTGGATATGCTTTTTATCAGTCACCTTTGAAATTGACCTCCAGATGAGTGGAAATGAATTTCACCATTTGAAAACTGAACTGAAGGGAAAGAGACTGTGGTCCACTCTTTCTGGTTTTGTCATTCAGCTCTACCACCCCTCAGCTGACTACCTCCATAACCATATAACTTTATGACAAGAGAAAGAGTTTGGCCTATGAAGAGCAAAATTGACTTCTGGGTTCAAAATCCAATCTAGATTAAATATTGCAAATCTTCTTCTCTTATGCTGTAAAAGGAAGTGTGGAGACTCCCTACTTGAACACTGAATGATGCTGCTGTGGAATGAAAAACAATTCAGGTCTGGATTGCCTGCTTTCTTTTGGGTACATATCTTTTTTTGGCTCATCTCCATGAATTTACAAATGCAAATGTGATTTATTAAAAGACAGTGGGTGTCTATACCATGTAGTTGCATGAAGCAGAGAGAGATGGGGGTGAAGGGTGGATAATTCTAATCAATCTACTCACCTCCTTGACATGTAATACCACTTTAAACAGCAGTGATCTAATAGAGAAAAGAGCTACTGTATTTACCCACTCAATAATTTGCATAATTTTGAAGAGCTGAAAATGTCACTGCTGTTTTATGATAATTGTTGGGAAATTATTAGCTATAGCATTTATACATTCCAGAAAAAAAAAGTATTTTACTATTCTCTCTTTAATATTAATAAGGATTAATACAATGAAAAATAAAATCACCTTGAAGGACAAACATTATGTGTTAAATAATAGATGTCATATGAAGGCACATGAGTTACCCATCCATTTGCTGTAGCTTGTCATATCTGGGAAAGACTTAAAAAGACAAAGTCTTAACTAACTGCCCCTCATGCAATTTCAAATGCAAATTTTAACAATAGGAATGGCTAAAAATAATCCATTATTCTCTTCCTTCTCTGCCTTGTAGCTGAGATTGGAATACTCCAAATTTATGTCTCCTGTAATTCAAACATTTTTTAATCATGACAGATGAGCATGAGTGGCTCATCTCTTGTTCATTGTTCTTCTCCCAGCTAAACCCTTTGATAAGATGATTAAGACATCAGTTCAAGTTAACAGAAGCTCCCTGAACTTAACGAAATATGTTGTAGAGATACATTAAGTGTAGGTCCAATACAAATGCTTGGGCAAGAGTGGTTTCATAGAAGTCCCTGTCCAGCATCCCTTCATTTTCTGTCTCTTTTGAAGCCTCCTCTTTTTCTTATCCTGTGAAAACAGTACATGTGGTGAAAACATCACAAATTCAGTCTCTCTTAGGGTTTTCAGTCTCTGTGTGATGTGAATGGAGTGTTTCTCCTGACGGACAACAAACTCTGTTTTGATAGTCTGTGCAGAATGGAGAGCTTATTAATCAGTTTCTTCCCAGTTTAGTGTAACTGCTCAGTTACAGTCTAGAAGGAAAGAAGCAAAGAGATGGCAATTACTGTTACACAAATGAAGATGAAAGCTTTAGGAACATCATCTTTATCCAGCACAATTTTACAGATGAAGTATCATATATTTGTATGATATAAACTATTGTTCAAAGAAACATTTCGTGCAGAATGGCCAGAATTTCAATAACAGTTCTATCAGTCATAGTGGAAGGATCTGCAAGGAGTAAAGCTGATGATGCCATCAACAGATCTCAGAGTGGAAGGCACATTCTCTACCTTCACTGGAAAATTTTGCAAAAGTTTTTTATGATACAGAAATATATGTGTTTGTAATGCAGTGTATAGAACTGTCTATATTTATCTGGACTATTTCTATGTTAGTGCAGCCATCCTACTGTGGCTCTCTACCCACATGAATTGACCCTATGTTTCACAATTTGCATCTACTATATTTTCTATCACTAGAAGACATTTGATATTGTAGCATATACAGACCTCTCTCTCACAAACTATGACCTTAAGTTTGATTTTCTGGGGTTTTTTTTCTGGCCATAGTTTTTTTTTCCCAGAAATCAAATGAGAGCATCCCTTTTTAGAAAGACATCTAATCTTTTAGGGATTCAAAGCTCTAGTCAGTTGTCCAATGTTTAATTACCCTTACTGCTAGGAAAATGCAGTTATTGTGTTATTTCAAGGTTGAATTTGTCTAGCTTCAATTTATAGCAGATTTCCAATTTGATCTTGTTAGGTCTTTGTCTGCAAGACTGAAAGGCCTCCAGTATCAAGTAGTTGTTCCTTGTGCCAGTATCTATTCACAGTGATCAAGACTACTCTCAACCTTTCTATTCAATAAAGTGAGTTCTTTAAGCTTCACATCATAAGATTGTTTTCCAGTGTCTGAATAGTTTTTTTGTTCAGTTGGCTGTTTTTATTGTTTCCACTAATCTTATAAGGGGGAGACTTAGTCTCTAGGATTTAGAAGTTATAGCCACTACCACCCCCACCTTTGCTTCTACTACCATTTCTTGACTGTTAAAAGGGATACGCCAAAATGAACCACCTAAAATTTTATCTCGTGGAAAGGTACTCAGAAAAATGAGTACATTTATTTGACATTGAATGGTGAAGTGCATACAAAAGCAGCAGATACCAAGAAACTCTCACATCACCTTCAGACCATCATTCCACCAAATATATGTTTTGCCTTCTAGTAGTTATGACAGTGCTTAATATCAAGGTTAGATTTTGTGCACTCACAAACACTTTCTTTTTTTGATACTAACATTTTTTGAGACAATATTTTTGCTAGTCTTTCTCCTTTGGGATTTTTTTACTTAGTGACTCACGCTACATCTTATTTATCAAGAAAGGTTTTGCAAATACTGGAAGTCCTGGACCTTTTACAGTCTATGTCCATTTTATATATATGGACTGTACATATCCATTGTTTTATTTTCAAAAATACCCAGAGCGGATCTTTTTACATCTCATCTGAATGAGCAGTTCAGAATGAAAAGGTAATGTCTATTGATAACAGTTACATGTAAATTCATTAAGGTCTGCCATTACCTGAGTGCTAATTATAAGAAAAAATAGTTGAAGGATGAAGTAGGGCTTGCAAGCATATCACACATGGGTTCTTTCCTAATATATTTTCCGTCTATCACACTTATTACTGCAGGGTGGGCTGACAGGTTAATTATGTACTTGCAGGAGAACTGATACAGAGGATATTACAATCTCAAAAGCAAACACTTATAATCACTTTATCTAAACATAAGACAGCCTCACCTTGATGAAGGTCTACATTTAGTGAACATTTTAAGGCAACAGTCACACTGCACTCTCAAGGAAGATACCTGATAAAGTATCCATCAGTGAATACCAAGTCAGTAATATATACTATGCACTGCAAGAATTAAAAAAATTCATACTCTAGTCCATGGAAAAAAAAGATTAATTATGTGATGAAGCTATGTGACTGTGATTCACAATATTGTGTTTTAATTTCCAGGTTAATTAATTTACAGATTTCTTGTGTGCAGGCCTTTTACTGTCATAGAGACCCAGTGTGTGAGACTCTACCCAGTGGGTCATACAACATGGGGAGATCCTATCGACACGCATCTGATGTGTCTGATCACATTATTACCATACATATGTAAGTCCTGTTGCTGGGAAGGCATGTTCCCAGATGTATCAGATCCTCACAGCTGGCAATGTGTTTCCAGTGAGGTTACACTGTGAGAGGGATCTTATTAAAAAGCACACATGCTCCTGCTCTTGTGTAGCACACGATTTCTTGCCTGTTCTCGGACAGTCAAATGCATCAGAAGATCACGGATCAGGCTGTTCATCTATATCTAGCAAATCTTTTGCAAGATCTGGAGAATGCTGATGTACTGAGTATATATGCATTATCTGAATCCTGGAAGAGGTTATCTTGGGAGAGTCAAGAAGACCTCGTCTCACACAGAATTTTTTGACTTGGAAGATGAAGCTGCAGTCAAATCACAGAAATCTTCATGTATTTTATTTAGAAAGAAATCCCAAAACTTAAGTCCATTAAATCCTGACATTTTGAGGTGTCTTGAATTCTTGTTTCAGTGTTTTTTTCCCTCAGTTATCTTTTTATCTTTTTTGGTTTTTCAAATGGGCTGCATTGTTTCTCCTTCAGTTACCTGCCATATTTAACACTCACCCATTTAATGTTAGTCTTCTTTACTTTGTGTTTCTTCGTTACTTACTACAATCAAAATCAAACTCAGGTAGTAATCAAATAATAATACCTATATATTCTATCACTTCTGTTTCAACAACATTCAGAATGCATCATAATACATTTTACCTCCCTTTGTACCCCAAAACTACAAAAGAAGTTCCATCCCAGCTGCTGGGTTTACATCAAATTTTCATGAAGGTCTATCAGAAAAAGGCTGTGCACAAGTATTAGTTCCCTCACCTGGAGCTGGTCTTAAGACAAGAATAAAATATTCATCAACTAAATTATTCAAGGAGTAATTGTTGGTATTTGTTGAATAATGTATTCTGTTCATGGTGTCTGAATACTACAAGAATTAGGTGAATTAAGTATATGACAACGCAGCAAAACCACTGAGTTGCTTTTGTTGAATAGCACTTGACCTAAGCTAAATGTATTTTAATAAAAACATAGCATAAAAGAATAAAAAATATTACCTTGTTTTCCTATCTGACAAAGAGTATGGCTTTAGGTATGTGTTGTGATGGTCTTTAAGCTATACAACAGATGCTGAGAATTGATAACTAGAACAATAATATGCTACATAGTGATTTTCAGACAAGACAGAATACAGTATTTCTTCCCTTCAGAAAAAATTTATTTTATTGCCACTAGAAATCACCCTAGTAAGAGGGCCATAGTGATTGTAAAAGTAACTTAAGTTCTGCTTGTTTAGGATTAGAGTTTATATGTCCTACACAGTCAGCTATTTTACTCCCTTGTGTACTTACTGGAATCACATTCTTCACTACAGGAACAAATATTGCATTACTGAAAAAATACACACACTTTAATTTAAGGGTAGCACTGACCAATTCCACATGAATAGAAGAACCCAATTTTCAGCGATGAGCTGTTTCACCTGAGAAACCTATAAACCAGGAATCCTAGTCTGAATAAATAGTGTGGACATGCAATGTGTGCATGTTGAACAGAACTAAGAGTTGACACTCCTTCCATTTGATACCGGCTTGCACAATGCCAAATATGATGCCGACAGAAAAGGTCTAGCAGTTCAGTTCAAGCTGCTTCTGTGTGGGTGGGAGGTACTTTAAAAAGGAAAAACTGTACTTGAAAAAGTTAATGTCATTGTCTCATGACTAATATTCATTGAAGCAACATCTTGGCTGCAAAGGGCTGCTAACACCTCAATTTATGCAAAGGAATTTCTGATTGTTCTGATATGCTGGCTTGGTCTCTTTCTTTTGGTTATATTACAAGCAAATACCCACGTGTATAGAGCATTGGACCAATTAAATCCAGTCAATAAAATTGCCAGATATACCACCTTTAACACTTACCTGAAAACTAGAACAAGGAAAGTGTGGTGTGGATTCTATGGGTCCTGCATGCACCATTCACAACTTATTGATACTTATGAAGAGACAGTTTTAAACAGTCTTCTCATGGTCACACGATGATTCACATTAAATGGACAATTTCCTACTTCTGTAATCACAGAGTACCTTAAAATATGGAGTTTAGGCTGTGCAATGTGTCTGTGTGTGTCTGTGTGGACAAGCAGCACAAAAATTTGTCCCTTTCAATTACTTCATCCAGCAGTATGGTTACTCCCAATATCAGTGGCATTCAGTGTCAGTCAAAGGAGCTTCACATCACATTTAAGGTGCTGAGAAATCAGTAAAACTAGCAGAAACAAGCTTATATTAAGCACATGCTTCCAAGGAGCATGCACTCAAGAAGTGGACTCAACTAATTTAACTGTTCTGCTACGTGGGTCCTTAAAAAGCAACTGTCATTTTATTGAAGATCATATTCTGATTTATTAATCTAATTCTATATACTTGCAAAGAACTTATTTTCCTTTTAAATATTATTACCATTACTGGTTGTGTGAATACAAATGTTGGTTTCTTCAAATATCCCTTCCCTGCCCTCACACCATTGAAAACAGCTTACTAATTACTGGCAATGCTACTCTTGCTGGTGACTTCAGCCTTGATTGCTGTGTCACTCCAACGTTGTCACAAACCCGAGGTGAACACTTCACCTGGGGAAAGAAGCATGCAAATATTGCAAACAATGAAGAGGAATACTGACAAAAATAAGGCAGTCTTGTCTCAGAAAAGATTAGGTTCCAAAACTTTCCATGCCGTCCAGCAGGTTATTTAACTCTTGCTTAGTTTCAAGAGAGAAAAAGCTATACTTGGATCTTGCCTCTCTTTTAAAGGCAGCTACTTTGTTGCTTCTTGCAACATAGATGAATCACTGTAGAAGGGTACTACTATCCCCATTATTTGACACCTACATAGACTTATGTCATCAGAACTCACTTTTGCACCATGTTATTCTTTTGCTGAAATAACAGTAGTCACCTGTAACATGCTACCAGATTAGTGCAAAATGGTCTTCTTGGATTTAAAGACCATTTTTCCTTTCTTGGACCATTGTGCTGAAATGGAAACTTTTCTTTTTCATATTCTTACTTGTCTAATAAATACAAATCTTAAAATGCCTCTCTTTTAGACTTAAAATAAGGTTTGATTATCTTTTACTGGGATAAATGTACCTCTAAAAAAGGTTTCTGAGAATGTAGCTAGGAGTTTAGCCTGTAACTTGTGAAACAGTGTTTTTTCTAATCTGTTTGAGAGGGGAGCGCAGTAACGACTCTTTTGCCCTTGATTTAAACTGTTGAAATCCAACAGATTGGCTTGTATTTTGCAGTTATAAATGAGTACTAAATATGTTCTCATAAGGAGAATGTAAGTCATATTGAAAAAGAAAACATAATAAAAACTTATGACTCTGATGAGATTATGAGTGGAAGGAAGAGCCAAAGGAGAAAGATAACAGTAAATAAAATGAAATATGAGAACAGTATTGGGAAAAAAATAGTAATTAAGAAAGAAATTTATTCTCAGTCACATACTGATTGGTAGTCATATACATGAAAGAGGAAAACTTACAGAGTTTAGCTTCCACCTTGTCTTTTAAAATCACCACATATATATATATGCTAGGTCACATAATACGAAAGCAGTCGTTTAACTATGTATTCCTTTTTTTTACTTTGCAACCGCATCTGGCTCTTTAGTAATCTGCATAATATTTACATAATGTGACTCAGACCCTAATATGTCAGGCAATACTTCAGCAAGCTTTCCTTCTAAGCAACTATTACAGACAAAGGGTGGGAGGAAAAGATAACAGAGAAGTCACTGGTCTGTGCTTTGACAATACATCTAAATGTCCAAACCAATCACTTGGCTTTTAGCTTGTGTCTTTTCTGCAACACTCACTGTTGTCCTAATATCAATATTTGTTCTTTCAGTCTCTAGCTTGTTAATTTTCTTTTAATAAAATTGTAATTAGTATTTCTGAAGATTGTATACACCAGACTGTGCTAGCACAAGTACGATTCTAGTTAGATTGTGTTTCCCACAAAAGCAGTGTTCAGTATCTGTGCCCTGACTCCTAGAAGTGGAAAAGTATGGCAAACTAACAATTGCAGGAATTCACACTGTGTCTCTGTCTGAAGTTCATACAGGGCTATGGAACCCTACAGAGAAACTCACAACTCTCCTGGTTCTTATACACTTGTAGAGAAGAAATGGGAGTCATCTTAACTGTTTTTTTTTCTGTCTGCTTCTTGTTGATCTATATTTTTTCCTTGTCATTTCCTGTAAGAGACTGCATTTGAAATGGATGTTTCATATGCCATAAGCATCATTTTCTGCTGTATTCTTTCCTCATGACCTCATGAAAATACAGAAAAAGGTAGAGGGGTCAATTTTTATAAGGAGTTTGATTTAATACATTTTGTTGCAGATTTGGTTCTCAGTAAAAAAGAAACTGAAGTGCTACAGGCTTGAAATATCTGAGCTGCTGTACAGGCAAATTATGCTCCTCTTGAGGTTAGTCTGAATACAGTACGTGCTCAGTAATCTCTCCTAAGAATGTCTGGCTGGTGTATATGTTGATATAACTTCATGGATTTAATTTGCTTATTGCCTTCAGTTTTTATCACATGACAAATTAATTTATACTGATGATTGCCCAGCAAAATGTTATCATACCTGCACATACTTCTCCCCAAATGCAAGAAAAATATTTCCATGATAGTTATGACCCTATTTATTTGCTTTAAAGCACACATATGAGAGAAATTCTGTTTTGTTGGAACATTTGTCAAATGTGAAAGTGCCATGAATATGCATACAAACATGTATTCACACAAACATTGATATCACATGTATTTGTGTGACCTTTATGAAAGTTTTTTGTGGGCTGAGAATTAGAAGGAAGAAGGTTTTTGGCAAAGAAATAATAAGTATGACTTTCTCCATAAAGTCTACAGGAAAATGAGCAGCTGTTGTGGAGGAAGTAAAGGACAATATGCAAAACAACCATCAGCATCAACATGGATGTTCACCATGCGGTACTACGACAAAACTGAGGATAAGACTGCTTGTTCATCTATGTACCTGAAGTCAGTCAGGAAAGAGAAAGAACATTTAAGCCATGTACCCTGTTCTTACATCAACAAATTGAAGGGCAAAAGATGTTACAGTTTTTCAGTATGTTATTAGCAGTACCAACAAAAGCTCAACAAAATCCATAGACATATACAAAGACTTCTGCATACACTCAAGAAGCTCCTGCCTTTTTCTGTTTTTCTTGCATCAAGGAAAGGAAAAAAAGATTTCTCTGGGAACATAAAGAAGTCATGTTTTGTCATGATGCATTTGAACCATGAACAGGACAACACACTCTGTAAATTAAATTTTATTTTATGAGATCAGTAGAAAACAAACATGACAAACCAGGGCTCAATCCACTTTTTATAGACTAGTCTAACACATGAATTCACTAATTCATCACTTAATGAGGTTTCTAACTCTCATAAGTTCTCTAAATCATAACTGGCAACTCAGAACTCATAGCTCATGACTCATAACTCATGCATCTATGATCAAAATAGTTACCCAGCTGACAGTGAGAGCACTTATCCTTCCTCCTCTGTCACTGTGTGGATTTCCCCTGTATCACACCATGGAACACGAAAGCCTCAACAGTTCAGCTGCTGTGAGATTCACTTTAAAAACTTACTTTTTGTAAGCTGATGTAAGCTGATTTATACCTTCCAGGTATAAATACCTTGGTGTTTCCATTAGTTAACAGACTCTGAGAAAACTGCCAGACAATCATTATAGAAGGATTATGGCTGCAGGAGACAGCAAACTGCAGTGATAATGGTTACATAGTGACCATTAGCCCTTTCTGGCCACTGTGTCCTGCCTAAGGTGTTGCCCTCACTTTGTTTTAATGGTGCTGCTCCCAGCACATATTAGGCCTTAGTATGAGCTGTGTGTTAGTCAAAATCTGAGCAGGAGGTGAGTGAGCAGTCATGTTTGAAGTGTGTGTCTGTATCTTTAACCATATCTCCTGGTCTGTAAAGTACAGGTGAAGAGGTAAAAAGTCTGTTAAACAGTATCATTTGGTAACTACAGTGGAAAACTGTAGGAATGCTCTTGTCTTTCCTGGAACTGCTGCTTTATTTTTTCAAGAAAAAACATTCAGTGAAGGGAAATGTTAATTTCCAACCTTTACTCAGAGAGCTGCATACATTTATGTACACTCAATCACTATAAAAGTACATTTTTGAAAGGGGATTTGCAGAAAAAGTAAAAACCAGTCTGTTCTAGAAGATACAGCAAATTCTAGGGTACACATACAATACACAAAGAGAACTTGAAGTCCCACAGTCTTTTAGCAAGCAACAGTTTTCAATTCTCCTCAGGGCTGACATAAGTCAGGAGTGAGAGTTTTGGGGACCTTGCCTGCCACTTTCATCAGGTGAGGTCTGATGTTCCACTGATACCACTCTACTGATATTGATATGAAAAACTTAAGAAGATACAATATCTGCATTTTTTTTCTGCAACAAAACATATAAATATACTTCAATAATACCCATCTTTATTTGCTTTTCATAAATGTTCCTATAAGAGAAATTTCGTGAAAGAGAACATATAAAAAAATGTAGGGCACTCCAATGCAATTACTTTGAGTAAATGAATCGAGAAAATATAAAATTTAAAAGCAGCTAAATGCTTTCTGATTCACTCTGGAAAGGAATCACACATTTTGATAAAGAGAAAAAGAAAAAAGGCGATGAAGAAAAAATGGAAAAAAGGAAAGGGAAAAGGGAAAAAGGAAAGACTTACAATGGTTTCCTCTTCCATTTTCCTGCTTATCATCTTGTTATAATCTCCATCTCCCCTGTGTTCCTTAGACCTCACAGATCTTAATTAAGATCTCTGCCTTCTTATAAAAATTGTATCAGTCAAGGAGTAAGAGAATGGAACGAGCTCTGACTGGAACTTCCAGTACATTTCCACTGAAAGTCACTGTTAAGGCCACAGTTTCAACATGTTCATGGCCTCTTCAGGTACTTAAATGAACTTAAAGTTTTTAGTATAATATGAACACAGCAGAAGCTACAATTTTCTCTCCAGAAATGGATCATAGTTTTAGTAAGTGTGTACTGAAAACTGTGGGGAAAAATCCTTTAACTAGTCCCTCAGTGAGCCCAGACGTTAAAAACCCTAAATCACTTTCAGAGAGATGAAAGATTGTAGAAAGCCTTTTATTTATCATTCTTTTGTTATGCTCATCTTGGTTATTTCCAAAATTAATTCCAGTTTCTAGTTGCTGAGCATTAAGTCCTGATCATTTCTGAAAATTCCAGAGTAGATAATCAGTCACACAAACCAAGTATTAACTGGTTGCCATGAACAGCTTTGAGAAAACCCTATTCTATAGGTTCATCTGACATTTGTTTGGAACAAACAAGTAAAGGAAGACTACCATCTGTATAGGCAATAGCTTTTAAAGGAAAAAAATAATACTGAAGGAAATGAATGATTTGTAGACTATTTTTTCTGTCATTGAGAATAAAGTAAAATCTCCATATTGTCAATCATGATGATTGAGGGTTAATTTGCCTGTGTTTCTTCAACACATGGCAGGAGACATTAAAGGCATGTAGGTAAAACCTTAGCACATCATATGCACAAGCTTCATTGTGTAAGTGTGTGAGCACAAATTACCTCTGAGATGTGGGACGTAGAGCATCTTTCATTTGATCTTTGCAATGTATCTCATTATATCTCATTTCTGTAGCAGTGAAATCACAAGGGTTCAATACCAGTTACAGCCTTTTCAAAGTCACTTGCTATCACAGAGAGGTGTTGTTTGGGCACTGAGTGCACTAGCAGCTCTAAAGTCTCTTCCCCTGCTCCTCAGAGTTTGGCTGCTGGCATTCAGGGCTGGCTCTGAGGTGGTGCAGTTGTGTAACCTTGCATAAGCATGTGGTTTATGTTCCTAATGTGAAGCACTCTCTGGAAGATTCTATCACTTTCTGGGTATTGCAGGGGGTAATTAGAAGCCAAATAGCCTACTGGGCTATAATAATTTCTTAAAACTGGATGCATGAAAACACCATTAAACATCAGAGAATTACTCCTTAGAAATATTTCCCTTTAGCATACCTGAAACTAATTGAAAATAACTTCAGAAAACAACCTTTTTACTTTTAATAACTGTAGAAAAGGAGATATCTGCCCCAAAATTCCAAGTGATTCTCTTAATAGACCTTCAATGATATATTATGGGTCTGGAATATAGGAAGTAAACACCGTGTTCAGCAATAAAATCAGAGGTTTTTCTGGAAGACGAATATCACTACCCATTCCATTATATTCCATAGTTTAATTCATTTGGAGTTTAAGATCAAATACAAATTATGATATCTCCTGAAAACCAAATCAAAGTTTTTCATACATCCACCATAAAATTAATGAATTCAGAAAAAAACATATGAAAGATATAAATCTTGCTGCATCAAGGCTTTTATGCTGGTCTTCAACGACTCGTTCTTAGAGGAAGACATATATGGGGATATAATCTCCATTAGATGTCTGTTTCAGTACTTAGAATCAAAGAATCCTAGAATGGTTTGGGCTGGAAGGGACCTTAAAGATCATATAATTACAACCCCCCTGCCATGGGCAGGGACACCTCCCACCAGACCAGGTTCCAAGGCCCCTCCAAG